>CM059197.1:30966208-31566208 GCA_030323885.1 Branchipolynoe longqiensis
GAGGGCATGGTGAGCGCGGTGAGGCCGTGCGGACAGCAGCGCTCCTGGCGGCCGGGCGGTACATACCTCCGGGGTAGTGGGCATAGTTTGGTCACAAAGCAGCGAGTCTTTATGTGGGAACACCTTCAACAATATGCTACCATGCAACGATCGCTGGATGTAGAGGGACAGAGAATGATAAACCAGGCATAAGCAACGTGTTCTTTCAGGTGAAATCAAGGCGAAATAATGTTCATTACACTGGTTACTGAGTACAAGAAACTGTAGCTCTTACTCTGAAGGCCCAGTCACACCTTACCGGACTGGGGAACCGGACGAGAACCGGACACTGTACAGCAATGTCCGGTACCCATCAGGTGGTGTCCGGTACAAATTTTGAACATGCACAAAACTTCTACCGGACACCGCTGGACTGACGTGTCCGGTTGGTGTCCGGTTTGTCCGGTACCCATCCGTACATGTCCGGTACCCATCCATTGGTGTCCGTTTTGTCTGGTAGATGTCCGGTACCCATCCGTTACGTGTCCGGTTCTCGTCCGGTACATGTACGGTACTTGTCCGGTCGCCCGGCAGCAATTGACCCAATTACGCTCCATTTCAGTACATTTCGATACATTTTATCACCGGACACCACCCGACTAGAAAATTCTTTGTCCGGTTCATGTCCGTTGCTCAATCCGGTAAAGTGTGACAGGCGATTTAGGGTGTCTTGTTTAATTAATTTTTCTTTGGTTTATTCAAGAGCAATGTCTATTTATAAAAAAAAGTATTTAAAACGCCCGGGACACCCATCGTGGAATATATTCTATTTGTCAAAGTTGTTGATGACTTATTTCACAAATACTTGTGAAAGCACATCATTATTTGTGACAAAGAGCAACGTCTCAATGACGCATCAACACTTATCCCTTTTACATTACCATGTACATTATAAGCTTGAAAAACAAACAGAAATGACTCTGTAAAGTAAAGACATGACCATCCACTTTTTCCAAGTGACTCCTGACAAACCTGCTCCATAAATGACCGACCCCCAACTAGAATTTCCCAGTGAGAACCTTGGATTGTTACTTATTCATGGTTTACTTAACATTATGTATATTTATTGTTTGAGATGCTCAATTCCGCATCAGTAGCAAGCAAACAAGCAGCTATGTACAAAAGAGACAACTAGCAAGTTTTTTCTCGCATTATTTACAGTTTAAAAGCATTTTTAAGAATAGGTAGCTTTAAAAACACACTAGCGTCTCTATATATTTGTACATTGTTTTAATGTTTTGTTTGTTTGTTGTTTAACGTCCTAACAACATCTAATGTCATATCAGGACGGGTACCGACTTGTGACAGTGGGCACTCAGTGACTTTATAGTGCTGCCCCACTGGGAGACTGGGCAGCCAGCACCATGACCTGATACCCCACTCAGTCACCTTATCCTGACACTGAGCTAACCAGTCCTTGCCCTATCCTAATAATGCTGAGAGCCTGGCTAGGAAACGACAAGTATAAATCTTTAAGTCATTGGTTTGACTCGACCAGGGTTAGAACCCACAAAACCATGGGTTCGGATCCCCCAATCTCCCAAAACAGGAGACGGACGCTCAACTCATTCGGCCACCCCGTAACACACAATACCTCTTTACCAATGTAAAGCATATATACACATTTTGGAATTCCCAAGAACAACTCGACTGTATTGCTTCCTGTAATTTTAGTTGTGTTTTGTGAGTTAATTTTTGCTGTTATTTAACACAAATTTTACATCAAAATTAAAGATTTCTGCAGTCATTTGACACAAATCTGACCACTTCAGATTTCCATGTAAATTTCAATGTAGGCATATAAATATGATTAACAAAACTAACAGAATAAATACCACTAACTTTTCGCCATGAATATGGCCAGTGCTGCCAACACAGTGTTAAAACATCATAAATCAATCGATCATCAATCAAATATTTGTAATTACTAAAGCCTATAATAGTGAATATTTGTAGCTTACAGAAAAAAACCCATATCTTCATTCTTTCAGTGTTTGTTGCTTTAAAATTCTATCATTGAAGATCTTCTCAGGTACAATTTGAATGTACTTCATCAGGTAGACATTCTGCAGGGTAGTACAATAAGGACTGTCCAATTGCCCGGGGCACCTAGTTTACTCGATCGGGCAGGTGAAGTTCTCAATGACCTACCTGCCAGAAAGGGTAAGTAATTATTTTTATGATCTGCAGTAGCAGATTTCAGTTTCAATTGGCTTACTTGGGCTTGGGGAAGTAGTTTTGCTATTTGGGCAAATAGAAAATTCAGTCACTTGTCCGATTGAGCAAGTGGGAAAAAGGTTACTGTCCTATCCTGGTCTGTAGTACTTGGATGCTGTCGCTAGGCTTACATCATGCGGCTGTCATATATTGTGATGGATTGATGTTGTTAACGTCCAGCTACTGAGGCAACACTACACTACACTACGCGACGCCCAATATAGATCTACTCCTATAGCAGTTCAGCTTCACTGCTAGTTTAAAAGCACCCGACTATTGAAAGTTAAGGAAGTCAAGGAAAACATTAAGAAATGGTCATCGTTAGATTGACACTTTTCCTAATTCTATTTTGTATTTCAATAATAATAACTTAATTCTGATTGGTTCAGTCGAAATATCCATGAAGTGAAACACTTTGTGAGCCGTTATTTTTTAAAATTTTGTTGTTATAAATGATATTTGATTCAGGGTTAACATTATTTTGTATATTGTTGCTAGGACGTTAAACCCAAACAAATAACGGCTGTGAACTGTTCCTCTGGCCAAATTATGCTACACTCATTCACATATATAATCTAATCTAAAATAAGCTGAAGCTTGCTATAATAGAAAGAAATAATAAAGCCATGGCTTCACTTTTAGTTTCAATCCTTTGTGTCCAGATACATATGCCTCCTGTGCATGAGGCGCAAGGGGCGCCACCCGCATACATTCAACCCCCAACAGAGGGCGAGGGGGGGGGGGGGCACTCCACCAGTACGTAGAAAGGAGGAATAATAATAACAATACATTTCCCTCTATTATTTATACTCGTATAATTAGTTATACATTATATATATGATTGTAACGAATTATACATTATAATAGGGCATATACAATGTTATACGTGTATAGGCAACGGCAAATACACTTTATTATTATTATATATCACTGGATTGCTGAATTTGGTCATATACATATTTATTATTGTGCTCCGGGTCTGTGCTCCGGCCCGTGCTGCGGTCCTGCGTTGACCAATATAAGCAGCTGCTGGGCGTGTGACTCGCCCCACTCACCTCAATTTTCCTTCTTTTATCGGTACGTGGTATGCCCGAGCCATTGGTCGAGATATTTAATATGTTAACGTTGCCAACCCATTACTCTCTTGTTTCTCTCTTGCCATTTGTAGCCAGAACATATATATATATTTATATATATATATATATATGTATATATATATAGGTTCTGGCTATATATATATATATATATATATATATAATATATATAATATAATACAAACCACAATAAATAAAGACATCAAATCATAGCGGGATTATTCAAAATAAGGGTTGGCCCCCCCCCCTCCCCCGGCCACACTCTGGTAGCGCCTGAGCGGTGACTGGGGTGGGCGGGTGGGGGGGGGGGGGGCGACAGGAGGGTGAGGAGTGGGGGGGGGGGCGGTACTCACCAGTAGTTTCTGTAGGTTTTCCACCGTCTGGTTCACGACGCTGACGGCATTTATCTCCCTGATCTCGTCACCCACGTGTAACGTGCCTGCACACATAACAACAAAACACGCTGTCACAAAGCAATGAATCAGCAACAAACACCGCCACCTGCTTGCTCCAAGCTAACCTTAGGCTTTTTGTCGTGCTTGGCTATGGCGGCGCTAGTCATCGGCAATCATAAGCCTTGAATCTACCAAGTCTGCGTTCTATTGACGCGCTTGAGGTGACACAGCACTGACCAAACTTAGATTATTTAGACTGTCAATTCCAATAGTAAGATGGCCGGAAGACCAGTGCTCCGGCGCTGACAAATGTCATATTCAGATGAATAAATACTTTACAAAAAAATAAATGAGACCGAGGGAAATACTGTGTTGTCAGTTTGAACTATATGTACCTAATAGAATAAGACTAAGGGAAATACTGTGTTGTCAGTTTGAACTATATGTACCTAATAGAATGAGACCGAGGGAAATACTGTGTTATCAGTTTGAACTATAGGTACCTAATAGAATGAGTCTAAGGGAAATACTGTCTTGTCAGTTTGAACTATAGGTACCTAATAGAATAAGACTGAGGGAATACTGTTTTGTCAGTTTGAACTATATGTACCTAATAGAATGAGAGTGAGGGGAATACTGTGTTGTCATTTTGAACTATAGGTACCTAATAGAATGAGACTGAGGGAAATACTGTGTTGTCACTTTGAACTATAGGTACCTAATAGAATGAGAGTGAGGGGAATACTGTGTTGTCAGTTTGAACTATAGGTACCTAATAGAATGAGACTAAGGGAAATACTGTGTTGTCAGTTTGAACTATAGGTACCTAATAGAATGAGACTGAGGGAAATACTGTGTTGTCAGTTTGAACTATAGGTACCTAATAGAATGAGACTAAGGAAAATACTGTGTTATCAGTTTGAATTCTAGACATCTAGTATAATATGACAGAGAGAATACTGTATTCTCAGTTTGAACTATAGATACCTAATAGAATAAGAGGACAAAGAGCACTACACTGTTGCTAGTTTGATCCATCAAACTCTCCTGTACTGTATCTTCAGGGTAGGAGAGTTTGATGGATCAAACTGGCAACAGTGTAGTGCTCTTTGTCCTCTTATTCTATTAGGTATCTATAGTTCAAACTGAGAATACAGTATTCTCTCTGTCATATTATACTAGGTGTCTATAGCCCCATTATAACGCAATCGTTTAGGTCCATATAATGTGATTGCAGAAAATCGGAAATCACGCTAAATCGGGGTTCATTTCACCGAATTACCTTTGAATTAATTAATTCTCAGTCCAATGAATCATCACATAATATCCGAATTCGCATTAAATCAGGATGCATTATAACGGGGATTCACTGTATCACCCCCAGGGGCCGTATGCACCAATCAGAGTTAGGGCCTTAACCGCGGTTTGGCTAGCTCCACACGTCTAAATGTGAGAAATCGGTATGCACCAATCAGAGCTAGCACTAACCGCGGAATTTAGCCTAGGCTAAGGTAAACCACTTTCTGAGTTGGGGTTACGGTCTATCTGGTGCGGTTAGTGTGGCGGCCACCGATATATTATACCCAAATCTATTCAATGCGATCATATTTGACAGATTTACATACGCAATAAGTGAAATTTATTCAAATTAACCATAAAATCGAACCGTTATTAACGCTCCCGCTGCATTGGCGGCGTTATTCATATTGTCGAATCGACGAATGTAAAGTAAACAAATCGCCGCCTCCGCAGCGACATCGATATCCATACTGTCCAACGTCAACTAAAAATGGCCGCCGCCACCACCGCCGAATTGACGGCAATATATTAGGCCCAAATCTATTCAATGCTGTCATATTTAACGGAATTACATACGCAATAAGTGAAATCTTATCAATTTAACCCTAAATTCGAACCGATATTAACGCTGCCGCCGCATTGGCGGCGTTATTCATATTGTCGACTCGAGGGAATTCCCAAATCTATAAATAACTTCATGGTTAGCTATCCGCACCGGCTATTCCATTGGTGCATACCGATTCACACACCTCTCCAACCCACCGCTACCCCAAGGTAGCTAACCGGTGCTAGTGCCTTAGCTCCGGCTAAGCCTATCACCGATTGGTGCATACGGCCCCAGGTGCTCCCATAGTAAGCCCGTTTACGACCCTGTAGTTATACCACCTTGCCCTAAATCTCACATTAGACACCAAGCATCAAAAGTGAACTCATCTAGCAACACTAAGCCACCAGAGCATTCCGAACACATACACATAAAAGAGGAAACAATAAACAGGCCATCACCCTAAGGGGAAAACCAACCTCAAACACCAAATCTTTAGAAGTCACTTCCATGGCTATTACTTTCATTTCTTTGCCGCCAAATAAAACACCTTTAGTAAACTAATTCTATAGCAACCTAACTTTCTGTACTTGAGCTAACAAAAAAATGGGGCAAATACCCTGTGGGTGGGCAACATGATATATTTCAAACAAGCCTCAGATTTACGCTTTGAAGTTCAACAGTAGCGCCATTTGAAATTACTCTGCCCACACACTGGACATTTTATGCATGCTAACATGTATGTCCAAGTCACGTCGTTAAATTATATTTGTGTATGCTCACACAAATGTAAAGTCAGCTTCTTGTGTGGCAGGGCATGGATTCAAACCCTGACTGGTGTTCTGTGTGGTGTAGTGGTTAGAGTGTCTGACCTTTTTCTAGGTCAGACTCCTAATCTGAAGGTTGGCGGTTCGATTCCCGTGTCCCCACCTCTGCCAATTTGGATTTCCACCGCTGTGTATAAATTACAGCGTCATCAAAGGCCAGTTGCTCTCATACCATGTCTATGTGGTGTGGGAGGTTAAAAATCCCTTGGGTCGGTAAAAGTGTAGGCTCGGGCTTTCTATTGACAAACTGTCTCATGGTGAAAACAAGTCTATTCAGACTTATCCATAATAGGCAGTATAAATCTTCAACAACAACAACAACAATCCAATGACTTAAGAATTGATACTTGTCCCTACCTAGGCTGGCACTAGACAATGGTGGTCCACAATCCCTTATTCAAAATTCTGAAATCCAAAAAGCTCTGAAAACTCTTTTCTTTTATGTACAGCATATAAATAAACTCTGATGCTATTTATTTAGTCTTTATTTATAATCTGATAATTATAAACCATAAATACTCTAGTATATTTTATTTCCAACAAAAAAAACATTTGGTAATGCTTACACGTATACAGCTTCAAACTAATCTAATCAAACACATTAATATTTCTCCTGATAAATGCATGAATACAGATTATTCATGCATTTATCAAGAGAAATATTAATGTGTTTGATTAGATTAGTTTGAAACTGTATACGTGTAACCATTACCAAATGTCTTTTTGTTGGAAATAAAATGTACTAGAGTATTTATGCTTTATAATTATCAGATTATTTCATTTATCAACATATTGCTCTACAAATATAGTATAATGATATTTGAAGAGTTCAGGTACAAAAACCGACAAATACCATCCGTGCCAAAATGAAACCATGATTACCAGGTTTGAGCTGAGGGTGCCATCATTGCAATAGTCAAATCTGTTTGTTCGCATAATGCCCTACTCAGTATTAAATTGATAGACTTTAATTGGAAAGCCTAATAAAGTCTATTTTACAGGAAACAACTAAAATAGATTTTCGGTTTTTGCAAATGAATCCTTCATTTGTAGTCTTTATTTATCCAACTTAATGTAGGTATTCATGCATTTATACTGTATTATTAATGCTTGATTACAACCGTTTTTCTGAAAAATTCTGAATTCTGAAAAGAATCTTAATTCAGAACAAATTTGAATTCTGAAATAAATCTGAATTCTGAAACACAACCGGCCCCAAGGATTTCGGATAAGGGATTGTGGCCCGTTACTTAGATGGTAAGAAGCAGTGGAATGAAGAGTCCATTATTTGTGATTGATATTTGCCCCGTTTAAATCAATGGATATAATAAGGGGGGGGGGGGAGAATCACAATGCATAGAAAATAGTCTCATATTGCTCAACAAGCGAGATTCTCCAATAAATGCCAGTCTCAGGGGAGATATAATAGAGACTTATAAGATTATTACAGGAGTCTATGACAGTGATGCCACAATGGGTTATTTGTCCAACCTCAGAATAGACAGCAACACCAGACGCCAGTGGTATAAGATCTTCAAGGAGAGGCCCATAGGTCAGGAAACACTCATTTTTCTTTCGAATGACAGATCCAAGGAACAGTCTTCCAGACCAAGTGGTTGAGGCACCAATGGTAGAATCATGTGAGAGAAGGCTGGATAGACATTGGAGAGGACACCCACAATTATATGACACCAGGGCTCCGTCAACCTCCATATGTGTGCAAAAGAAAGTTCTTTTTTACCATAACGAGTTTACCTTAGAGGCCTAGTAGGTCCTAGATGAACCAGAAGAGGATCTTTAAGTTAATCTGTAAGGCCAGTGTCCGATAGTGTGAAACTGGGCACACTGCGGGTGTGATGCTAAGCTAGCCGCTCACTCACCTTGTCGGTGAATCATGCCCCCATGCATGATGCGGGCCACAATACACCGGCCTTCCTCGTTCATCTTCAGTGTGATGCCCTGTAGGAGCGAAAAGACCCAACAGTGAGCACAACTGACGTGTGAAGAAATACTGGACAAGGTCACAATTATGTGTGCAAAGTGGCCTTTGTTGCCAATTAAAGCTGCATAGTCCGATTCTTTTGAATTTCTGCCTTTTTCTGAGAGAAATACATTATGGTAATCATTATAGTCTACTTTAGTTTAGTTTGAAGTAATTTTTATTGTTTTAAATGGCTAACTTTGGAGATATTGGACTTCAATACATGCCAAATTAATTTTAGGAAGCATGCTAAACCTCTGGCAACATAGACTTCAGTGGTAAAAGGTTCAATTAAAGCCGTATAGTTCGATGAAATATCAAATTTTCAAAACCAAACCAGTTATCTAGATTTAATATATCTAACTTAGATACTGATGCACTTATTAAGCTTTTGTTTCTTCGTAGAACGCAATACTGAGTCAATTTAACTGAACCTGTTACTGCAGAAGTCTATGGTGTCAGAGTTTTGGCAAGCTTGCCAAAACTAATTTTCCATGTTTGCACTCAAAATATATAAAAAGTTTACCATTTAAAATAAAAGTAACTTTGAACTAATGTAAAGCAGATACTAGTGATCGACCTAATATATTTATCCCAGAAAAAATACAGAAATTCGAAACCATCGGACTATGCAACCTTAAATTGACTTATTACGACCTTTTATGCAGCAAAAAATATGCTTAATAAGTGCACCATCCTAGACTTTCTTCTCATTTCACGAACAAACTATCTATATATATATGCTTCTGCGCAAGTGGCGAGTCCCGCCATGCGCAAGGGTGGGGGTGGGGGTGGGGGGGGGGGGCCGAGAGCATGCTGGTACCCACTCCTACCCCACTAGGAAGGGGGGGGGGGGGGAGGACCACTACATAGCTTATTACACACGATCAAGGTTTATCAATATCCATATGCAAAAAGGGTAAAATATAGATAAATATAAATTTAGACTCCCATAAACTTATACTTATTTTGTATATAAAATATACCATATATGCCATATAATAAGTTACAGAAAGAGAGGCGCCCTCGTCTCTGGTTCAAGGATACCATCCAGAGAAACCTGAAGCTGAGAGACATTAAGACTGACTCATGGACGCAACTCTCACAGCAGAGAGCTAAATAGACAGCAGCAGTTAAGTAATGAAAGCAGTCTTTGTCGCATCGCGACCGACAGCATGATGATGATGACATATTATATATATATACATTATATATGCGCAATATTTATAATATAAGTGAGGAATATCAAAGTTATACTTAGTTGATATACATACAAAATATATATACATTACAGATATAAACTGCAAAATAAGTCATATATATATATATATGACAAATATCAGAATAAGATTTATATTTATGAGAAATAGACAATATCAGCACCAAATAACAAATACAAACCTTAAACTTGTGCAAAATATAAAGCGTATACTGACAAGCAATATTTGGAACGTACAGTGAAACCCCGTTATAACGCGATCATTGAAGTCTATAAAGAATCATCGTGAAAACCGAAGGTACGCGCTACATTGGGGATCAGTTGATTGAATTACCTTTCAATTAAAGAATTCCGGGTCCATTCGAATTAAAGCTGCATAGTCCGATGAAAACATCAAATTTTCAAAACCAAAACGAAAATAATCTAGATTTGATTCTACATACTGGTGCACTTATTAAGCATGTGTTGCCACACTGGAGGGCACACTGAGTCAAATTAATAGAACCTGTTTCCGCAGAAGCCTATGATGTCAGAGTTTTGGCGTGCTTGCCAAAATTAAGTTTGCATGTTTGCACTTCAAATATCTCAAATATCTCAAACACATGCTACTTCAAATGAAAGTAAGGTAGATTATGAAGATCAACCTAAAAAAAACCATATGGCCGAATGAGTTAGAGCGTCCGTCTCCCGTGTTGGTAGATCGTGGGTTCGAACCCCGGTCGAGTCAAACCAATGACTTAAAAATTGATACTTGCTGTTTCCTAGCCTGGCGCTCGGCATTATTAACATATGGCAAGGACTGGTTGGCTCAGTGTCAGGATAATGTGACTGAGTGGGATATCAGGTCATGGTGCCCGCAAGAAACAAAGCAATCAACCTAATATGTTCATCTCAGAAAATGACACAAACTCAGAACCATCAGATTATGCAACTATAAATCAGGGCGCGTTAAATCGTGGTTTCACTGTATATCACAATCATATGCTCACACTTAGATAACAAGATTTGTGGGTACACACCATGGGCTCCTCTGTGTTCTTCTGGAACTGCACGAGCCTCACGCGCGTCACGTTCTCCATGTCTACGTCGCCGTTCTCCGGCTCGCCATTTAGGAAGGTGGCTATTGGAGGCGGCGTGACGCGCACCGCGTCCTCCCCGTACACCTCGTGCGCCACCACATCCTGCGCCTGCAGCAGCGCCTGCAAGAGAGCACAGAGCAGCGGCTTACTGGGCAGTCAGCACACATGAGCAAGTAGTGACCAGGTCAGGTTGCAGAAAGTTAGTAAGCAGGTCAGGTAATGGGAAGTCAGTGAGCAGGTCAGTGAACAGTCATAAGTGAGCAGGTCAATGTGTGGGAGAATAGTGAGACGGTCAGCTAGAGCATGTGACGGACCATACCAGAGGCAGTCAATGAGTAGGTCAATGAGCAAGAAGTCAGTGAGCAGGTCAATTAGCAGGTCAGATATAGGGCAGTCGGTGAGTAGGTCAATTAGCCATCAAGCAGTGAACACCTCAGTATGCAGGTCAGATATAGGGTATTCAGTGAGTAGGTCAATTAGCCGTCAAGCAGTGAACACCTCAGTATGCAGGTGATATAGGGCATTCGGTGAGTAGGTCAATTAGCTGTCAGTAAGTGTCAATAAACAAAGGGTGACAAACATTCAATGGACAACAGTGATCACAAAGATAGTTGGAGAGTCAGTAAGCCACGTTCATTTCTATACAAGTTACTCCTTCCACAAAGTAATAGCGTTGCACTTCAGTCAGTTGATGCCACGATATTGTTATATATTACCACGATTCGACATTTTTATTCAACTCAGAGACTCAATATTCATGCAAGAACTAAAACAAACAGAATATTTAACAACAATGGAAAGAAATACCTGGCAATTCCAACCCAAAAATGTGGGTTATGTCAACTTCAGTTGTCACTCATGGAAAAGTTATAATGTCTTAATACAAACAAGTATATATACACAATGTGCAATATACCATGCCATATGCATTTCCCTGTGTATTCTGCCATAAGGGGGGGGGGGGGTGTAAGATTTTGAGTAGTAGGTTACACAAGTAGAACCTGCCTTTACATAGAGCCTATGCCCTATGATAGGTGAACCCTATGCCACACGTGGAAAACCTTTTTATATAAGAATTGTCTTTGTTTTTCGTTGTTGTAAAGATAGTTTATTCATTTAATAAAGTATGTTGTCAGCGCCGTGGAACTGGTCTTCCAGCCATGTGACAATACAGTTATTTACAATATATGTATATGTAGTCTGATATTGTCATCAGCAGCTAGCTCAAGTCAGCTGAAATAACAATATTAATCATTCCAAAACTTACATATGGTTTCATTTGATTGTCGCTCTAATGACGGGATACCTACTGTGTCAGGGCAACACTGGTTTGAAAATTCACAGTTTTCCGTCCGTGGCAGACAGACAATCCTATTACAAGCTTATGAAAAAGTATGATGTATGTTTCTGGCCGTTTCTAACTTATTTATGTTTTGGTGCAATACAATGAAGTCAGCCATCATGATCTACCTCTGAAAACCGATGTCAGTTTCAAGGCATTTATTCGTGGGGACCGAATCATTTTGCAATATAGCTTTTTAGTTGGCGTGGCCCTATCGTACTTACATGTGCTCGGGGATTACCGCTCCACCAGTGCCACAAAGCCCCCCCCCCCCCCCATATGCCTCCTCCCCAACCCACTTCTAATCTCCATGGCTGGCCCTGCCATTCCCCAGCCCGCCCCCTGGTGCCGTATCCTCACACTTCGCCGCCCGCACCAAACGAGCCATTTTCCATCCCCGACTCGCCGTCGTTCACCTCCCAGCCACCAGGGAGCAGTACCCACTATCGGAGCAGCAGTGGGCCATAATTCTCGAGCTGGTCCCCGGGTCATCCCCACCCCACCCCTCAACCGCATATAATCCTTTGGACGGTGCGTGGGTTAGTTAGAGAGTGTGGTGTCTTACTGGACGTGACGCCTTTAATTTAGCTAGTGCACTCATTTTCAGCCAGATGGCGCCATGCCAAGTGGCCTTGTCTAATCATTCCGGGAGCAGATCCGAGTTGCTCAGAACTCAGTGCGGACCAGAGAAACAGCCTAGGAGTTACTCGCCTCGGCCTAGACTCTATCTCCAACATCTATTTTTGTTGTTAATGTACTGTCCAGAACTTAGCTCAAGTAAATTTGGTCTCCTGGATACTTTGGCTCATCTCACTGCTTAAGTAAGGGCATTGCATGTATATATATACATATGATATATAATGTATTACATGTGAATATAAATTGGCGGAGGTATATCCTTGTTAATTTATTATTTGAGAAATATGTACGTTTAATATGTTCTTTATTTATGCTGCGGGATATCGATTTCCTCCGATATCGAAGGTGGCGCCACCATCGGTGGTTCTGGGCGACTATTGCCCACCCACCGATTATCATTCTCTCCACAGATTTACTTTATATATACTTTATATATACTTCATATATACTTTATATATACACTTTATATATACTTTATATATATTTACTTTATATATATACTTTATATACATACACTTTGTATATATATACTTTATATATATATACTTTATTTACTGTCCTGACAGATCTATAGGCGATAATGGCCAGACGCAGCTGGCATACAGTGCTTAGAGCCCCTCACAGGTGGCGCCAGTGTGGCCAATGCTGTACTACACAGGGTTAGTTAGATAGGATACAGTGAATATACTATTATATTGGGAACTGGAGATAGATAGGGTCCTTGTTTATATTCCCACAATAGAGTATAGAGCACATATACTTTATATATACTATATATATACATACCTATATATGTGTGCATCTTATTTTCAGATCGCATTAACTTTAGCATTATCCATGTAATCACTGACCAGACAGGAGGCCGAATGAGTTGAGCGTGTGTCTCCTGTATTGGTAGATCGTGGGATTGAAACCCACTGCTTCGAACCCTGGTCAAGTCAGACCAATGATTTAAAAATTGATACTTGTCACTTCCTAGCCAGGCACTCGGCAGTATTATGATAGGGCAAGGACTGGTTAGCACAGTGTCAGGATAATGTGACAGAGCGGGATGGGATATCAGGTCATGGTGCTGGCGGCTAGGTCTCCAAGTGGGGAAGCACTATAAAATAAAGTCACCATCAGTGTGCACTGTCACAAGTCGGTACCCGTCCTGATATGACCATAGATGTTGCCAGAACGTCAAACTCCAACAACCAACAACCAGTTAATTAGGTCGAATAAAAACTGTTGTTCTATTTAAAAGCCGCGAGCAGCAGTGCGCCATTCTACGTCGCTGGGCTCTGTGCACGTTGACTACCCCTCACTTCTCGATCACACCTAATAACCCGCCCGTCAGTCAAGCGCCACCTTAATTAAGGGGCTGCCGGATTCTCCAAAGAACGCCCCCACCCTCGCCCTGCCCTGTTAAGAAAAGCAAGAAAAATACATAAGTAATCTTCATAGTAAGGCCGCTTGATCTGCAGGCTCCTAAGCCTCTCATTTTATGTCGCTGATCCACGAGTAAGCTATTGAATAATCACCCGACCCACACCCTCCTCCCCTCACAACACAACACTCGCAGCCTCCATATCAGATATGTAATGATGGCATGCAGGATTATCATAACATGTCGACCTGATATAAATATATAAATACTTAAATATAAGCTCTGAAGCTATTTATTGGCAAGATGGCAATGCCTATTAAACTCTTGGAAGTAGATATTACCAGATAGGAATATCCTGCAGCAGTTCTCTGTATATACCATCCATTTATAAACTTGTCAGTGATAGGGGAAACACCATCGGAGAGTGAGTAGCTGGAACATCGATCAGGGCAGTCGACCGACACATCACAAAACCCTGGCGCTCCCTCAGCATTCCAGGGACAACCCAGCCATTGGGGATGTGTATTCAGTGTTGTACTGGGCGCGGTAGCCAAATCGGTAGAGCACAGGCCTACCGTGCGGGGGATCGGGAGTTCAACTCCCGGTCGAGTCAAACCAATGACTTTACAAAATTGATACTTGTCGCTTCCCAGCTTGGCGTTTGACATTAATAGGATAGGGCAAAGACTGGTTGGCTCAGTGTCAGTATAATTAATGTGACTGAGTGGGATATATCGGTTCATGGTGCTGGCACCCTGATTTCCCAGTGGGGCAGCACTATGAAGTCGCCATGAGTGCCCACTGTCACAAGTCAGTACACATCCTGATATGATGTGTTGCCAGGACTTAAAATTTCCACAACCAACCAAACTCAGTGTATGACATTTGGCAACTGTCCTCACGTCGCCCTATTTGGAGCGGTGTGTAATACCCCTGTCACACTATGACGTAACGAGCCAACGTAAGCCTGATGTGGTCACTTTTCGTCATTACGTTGACGTACGTTGGGTTACGTAATGATGACGTCAGAATGATGCTAGATTGACGTCGAGCTATGTCACATTACGTCGTGTTACGTTGGCGCGCGTCAAGGTTTTGAACCTGTTAAAAACTTTTGACGTAACTTGAACGTAAGGGTTTACGTTCACCGCATATTCTGTACACGTTCGGCGAACGTCAATGACGGTAAATGGACGTTAGTCAAATGCTGCTCACTACGTTCCACTACGTTCCACTACGTTCCACTACGTCCCACTACATTGACCCACATTAAAGCCGGTGGAAACGTCCATGCGGCATAATGGGAACATCAGGAGAACGTCAGGAGAACAGAACGTACGCTGAACGTACATCCAACGTACATTAAGCATCTCGCCACCATGTCATGACGTATGTAACATCACCTAACGTAAAGCAACGTAGCTCTGGCGATGGAATAACATACATAACATTCCTTGAGCGTCATTACATTGTCCTCTCTCATTGAATGACGCTATCACTACGCTTTACCGACGTTACGCTCTCGTCAACTACGCTGCATCCACGTTCAACTTGTGCCCAAATTTGCATACTATGCCGAGAAGTTCAACGTTTTTCACGTTCTCCCTATGCTGACGTCGTTATGTCATAGTGTGACAGGGCCTTTAGAGCCCACTCTGGTGTAATGTAGATTTGAAGATTTGAGTTTTATATCCTTGAAACATCTACGGTCATATCAGGACAGGTGTTGACTTGTAACAATATGCACTCATGGCGACCCACTGGGAAATCAGACTGCCAGCACCATGACCCGATATCCCACTCCGTCACATTATGCTGACACTAAGCTAACCAGTCCTTGCCCTATCCTATTAATGACAAGTGCCAGGCTAGGAAGCGACAAGTATAAATTTGATAAGTCATTGATTTGACTCGACCGGGAACCAAATTCCCGATCTCTCGCACGCGAGGCCCACACTCTACAAATTCTGTTGGTGGTGGGGCAATGTTATTGTTAATCCACACAGGCGGAACTTGGGTGGAGATGTGTATCGGTGCAGTGTAGGGGTGCGCACAAGGGAGTCAGTGGGGGCGCTGCAACAATCAAGTTCAACCCCTAACATCATTCCAGATAGACTTAAAGCTGCATCAGATTTAAAAAAAACAACGGACCACATTTGATTCTCCATATCTAACTTAGATACTGATACACTTATTAAGCATTCGCTGCCACATAGAAGGGCATATACTGAGTCAATTTAATAGAGCCTGTTACTTCCTAAGCCTATGGTGTCAGAGTTTTGGCATGTCTACCAAAATTAATTTGGCATGTTTGCGCTTCAACTATCTCCAAAATTTGCTATTTTAAATAAGTTACCACAAACAAAAGCAATGTAGATTAGAACAATCATATCGATATATTTATCTCATAAAAATGGCCGAAACTCAAAACCATCTGACTACATATGCAACTTTAAGTTTTGCACAAACAACCCACAAACTCAGCACAGTGGCCTCAATAGAACGGTATTGGCTGCATCGGAAATCCCCTATTATGTCGTGCCTTTTATTGTTGTTGTTTTTGTTTTCTGTTGTAGTGAAAGCTCAACTAATCTCAGAGTCTGCCTTAGTAAAAGCAACCAATTAAAAGCGGAAATCCCCATGACTTGCGCAGTATACGCAGACTGCGACTGTACAAACCGCTGGGAGAACACATGTGTATGGAGAGTGAGACTACTCCATTACCCCTTGACTCTCCCGGCCAACACCAGGGGATTACACTGTGGTACATACCCCCGCCCCCGGCCTCCGCCTCCCCCCTCCCCCCCTCCTCTTGTCCGCCCTGGCACCCACGGCCGGTACTCCGGCCCGCCCCGCCCCTACACAGGCTGACGGCGTGTACTCGTCGTAGGCCCGGCAGATATGTACTTGGCGGGCTGGCCCCGATCACAGGGCAGCGCGAGTGTACATAAAGTCACATAATAAATCACTATGGCACCTCTCGTTGGCAGCCCCCACTATCGGTTGTCTGCAAGCCGACACCAGCATAGCTACATTTACACACATATATAGTGTAGTGGTCTGCACTGACCTCTCAGGCAAGGAGCTGCATAGACACGTAGGCGTGGGTAGTGTGTTGATATCAGGGAGCCTAGGTGGTGTAATGGTTAGCACACTGGTCCGGAATGCAAAGAGATGTGGGTTCGAGTCCCACTCTAGGCGCATTATTTCCCATTTTCATCACCCCCATGACACTGGTTGCCGTGACCATGATCATGTACAAGCTACGCGCTGTATAGTTGTTGAACCTACCCTGTGTATGTATGTATGTGTTAGTGCATTGCCTGTATGTATGTAATTGTAAGCATTAAAAGATTTATAATTCCAGCAGGATGAGTGTAGTGGTCTGCACTGACCTCTCAGGCAAGGAGCTGCATAGACAGGTAGGCGTGGGTAGTGTTGATATCAGGGAGCCTAGGTGGTGTAATGGTTAGCACACTGGCCCGGAATGCAAAGAGATGTGGGTTCGAGTCCCGCTCTAGGCGCAATATTTCCCATTTTCATCACCCCCATGACCCTATATAGTAATATACTTGTATATACGGGGATTTAGCTGCGCCTGAATCCCTCCTGCTGTAATTACTACCACGCCATTATTAATACACCATTTCCACATTATACCCCGGTCACACTACGCTTACGACCACCTTGTGACCACCAACAAGGGATGGTCGCATGGTGATCACAAGTGAATATAAGCAGTCGGCGACTGGGCGGCAACTGGTCAGAAACCGGCAAATGACCAATTGGTAACCTCCAGGCGACCATTTTGGTCGCAAGGAGGTTGCAGCTGCTGCACCAAAATTCTGCTTGCTACCAAAACCATTTTCAGCGTTTGCAACCGCCGACTAGTCGAGCACTCGGTTGGGCCATTTTGGTCGCTGAGCAGTCACCGACTGTTGCGACCACTCAATGACGGCTTGGCAACTGCTTGCCGATCACTCGGTGACTGCTCCACGACTGGTCGCCAAGCACTCAGTGACTGCCATCTCCACTATAGCAACTGCCAATAATTGTCGACGCATGCCAGAGACTACTGGAATTTGTCAACACGTACATCTGTACCATTGCTTGCTCCAGCCCATCTCTTTTCAATCGAATGAGGAACCATTCATTCAGCGATTGGTCATTGACCAGTCACAGATCGTTCACTGACCATCCACCCAAAATTCGGCCATGATCGCCTACCCGGTCGCTGAACGATGGCTGACCGATCACTGACCATTATTTTCCCCACCTTTTTCTTTTGCAAAGTGGGAGCAAAGTGGTCACAAAGTGGTCGCAAGCCATAGTCTGACTGAGGCCTTACACTGGGCACCTTTCAGTCACACTCTGCCGGCGTTTGCTTTGTGACATGCGCATTGGTGCTCATCTCCGTGAGATGAAGCAGACGGCGCAATACCACTTAGGATGCTGATTAAACCAGTGCATTACACTGGTTCCGATTGCCTATCAGCATTAATACGCCTGTCGCCGAAGCGCAGTACCGCGCAGGCGCGTAAATCATGTCTGTAAGTAGTATATGGAAAGTTGCCTAATCCACCGGGCATTGGCGCCCACGAGCACCAACACACTGGGGCGGCCTGACAGTTTACTTAGGTTTACTGGGGGCGCCCACGAGCACCAACATACTGGGGCGGCCTGACAGTTTACTTAGGTTTACTGGGGGCGCCCACAAGCACCAACACACTGGGGCGGCCTGACAGTTTACTTAGGTTTACTGGGGTTTTATTTAATTCACAGTGCTGCCTGACTGGGATACCGCGAGAGCCAGCGCCATGATAGATATCCTACTCAGTCACAGTATCCAGACACTGATTCCAGCCAGTTCTTGCCCTTTCGTGGCATGCCTTTTTAAAGTTTTAACTATCGTTCAAAGAAACAACAGACCAGACCACCACTGGTTTTGCATCATCACAGACGTGCATTTAGCTCTTGCAACTTGATGTTTCTTTTCAAAAGAACAATTTCTAAACGCTCTTATTACAATAAATTTAAAAAAAGAAAGAAAGACTGCAGTGGATACTGCATGGATAGCACACACTGAATAGGATGTACTTCTCATGAACAGTAGAGAGTGTAAGGTATGGACGAACACGTTAAAGCTGCATACTCCGATGAAATATCAAATTTTCAAAACCAAACCAATTATCTACTTTTGATTTTACATATCTAACTTAGATACTGATGCACTTATTAAGCATTTGTTTCTGCGTAGAAGGCAATACTGAGTCAATTTAACAAAACATGTTACTGCAGAAGTCTACGGTGTCAATGTCAGAGTTTTGGCAAGCATGCCAAAACAAATTGACCATGTTTGCACTCAAAGTATCTCAAAGGTTAACCATTTAAAATAAAACTAACTTTGAACTAATGTAGAGTAGATACTAGTGATCAATCTAATATATTTATTTCAGAAAAAATACAGAAATTCAAAACCATTGCCTCACTGCCCAGCACACCTCTCCTTTGACCTCTCGCGACCTCTCATGACTGTTATGACCTGAGGCCTGTTGTCGCAATATGCATGATACGCACATACATTACAGAGAGTAGGGGACAAATCAGGCGATACACCCTTTCCCCACAAAGTGAGCTGTTACCATTGGACTATGTAACTTCAATATGTGGGTAGAATTAATAAGGAACATGTGCTATTTTCCACAAACTAACAACATTAAAGTTGCATAGTCCGATGAAAGCATAACATTTTCAAAAGCTAAGCCCTTATGTCAATTTGAACCTACATATGCAACTTAGATACTGGTGCAGTTATTAAGCATTTGATGCTACATCGAAGGGACTACTGAGGCCATTTAGCGGAACATGTTACTACTGAAGCCTATGGTCAGATTTTTGGCAAGCTTGCCAAAATGTTTTCACTTCAAATATCTCCTAAATTAGTCACTTTCAACCAGAGTTACTTCAAGCTAAAGTAAGATAGATTATAATGATCAATCTTATATATTTATCTCAGAAAATGACAGAAAATCAAAACCATCGGACTATGCAACTTTAACCACAGGTTATGAAACTGCTCGGCGCTCGACGCATCACCTAGTGAGAGATTTGTTTGTTTGTTGTTTTATCAGGATGGGTACCGACTTCTGACAGTGCACACTCATGGCGACTTTGTAGTGTTGCCCCACTGGGAGACCATACCACCGGCACCATGACCTGATACCCCACACAGTCACATTATCCTGACACTGTGCTAACCAGTCCTTGTCCTATCATATAAATGCCAAACACCAGGCTAGGTAGTGACAAGTATCAATTCTATAAGTCATTGATTTCACTCAGCGAATTTTCGAACTCCCAACCTTCCGCACGGATAAAGCCTGCGCTCTACCAATTCCGCCACCGCGTCTGGTGCCTCTCTCTAGTGAGAGAAAGTCTCAGGACGTAATTACAGTTGTGGACAGCTGTTCAACAGTGGCTGCTGTTCAACAGTTTAATTAACAGCAGACATCAACGCCTCAGCCACACAACCTTAGCCCAAAGAGGCTGGCTGGCCGGCCACCAGGCACACAGCACACTGCAGGTGTTCTGGATCAAACCGGGCCAGGCAGACTCGGCGCGAGGCAGTGTCTTCAAGGCGTGTGAAGTGAGTAGTACATGACGTTGTGCCTATAGCAAAGGCTGTTTTTGTTTGTTGAAGGTTTTACATCCTGGCAACATCTAAGGTCATATAAGGATGGGTACCAATTTGTGACAATGTGCACTTATGCCGACTTTATAGGGTTGTCCTACTGATAGTAATGCCAAGTGCCAGGCTAGGTGGCGACAAGTATCAATTTGTTTAAGTTATTGGTTTGACTCAACCATGGTTCGAACTCGTGACCTTCCGCGAAGGAAGCCTGTGCTCTACCAATTCGGTCACCGCGTCCGGTTATGGCGAAGGTAAAGGGAGAAAGGAGCACACTAGCAACACGTGCCATGGAGGGGGGGGGGGGAGTCACTGCCTCGTGATTACTTCCTCATACATAAGGAAAGGCCCGCCAATTGGATTGGTTGGTTGGTTGTTGGAATTTTACATCCTGGCAACATCTAAGGTCATATCAGGATGGGTACCGACTTGTGACATTGCGCACTGATGGTGACTTTATAGTGCTTCCCCACTTAGAAATCAGGCTACAGGCACCATGACCCAATATCCTACTCAGTCACAATATCCTGCCAATGAGCTACCCAGTTCTTGCCCTATCCTATTAATGCTGGGTGCCAAGCTGGGAAGCAACAAGTATCAATTTTATAAGTCATTGGTTTGACTGGACCGGCAACCAAACTCTCGATCACCCGCACTCGAGGGTCACGCTCTAACGATTCGGCCACAGAGCACGGTCGGCCAATTGGAAAATGCGAGTGAAATACACGGGATTACTGCTTGGCACGGAAGGCCAGCGAACCATGTCGCGATGATCGAGTGTAGGTTGCATGAACATTTTAACAGCTACCATATTTCTGCGATTATGTGTCCGAGTGCTTATTGCACCCACCCCAAAAAATCTAGTTCAGTGCCACATTAATATTTGATTCTTTAATCAATTTAATGAGGAAACAATAACAATTAACTAAAGACTTTATTGCAGCATATTCTTTTATAAATTTGGGAAAGGAACGATAAGTACTTATTTATTAAAGAGCCTTTATATGGGAATAACTGATTAACTGGCAAACAAAAAGTAATTATATGTAGTCGTGATTTAATCGATTTCAGGCACAACGAAATCTTTTTTTAAATGAGCTCCAACAGACACAGGATATAAATACAACAAATTAGTTAAACAGAGCCCAAGTCGTTTTTTCGGTTTTGCACAATTAGGAACTGGCCAAAAATAGAAGATCATTTTACACCTTGCTTACAGCTACCTGAATATAACCTATCACCAGTTGAAATTGGACTACCGGGACCCCCTGACGACTGTGGTGGGAGGAACCACGGACTCCACCTGGTGGCCATAATGGAAAGCAGCCCAAACTCCCCCTCGTGGCCATAATGGGAAGCATTCCGGACGTGTCACATAATAGGAGTCACCCTGGGCATGTCCATCTAGGTACTGTACTGAGAGGCACTCCAAGCGTATCTCCCTAGTGGCTGTAGTGGGAGGCACCCTGGGCATATCTCCCTCGTGGCTGTAGTGGGAGGCACCCCGGGCATATCTCCCTAGTGGCTGCAGTGGGAGGCACCCCGGGCGTGTCCCCCTAGTGGCTGTAGTGGGAGGCACCCCGGGCGTGTTCCCCTAGTGGCTGTAGTGGGAGGCACCCCGGGTGTATCTCCCTAGTGGCTGCAGTGGGAGGCACCCCGGGCGTGTTCCCCTAGTGGCTGTAGTGGGAGGCACCCCGGGCATATCTCCCTAGTGGCTGCAGTGGGAGGCACCCCGGGCGTGTCCCCCTAGTGGCTGTAGTGGGAGGCACCCCGGGCGTGTTCCCCTAGTGGCTGTAGTGGGAGGCACCCCGGGTGTATCTCCCTAGTGGCTGCAGTGGGAGGCACCCCGGGTGTATCTCCCTAGTGGCTGTAGTGGGAGGCACCCCGGGTGTGTCCCCCTAGTGGCTGTAGTGGGAGGCACCCCGGGCGTATCTCCCGAGTGGCTGTAGTGGGAGGCACCCCGGGCGTGTCCCCCTAGTGGCTGTAGTGGGAGGCACCCCGGGCGTGTCCCCCTAGTGGCTGTAGTGGGAGGCACCCCGGGCGTGTTCCCCTAGTGGCTGTAGTGGGAGGCACCCCAGGCGTGTCCCCCTAGTGGCTGTAGTGGGAGGCACCCCGGGAGTATCTCCCTAGTGGCTGTAGTGGGAGGCACCCCGGGAGTATCTCCCTAGTGGCTGCAGTGGGAGGCACCCCGGGTGTGTCCGCCTAGTGGCTGTAGTGGGAGGCACCCCGGGTGTGTTCCCCTAGTGGATGCAGTGGGAGGCACCCCGGGCGTATCTCCCTAGTGGCTGCAGTGGGAGGCACCCCGGGTGTGTCCCCCTAGTGGCTGTAGTGGGAGGCACCCCGGGAGTATCTCCCTAGTGGCTGCAGTGGGAGGCACCCCGGGCGTGTTCCCCTAGTGGATGTAGTGGGAGGCACCCCGGGCGTGTCCCCCTAGTGGCTGTAGTGGGAGGCACCCCAGGTGTGTCCCCCTAGTGGCTGTAGTGGGAGGCACCCCGGGCGTGTTCCCCTAGTGGATGTAGTGGGAGGCACCCCGGGCGTGTTCCCCTAGTGGCTGTAGTGGGAGGCACCCCGGGCGTATCTCCCGAGTGGCTGTAGTGGGAGGCACCCCGGGTGTGTCCCCATAGTGGCTGTAGTGGGAGGCACCCCGGGCGTGTTCCCCTAGTGGCTGTAGTGGGAGGCACCCCGGGCGTATCTCCCGAGTGGCTGTAGTGGGAGGCACCCCGGGCGTGTTCCCCTAGTGGCTGTAGTGGGAGACACTCCGGGAGTCTCCCCTTCTTACTATAGTGGCAGGCACTCATAATAAGTTTTGTTTGTTTGTTTTGTTTGTTGTTTTACGTCCTAGCAACATCTAAGTTCATATCAGGATGGGTACCGACTTGTGACAGTGCACACTCATGGCGAATTTTATAGTGCAGCCCCACTGGGAGACCAGACCACCAGCACCATGACATAAGATCCCACTCAGTCACATTATCCTGACACTGAGCCAATGAGCTATCCTATTAATGCTGAGCGCCTAGAAGCAACAAGTATCAATTGCATAAGTCATTGGTTTGACTCAACCAGGGTTCGAACCCACACACCCATAGGTTCGGATCCCCCGATCTTCCAAAACAGAAGACGGACGCTCAACCCATTCGGGCACCCCGTCTGGTGCTCATAATGAGAGGCCGGGCACGTGTTCAGTGTGTGCAGCTTCACACATTCGCCACATGTTCGCCTCTCTCAGCACGACTCGGCCGGCAACCAACACAAGCCCACCTCCTCAGAAGCCCCTTCACACAACCCGCCTCAGTTCCGCCCGCCACCCAGTGTGGCGCCCATTCAGATGTGTGGCGACATCTGGCACCCATACAGATGTGTGGCGTCCATACAGATGTGTGGTGCCCATACGGATGTGTGGTGCCCATACAGATGGGTGTTCCCCATACAGATGCGTGGTGCTCATACAAAATGTGTGGTACCCATACAGATGTGCGGCACCCATACAGATGTGTGGTGCCCATACAGATGTGCGATGCATATACGGATGTGTGGTGCCCATACAGATGTGCAGCACCCATACAGATGTGTGAGGCCCATACAGATGTGTGGCACCCATACAGATGTGCAGCACCCATACGGATGTGTGGTGCCCATACAGATGTGTGGTGCCCATACAGATGTGCGGCACCCATACAAAATGTGTGGTGCCCATACAGATGTTTGGTGCCCATACAGATGTGTGGTGCCCATATAGATGTGTGGCGCCCATGCAGATGTGTGGCATCCTTCCAGATGCATGGCACCCTTAGTCCATGTAACCATAGACTGTTTCCTTGTGGTGTGTTCCCTTGTTCCGTGTTGACTTGTGACTTTGTGATGTGCCACACAGACAATGAACCTGTGTTTTGCTTAGTGGCCATTCCCATAGGTTGGACCCAGGGACCGTATGGCCTTGTGCAGGGAACATAGAGAATGAACATGTTCATTGTCTGTGTGGCACATCACAAGTTCATCAGCGAACCCGGAACAAGGGAACAGGCCACACGGGACCAGTCTATGGATACACGGCCTATGGTGTCAATGCGGTTGTGTGATTCCCATACAGCTATGTGCCTACGTATACGGTTGTGTTGAGACCATATGGTTGTATGCCCGCAGGTTACAAAATCACATTGGTCAAGGAGGTTCGCGACAACCGTATTTCAATGGTGGTGTATTGATTTAAATATTTTAGTTATACTAGAGTTACTTGTAAGTTGTGGTATTACTAAGATTCTTACAAATCTACGAATACGAAGGTAAGGAGCAGGGAAGGGGTCAAGCCTGCGCAGACCCGGAAGTAGCCTCAGTATTCAAAGTTGGAGGAAATAAAAAACCTACTAATTTTCTATTCAGGAAACCTACCCCCCCCCCCCAGACCGTGTATTTTTCTGAATTCTTATATGTTTATCCTCGAGTCTTACTTTAACTACACGGTGAGGAAGGGTGAGCCCCTGCTCCTTACCTTCGTATTCGTAGATTCGTAAGAACATTAGTAATACCACAACTTACAACTAAGTCTAGTATAACTAAAATATTCTTACTTCATTTTCCGAATACCGGAAGTTAAGTATCCGGGGAGTCTTTGTATCCTATTTTTTTTGCTTTCTGACTTATCTCCTTGTACTCCTTCCCTTCATTCCTTCTCATCTCTTTCTTAGTCAACAATAATTTACACAGTTTTTTCGGTAGCTTATCTCCACCAATTCTTTTTATTGTTTAATACTCATCTTCCATACTCTACTCTAAGCATGCCATCGACATTTTTCATACCACATATGTATATAGCCATCCTCGCATGCAGAAGTCCTTACTTAGACTTATGTTCTAGCTGTGTATCCTAGTAATGTCGAGCGCCAGGCTAGCTCGTGAAAAAGTATCAATTTAATAAATTATTGGTTGGACTTGGGCGGGGTTAGAACTCTCGACCTTCCGCACGAGAGGTCTGCGCTCTAGCGATTGGGCCACCGCATCCAGTCAAGAATAGCATGTCACTCGTCCTTGAATTCCAAGCAGATAATAACTTGAGACATTCGCGTGCGTTGACATTTTGAAAATATCTAAGCGACATTAAATAAAGTACTACTCCCTCGATGTATTTATGTGTAATGACTATTGGCAAGACGGACACTGACTTTGGTATCTTGGAAGTGACGTGTTGGACTCTGACCTAATTAGCATGACTCATTGACTGTTGTGTAAATGAAGAGAGGAAAATGAACAAAAACACACACACGGACACCACGGGCACACGGACACCACGGACAACACTCACACACTCACTCACTCACTCACTCACTCACTCACTCACTCACTCACTCACTCACACACTCACTTACACACATATACGCACACTCACTCACACCCTTCACACACGCCTCACAGCCACAGGTTCGAACCCTGGTCGAGTCAAACCGATGACTTAAAAATTGATACTGTCAATTCCTAGCTAGGCGCTCGACATTAATAGGATAGGGCAAGGATTGATTGGCTCAGTGTCGGGATAATGTGACTGAGTGGGATATCAGGTTATGGTGCTGGCAGCCTTGTCTCCCAGTGGGGCAGCACTATTAAATTCGCCATGAGTGTGCTCTGTCCAAAAGTCAGTACTCGTCCTGATATGAACTTCGATGTTGCTGGGATGTAAAACTCCAACAACCAACCAACTGGGTTTCAAACAGGTGTCCGGTAGAGGGTGCCACCAACCTCGATACCAGTCCTGATATGAACTTAGATGTTGCCAGGACGTAAAACTACAACAACCAACCAACCGAGTTTCAAACAGGTGTCCGGCAGAGGGCGCCACCAACCTCCCCATCTCATTACGCAGTCTGTGTCCATGTGCTCCCGGAGGTGCCGGGCTATACAAGGTGGGGCTGGGCTGGGGCTGGGATGGGGCTGGGCTGGGGCTGGGCTGGGCCCGACGGGAAACCGGTGTGGCGGTTTAGATTCTCAGTGGGTTTAGAGTCTTCGCTCGTGGTTCTGCACATGCGTCAAAATCGAATGACATTTCAGAGTATTTGATTAATCCACTTGTATGACCCGAGCGACTTTTTGACGCATAAATATGGTCAAGGCATTAACTCTTCAATTCGCTAAATATATATTATTGAACTAAAATACTTTTAGCACACGGCACTTGTCTTTGTCAACTCCACTCGCTGTGTTCTATTTGAATTTCTAGCAACTCGGATGACCCGAGTCGTCCAGGTCGTATTAATCGGATACGCGCATACGCATAACCCATTGATGCATGCGCAGAACCCCCACACTGAGATTTTAAACCGCCACACCGGCAGGACGTGGGGTGTAGGGGTGACAGCAGCCCCGGTGTAAAGATTTCAAATTCCCCCCATATTCAAGTCCCCCCCCCCCCCCCCCCCCCGGGAACTTGAAAACGTTTTCAAATTCCTCCCAGGGGAATTTGAAAACGTTTTCAAGTTCCCTCCCTCGTTTTAACTTTCCCTCCCCCCCGGGTCAAATAAAAATGAACTACGCACTGACATACACACACAGACATACAAAAATCTCTTATTTTGTGAAATTTCGTGAAATATTAGATTTTTCGTGAACTTAATTTTTTTTCCGTTAAATTCGTTATTTTTCTGGAAATTGTCTGGACATTTTTTTATTTTCCGTGAAGTTTTCGATTTGTTTAATTTTTCAATTTGTTGTGCTTTTTTGAATAATTAAAAAAATATTGAATTTTTGTGTGAAATTCTTTATTTTCGTGAAATATACATTTTTTGGGTGATTTTTTGCGTGAAATTGTTCGATTAACAAAAAATCTTTTTGGGGAAATTTTGGTGACTACTATTACTATTTTTCATAAATTTCCGATCTTTTTAAAACTTTTACATTTTTGTGGAATTTTCTTTATTTTTAAACAATTTTAAATTCCCAGAGGGGGGTTAATTTGAAAATAGGGGGAGGAATCTGAAAACTGTTTTTAATTTCCCCCGGGAATCTGAAGAAAACGTTTTTAATTTCCACAGAAGGAAGTTAAGAACGTTTTCAGATTCCCGGGGGGTAACTTGGGAAGGGGGGGGGGGGAAGTTGAAATTGTATTCCTGGAGGGGGGAATTTGAAAATAGGGGGAGGAATCTGGAAACTGTTTTTAAGTTCCCCCCCCAGGAATCTGAAAACGTTTTTAAGTTCCCCGGAGGGAAGTTGAAAACGTTTTCAGATTCCCGGGGGGGAACTTGAGAAGGGGGGAAGTTGAAATCGTTACACCGGGGCGTGCCCTGATTACAGACAGAGGGCGCCACACGGACCAGGGTGCATCATTACCGCCACTTCCGGGAGAAGACCGAAATTACCGTGATACTGGACAGGCCCTGCAGTGGCCGCCCCATCCAGTTGGGGGTATTGGGGTGTGTGGGTGTTGAGGTGTTGGGTGCAGGGATGGAGGGCAAGCAAACACTTTGGACTGAAAACGCCGCGAGGGGGCGCCCCCACGTCGTCTAACTAACTAACTACCCGGCCGGCCATCAACGATGTTCTGAACCCCACGCCTCTTGAACCTGATGAGTTAGGATAAAGAATTTGAGCCAGACTCTCATTTAAAGAGATGGACCGGAAACATTGTCCATCAATTCCAGAACATGTACGTAGATATAGAGTCAGAGTCTTCAGCGTTAAGGAATAGCTTACAACATTATGAGCAGGACCGGCCGGAAAATGTTGAACTAATTCACAATAAGCTTCTGAAAACAGGCAGCATAGAAGACAGTACTACTTTAAATGATGAAGCCGCTCCTTAAACTGCAAAGCTGCTCTTTAAACGACAAAGCTGTGCTTTAAACTGTGATGGTGCTTTTTATATAACGAAGCTGCTCTTTAAACGACAAAGTTTCTCTTTATACTGTGAAGGTGCTTTTTATATAATAAAGCTGCTCTTTAAATGACGAAGCTGATCTTTAAACAACAAAGCTGCTCTTTAAACGATAAAGTTTCTCTTTATACTGTGAAGGTGCTTTTTATATAATAAAGCTGCTCTTTAAATGACGAAGCTGATCTTTAAACAACAAAGCTGCTCTTTAAACGATAAAGTTTCTCTTAATACTGTGAAGGTGCTTTTTATATAATAAAGCTGCTCTTTAAATGACGAAGCTGATCTTTAAACAACAAAGCTGCTCTTTAAACGATAAAGTTTCTCTTTATACTGTGAAGGTGCTTTTTATATAATAAAGCTGCTCTTTAAATGACGAAGCTGATCTTTAAACAACAAAGCTGCTCTTTAAACGATAAAGTTTCTCTTTATACTGTGAAGGTGCTTTTTATATAATAAAGCTGCTCTTTAAATGACGAAGCTGATCTTTAAACAACAAAGCTACTCTTTAAACGATGAAGCTGCTATATAAACGACAATGCCGCTCTTTAAACTGTGAGGCTGCTTTTTATATGACAAACTATTCATTCAACCACCAAGCTGATCGTTAAATGACAAAGCCTCTCTTTAAACTGCTAAGCTGATCTTTAAACGATGAAGATGCTCTTTAAACGACAAAGCTGAGCTTTAAATGACGAAGCTGCCCTTTAAACTGCAAAGCTATTCTTTAAACAGTGAAACTGCTCTCAACTGCAAAGTCGCTCTGTGAACGGTGAAGCTAGTCTTCAAAGGATGAAGCAACTCTTTAAACGACGACGTTACTAAAAGTGTTAAGGGTTGATGCTGATTGGCAGATTAATAACTGGGACATTAAAGCCGCATAAACCGATGAAACATAAACTTTTCAAAATCAAAACAATTATCTAGATTTTATTCTACATATCTAACTTATATACCGATTCATTTATTAAGCATCTGCTGCCACCTAGAAGGGAATACTTAGTCAATTTAATAGATCCTGTTACTGCAGAGTTTTTGCGTGCTTGCCAAAATTATTTTGCCACATTTGCACTATAAATATATAAAAAGTTAGCCATTTAAAATATAAGTTATTTCAAACTAAGGTAGATTATAACAATTAACTTAATATAGTTATCTCAGAAAAATGACAGAAACTCAAAACTATCGGACTATGCAACTTTAAGGTGGTGGCATTGTAAGTCAGTCAGACCCAACGGCAACACATACAATTGCTCTAATGGCCAGGATGGCGCCACCTATCGCCCAGTACCGACTTAGCACAGCGCCTTTGGTGTCATGTGACACCAGATCGAGTCGGATCAGTGCCAACACTACGGAAACTGCTGCGTGATTTCAGCTTACTAGATGTTCAACGTGCACTAACAGACACACATCCACGTCTGGCGAAGGAAACTTCTTCGCTATGCATGCCTCACATTGACAATGCCTGGGCGGGGATGATCTGTTAGTAAAATGAACACCGAGGGGGCAGTTGGTTGCTTGGTTGTTGGAACTTTACATCCTGGCAACATCTAAGGTCATATCAGGACGGGTAGCGACTTGTGACAATGCACACCCATGGTAACTTCATAGTGCTGCCTCACTGAGAAATCAGGCCGCTTGCACCATACCCTAAGATCCCACTCAGTTACATTATCCTGACACTGAGCTACCCAATCCTTGCCCTATCCTATTAATGCTGAGCGCCTGGCTATGAAGCGACAAGTATAGATTTGTATGTATAGATTTTTATAAGTCATTCGTTTGACTCAACTGAACTCCCTGTAAAATATTCCGATATTACAGCATTGGTGGGCGAATGCAAATGTTCTATTATGAATCGGGTATACGTGACCAGGTGCACGTATGTGTATATGCAAGTGCTGGTGGTGCTTGATTGATTGGTAAATAGACATAGTGGTGGTGCTGTCGGGGCTGTGTGTAAGGGGCACTCAGAGCCAACTCCCCCCCCCCCCCCTCTGCTAGTCAGGATCACCACGCTCAGGCTCAAGGCAGGTGGTGGCCAGGGGTACCACACAGCTTGGTGATGGTGGGCAGATCACTGGTAACCATGGGGACCAGGAATGCTGGATCCCTATTGATAGAGCTAAGAATGATTGTTTCTCATTGGGAGAATAGGGTGGGGTGATACTCTACACTGAATCCATATACCATATAAATAATAACCCAGAGGGCTTCACTCACTCTCTTCTTTCACACTTTATACTCTTCCTTTCTCTTTGCCTGTATTGATTTCACTGTAGCCTGCCAACACAACCATAGATTTGAGCCGTAGACTTTACATACTGGTGAACACGACAGGTGGTAAAACTATTAGGTGGAGGAAGCATTCAACTTTACCTATGGAGACCTAGTCTTTACATAATTAAAGTGAAATAACAATAACAAATCTCTCGCATGCGAGGCTCGGGCTCTGCCAATTCGGAGTGCTGGAGAGTCTGTAGGGATCCGGGCTGACTGATGATGCTTCTACCACACTGACCAACCAGTGAGCATCACCTTTTGCGCACTCTCCTCCCATCCACATTTCTCGCGAGTGAGGAATTTTGGGGGTTTATGACCTAGCAACAGCTGAACTCACAGCAGAACCGATATCGACTTCCGGTAATGCGTGCTGATGGTGAGTTCATAGTGACCCAATACGCCATTGCCCTGGCACAGACCTAACCAGGGAGGAAGGGTTAGGGATCGAACTCACCAACACCTGCATGGGAATCGGCGCCCTACTCACTCAGTCATTCAGTCTGCGAACGACGCAAGTCATGAGAGTAGGAATCAAAGTTTTTGTTTGTTCGTTGGTTTATGTCCTAGCAACATCTAAGGTCATATTAGGATGGGTACCGACTTGTGACAGTGCACACTAATGGCGACTTTATAGTGCTTCCCAACTGGGAGACCAGGACGTCGACACCATGACCTGATATACCACACTCCCATTATCCTGATATTGTGCTAACCAGTCCTTATCCTATTTTAGTACTGCCGAACGCCAGGCTGCGTAGAAATAAGCAGCAGTTTTATAAGTCATTGGTTTTTTTTACTCAGCTGGGATTCGAACTCCGGACCTGCACTCTATCGATTCGACCGCAGTGCCCTTGATGGTCAACGTGGGCACCATGATATATATATACAGTAAAACCTCTCTACCCGACCACCTTCACAGATCGACCACTCCCATATATCGATCGTTTCATTTAGGTCCCAAACGATTGCCCATACAATACCATTGCAGTGATTAAAAAAAACCTCCCTAAATGGACCATTTGAGGTTGGTCCCATAGTCGGTCGATTTAGAGAGGTTTCGTTATATATACAATATACTTACAGTATATATAAATAGATAACAGTAAAACATATATAGAGGTATACATATATATGTGTGTGATATATAGGGACTTATGCGAATATACATAATGGAAATTGCCTAGATACCATCAATAATTCCCGATTATTCACCAACCACTACCAGGTGGCGCCACCGCGGCGTGTCGACCTCATTAACCACACCCAACGATTCTTGTCAGTCGTCGAGCAAAAAAAAGTGTCTATATATATATATACAGATGACCCTCGATCCAATGGACTAATAGGGAGGAGCAGTCATCCGTTAAAGCCGTTTGTCCATTGCAGCGACAAAATTGCTTTATCTATAGGTGCCATAGTGATAATGTGGAAAACAGGGGACCAAACACGTAAACAACACATCACAAGTCGGTACCCGCCCTAATATGACCTTAGATGTTGCTAGGATGTTAAATTTTAACAAACAAACCTGCACGGCTCTGTGCATGGCACTATGTGTGCATGGCATTATGTGTGCATGGCACTATGTGGGTATGTTTGTATGTGGGAATGAGTATGCATATGTGAGTATGCATTACACATGTGTGGGAGCCTAGCTCACTCTAGCGGATTGTGTCCGTTGGATCCGGAATCCGTTGCATCGGTGTCCACAGGTTCATCTGTACATTCATATATACATATTTACACACACACTTAGCCATATACAGCAGCAGTGTACCAACACGCCCCGAACCATTACTATTCACACTTATGCCCACTGTGCACATTGGCGGGATCACTTGATGGATTACAGACAAACAAATAAGCCAGTAACACCGCCGGGACCTGTCAGCAGCCATTGCAGTTCCGCGTGTGTCCTGTTACCAAACCAGTAAAACCTCTCTAAATCGTCCGACCATGGGACCGAGACTTGAATGGTCCATTTCGGGAGTTAAAAAAAAAATCGTTACAATGGTATTGTATGGGCAATTGTTTGGGATCCAAATGAAACGAATGATATAGGGGAGTGGTTGATCTGCTGAGATGGTTGGTTTTTTGTGGTTTTTTTTTGGTGGGTACATTAGTTGTTTAAGCAGGGGAAATTTCGCAGACGACTGGTCTTCCTCATTCTACTGCTCCTTGCCCTATCCTAGTAATGTCGAGCATCTGGCTAGGAAGCGATGAGTATCAATTTTTAAGTCATTGGTTTGACTCGACCAGGATTCGAACCCATGATCTAGCAACACGGGAGACGGACGCTCTAACTCATTCAGCCATCCCTGCGGTTAGAGAGGTTTTACTGTACTAGCGGTGGTGGTCCAGACAGGATGACATTTTTTTTTTTGGTCCATTAGTTGTTTAAGCAGGGGAAATTTTTCAGTCATAGACGACTGGTCTTCCTCATTCCACTGCTGGTCGATAGAAAGCCCGAGCCGACACTTTTACCGACCCAAGGGATTTTTAACCTCCCACACCACATAGACATGCTATGAGAGCAACCGGCCTTTGATGACGCTGTAAGTTATACACAGCAGTGGAAATCCAAATTGGCAGAGCTGGGGGCACGGGGAATCAAACCGCCGACCCTCAGATTAGGAGTCTGACCTAGAAAAAAGGTATACTTGAGTGTCCGTTTCCCTTTTTGGTAGATCGTGGGATTCGAACCGATGGGTTCTCCACCCCTTTTCTTCTAAGTTCTAGTGTCACATCAAATTATAATAAGTGTTTAATGAATGTAGAATTAAATCTAGATAGGCTTAAGTGTTGTGATTTCGAATACTTTATGCTTGTTCATGCTATGCAGTCGGTGCAAGAAAACCTTTGTTCGAACCTACTGGTTCGAACCATGGTCGAGTCAAACCAATGACTTAAAAATTGAAAATTATCCCTTTCTAGCCAGGCGCTCGGCCGTATCAGTATAGGGAAAGGACTGGTTGGCTCAATGTCAGGATGACGTGACTGAGTGGGGATATCAGGGCATGGTGCTGGTGGCCTGGTCTCCCAGTGAGGCAACACTATACAATCGCCATGAGTGTGCAATGTCACAAGTCAGTACCCTTCCTGATATGACCATAGATGTTTCCAGGATGTAAAACCCAAACAACCGGGTTTCAAACAGTGTCCGGCAGAGGACGCCACCAACCTCAGTACCTGTCCTGATATAACCTCAGATGTTGCCAGCACGTAAAACTCCAACAACCAACCAACTAGCGGGTGGAGAACTGACTACTCCATCACCGATTAGGGGGTGCCGGTGTAGTAAGTTCAAAACTCTACCCCACAACAACACTAAGGTAGTGTTTTCAACCTAGGTTCAAAACACTACAGTAGTATTTTCAACTTAGTTAAAGGTAGGTTCAAAACACTACTGTGGCCATGCTCAAAACACTATCCTTAAGTTCAAAACACTCCCTTTAAGTTCAAAACACTACTCTTATGGTGCTGGCAGCCTGCTCTCCCAGTGGGGCAGCACTATAAAGTCGCCATGAGTGTGTACTCTCTCACAAGTCTGTACCCGTCCTGAGATGACCATAGATGTTGCGAGGACGTAAAACAACAAACAAACAAACAAACAAGCGGCATTACACTTACAGCCCCCACTGCCATGCTATGATAGTGTTTTGAACTTGGGTAGTGTTTTGGATGTATGTAGGGGTAGTGTTTTCAACTTAACAGTAGTGTTTTCAACTTAAGTTCAAAACACTACCGTAGTGTTTTGAACTGAGGTTGACAACAGTACAGTCGTGTTTTGAACGGGGTAGTGTTTTGAACGTCCTACACCGGCGTGTGAGTACCGCCGTACGAAGCTGGGGCATATTACAGGGGGATGGCTAGTTGCCATCTAGTGTATACCGGGCGCGGTGGCCGAATCGGTAGAGCGCGGGTTCCAGTGCGGGAGATCGGGAGATCAATTCCTGGTCGAGTCAAACCAATGACTTACAAAATTGATACATGTTGCTTCCTATCCAGGCGCTCTGCATTTCTAGGATAGGGCAAGAACTGGTTGGCTCGGTGTCAGGATAATTCGACTGAGTGGGATATCGGGCCAGGGTGCCAGCGGCCTGGTCTGTCAGTGGGACAGCACTATAAAATCACCATGACTGCGCACTGTCACAAGTTGGTATCCGTCGTGATATGACCTTAGATGATGGTAGGACATAAAGCTCCAACAACCAACCAGCCATCTAGTGTATACACCCCGGTACTGGCCTCCCGGGGGACACCCTGGGCAGGGACAGTCGGCGGTCAATAAGTGGGGCAATAGATCCCAGCCTGAGTAGGCTTGGCGTGTGTGCTTAATGAGGTGGCCGTTTCACAAGGTTGTAGGTTGGTTGTTGGAGTTTTACGTCCTGGCAACATCTAAGTTCATAGCAGGACAGGTACCGACTTATGAAAGTGTGCACTCATGGCAACTTTATAGTGCTGCCCCACTGTGCCAAGCTAGGAAGCGAGAAGTGTCAATTTTGTAAGTCATTGGGTTGACTCAACCGGGAATCGAACTCCCGATCTCCCCCACGGGAGGCCTGCGCTCTTCCGATTCGGCCACTGCGTCCGGTATATACATATATGTATACCAATGTATATACAACGTATATGCGGATGTAAGTGAATATGCGCCGTGCTTCCCTGCCGGCTATCGCGGGAACTCGCTGGTTAGTTCGCCGCCTTACCGCCGGGCGCCGCCCTGCTTCTATATATGCCATGGGCGCTAGCTGGGCACCTTAGTTCCTCTCAGCCAGGCGGTGTAGCCCATTACCATATGCTTAAAAAAAATATTTCTTTTGATTCTACCTACTCATTGACTCTTGTTCTTCGTCTAATCGGTAGGGCAGTTGAGCCCAGCCAGGTGCATTCGCTTGATCTAATAAATGATGTACCCACCACTCACATCCTCGTGCTATTATTCTTAATGCCCATAGGTAAAGTTGCACTGTTACAGATTACTTTCTTAATACCCACAATCCTCTTCAATATTCTCTGGGAATGCTCCACCACTTCTCCCTATGTTACTAAGCGGATTGATAAATTAGAAAAGTAATTTCTTCCACAATTTTCCTATATTGCCAACAATCCCCTCTCCTTCCAAATTTATCAGCGGAATAATGATATTTAACACTATATAATACCGTCAATAGTATTAGTATCAGCAAGGAATCTCAGCCACTCCATCGCGATTTCTCTCTCATACACAACAAAACCTCTCTAACCGACCATCTCCACAGATCGACCACTCCCCTATATCGATCACTTTATTTGGGTCCCAAACGATCGCCCATACAATACCATTGTATTTGTAATGAAATAAAAAAACGCCCTAAACCGAGCCACCTCCCTAAAAGGACCATTTAAAGTCGGTCCCATGGTCGGTCGATTTAGAGGTTTTATTGTATAATTTAGGACAGTGCATTATGCGTGTATAAACAAGGACAACTTTCAATACTGCTATTTTATTCCTAACTATTGAATGGGCCTGGCTGTGTAGGTTGTGAACAGGTGGCGCCCCCACCGACCTCCAACCACACTAACTGACTAACTAGCCGCCCTCACTTGGCGCAGAAAAAAAAGACATGGATCGATAGTGACAATGTTATTCACATGTGAGTGTGAGGATGTGCCAGTGACATGTACTTTAAGGAAAGCTCTATTTGAACTATTAGTGAAACACATTATGAACTCATTTTCTCCCTTTCCTTAGCGACCAGACCGGTTGAGCAGCCGTCTTCCGTTTTTGGTAGATCGTGGGATTCGAACCCACGGGTTCGAACCCTGGTCGAATCAAACCTACATGGAAATCACCTGTATACCAATCACTTATACTTGTCGCTTCCTATCCATGCGCTCTGACTGGAATATCAGGTCATGGTACTGGCAGCGTGGTGTCCTAGTGAGGCAGCACTATAAAGTCACCATGAGTGTGCCCTGTCACAAGTCGGTACCTGCCCTGATATTACCTTAGATGTTGCCAGGACGTAAAACTCTACCAACCACCCAACCGTTCCTTGGCGCACGCACGCACGCACGCACACGCACGCACACACACCCACACCAATATGGCTGTGTCGGCCCCAACAAACCTCAATAACGACTATCACCATCCCGCCAGTACCAGCGACCCTCGCTCTCGTTCGTCCCATTCCGTAATCTGGGGCAGTCCCTTTTGGGATGGAAATTCTTTCCGTGTGACCCTCGCCCCCCCCCCCCCCCGCCCCCCCCCCCCCCCCGCCTTACCCTCGCCCCCCCCCCCCCCCCCCGCCAACGTTGCCTAGACGCATGTGTATACTAATAATACTTCCGTCCATCGACTAGAATTACTGTAGTCTCGTCAACCAGCCAGTCGTACTCGTTATATTAAAAATAAATACATCTTTGTGTGTGCTTGTGATGAATTTATTTACCCTGCTCATAAAGTCCAAGTGTGTTAACGCTTGTTTTCACCGCTGGGCAGCACTAGTCCAATTAGATTCAAATCTGTTGAATTTTGCGGCTACAAACAAAACCCAATGTGACTGTCAACATAATATGTCTCGCTAGGCAAATTGTAGTCGAAGTGAGATCGATTTGGTTATTTTCCGCGCTACGTAGACGGCGCCCCATTCGCGCGCACCGATCAAGGTGGACGCGCGACTCCTAATACATACAATATCAATAGCACAATGAACAATAATACTAATTAAACCTTGGATTAAGCTCCGTTCTTTATATTATTATAATCCATTATAATAAACATAAGTGTGTGTATATAGGTATTTGCAACAAAGCTCCAGGCCTTGCGCTTAACAGTGCTGACTAGAGAGATGACGCCATTTTGTGACACCGGTGCCCCCTTTTACCCAGAACACCCGCCCACTGTCCATCCGCATCAAACCCCCGCCCGATCTGACGTGTCACCTGCCGACCCGGCGGCACTCCCCGCCGAAAACACGGCGCGCGGTAAATGCGGGCCGGTGTGGTGGTTTCAGCGGGTTCCCGTGCTCAGAGGTGTCCCTCGCTTCTGCGCATGCGTCAGAATCTAATAAGGATGGCCGTAATCGATTAACACTACCCGGGCGACTCGGGTCATCCCAGTCGTCAGAAATTCAAATAGAACACGGCGAGTGGAGTCGACAAATACACGTGCCATGTGCAAAAAAAGAATAACTTAGATTAATTAAATGGAAATATAGGTAAACTGGGCCATCATAAAATACTTTAAATCCTATTTTGCTGTATTTTTATCGGTCATAAATTTTTTTTTTTTTAAATTGTCCACCCGCGCGCGGAGAAGCGTATTCGATTATTCGACCCGAGTTTGTAGGATGTGCGCATGCGCCAATAAGTGGCTCAGGTGACCCGAGTTGATGCGAAATCCGCGCATGCGCAGAAGCAGCGCAGAAGCGAGGGACACCTCTGAGCACGGGAACCCGCTGAAACCACCACACCGGGCTTGCGGCGCCATGTCACGGGGCGTCGCTGGGGCCGAGGCTGAGGCTGCAGGTGATGGTGTTGGAGTTGACACTTGGGGTGATGGTGTTGGAGTTGACACTTGGGGTGACGGGGTTGGAGTTGACACTTGGAGTGATGGCATTGTTGGAGTTGACACTTGGGGGGGATGGCATTGTTGGAGTTGACACTTGGGGTGATGGCATTGTTGGAGTTGACACCTGGGGTGATGGCATTGTTGAAGTTGACACTTGGGGTGATGGCATTGTTGAAGTTGACACTTGGGGTGATGGCATTGTTGGAGTTGACACTTGGGGTCATGGTGTTGGAATTGACATTTGAGGTGAGGGTGTTGGAGTTGACACTTGGGGGGGATGGCATTGTTGGAGTTGACACTTGGGGTGATGGCATTGTTGAAGTTGACACTTGGGGTGATGGTGTTTGAGTTGACATGTGGGGTGAGGGTGTTGGAGTTGACACTTGGGGTGATGGCATTATTGGAGTTGACACTTGGGGTGATGGCATTGTTGGAGTTGACACTTGGGGTCATGGTGTTGGAATTGACATTTGAGGTGAGGGTGTTGGAGTTGACACTTGGAGTGATGGCATTGTTGGAGTTGACACTTGGAGTGATGGCATTGTTGGAGTTGACACTTGGGGTGACGGTGTTGGAGTTGACACTTGGGGTCATGGCATTATTGGAGTTGACATTTGGGGTGATAATGTTGTTGGAGTTTACACTTGGTGTGACAACGTTGTTGGAGTTGACACTTGGAGTGATGGCATTGTTGGAGTTGACACTTGGAGTGATGGCATTGTTGGAGTTGACACTTGGGGTCATGGTGTTGGAGTTGACACTTGGGGTGATGACGTTATTGGAGTTGACACTTGGGGTGACAGTTGGGAGGAAGGGCCGCCTTTAATGAGGTGACCTTGCTGGAAGCATTTGGTGACCTTGGGGATGCTGGGAGACTTGGCGGCGCTGCGCTGTGTGGGGAGGGGTGTAGTCGTCACAGGGGCACCCCATGGTGTTCACTGGCATGTCCTGCCCTACTAATGTGGCAGTCTGCCTGCCCCCGTAGCACTGTCGGTCCAGCAGCAATCCACTGTGGACCTGCGTGTATGAACTCCCTGATCATAACCACCTACTGACCAGTTGCCCAGTTGATGTCATATTTTGTTTTGTTTTTGTTGGCACATTAGTTGATTAAGCAGGGAAAATTTCAATCGCAAACAATTGGTCTTCCTCATTCCACTGCTCCTTGCCATATCCTATTAATAACCAGACAGGATGGCCGAATGAGTTAGAGCGTCCGTCTCCCGTGTTGGTAGATCGTGGGTTCGAATCCTGGTCGAGTCAAACCAATGACTTAAAAATTGATACTTGTCGCTTCCTGGCCAGACACTCGGCATTATTAGGATAGGGCAAGGAGCAGTGGAATGAGGAAGACCAGTCGTCTGTGACTGAACTTTCCCCTGCTTAATCTACTAATGTACCAAACAAAAATGCCAAGCACCAGGCTAGGTAGCGACAGGTATCTTTCTTTTTTTTTTTCTTTCTTTCTTTTTTGTTTGTAAATATTTTATTCGTCTGTATACTTATTTTGTCAGTGCCGAGGCACTGGTCTTTCAGCCATTGGAGTGATCGCATTTAGTTTGTACATGGTGATGGCGAAGTGGAATGTGCTCCATTGTGTGCAGCACACCCCATTCTTAGAGTCATTGGTTTGAATCCCACACCCTACCATAACTGGTGGCAGACGCTCAACTCATTCAGCCATCGCGTCTTATAAAGAGCTATATAATGTGATAAGCAGCAGCCATGCCTTAGGCGAGGCAGCACATGAGGCATGTACGGTGAGTGGGTGCGTCTGCTAGCAACATAACTACACCCTCCATTTAGTCTCCCTTGCAAATGGCTTAACTTTGGTCACGTAGTTAATTTAGCATTTCGAAGTACAAATTTGGTATTCCATTGGTAATGGTTTTTTTTTGTGGGTTTTTGTATGTGTTGTTGGAGGGTGCGGAGGTAACCATTGTTATTCAGTAAAGGAAATACTTTTTCAGCACCTAAGCCATAGCCATTTCCTTGCAGATAAATATCACTGCAACTTTTTATTGAAGATTTATACTGCCTATCATGGATAAGTCTGAATAGACTTGTTTTCACCATTAGACAGTTTGTCGATAGAAAGCCTGAGCCTACACTTTTACCGACCCAAGGGATTTTTAACCTCCCACACCACATAGACATGGTATGAAAGCAACTGGCCTTTGATGACGCTGTAAGTTATACGAGATAGAGCAATTAGTAAACCTAAGAAGGTACATTAGAGGGTAGCGATCAGGGTAATTTAGCACTCCAGAGCCAAGCCTGTCGGTTGATCTGTAAACTGCGCTGTTATCATCGCTGAATTACATGCTGGGAGAGCAATCCCTTATAAATTGCTATTCTCAATTTGGTCTACTGTGGTACCTAATTTATCTAGAGCAGAGTTGGTTAATGTCTGTTGATTGTCCACGTGATTACTCCACACCTATACCCATTACATGTACCTGGGAGTTTTCTCAGGGTAGAGGATGCCGAGTTTCCTGCGCGACAGGTATGACGAAAAGGTTAAAGCGTCATGCAGTGGAATGAGGAAGACCAGTCGTCTGCGACTGAAATTTCCCCTGCTTAAACAAATAATGTACCCCCCCCCCCCAAACAAAATTGTTTCATGTCTCAAGTGTCATATGGAGGAAAAGTTTGTTTTATTTAACGAGGCCTCTAGAGTACATTGATTTTTACCATCGGCTATTGGACGTCAAACATATGGTCATTCTGACATATTTCTTTAGAGGAAACCCACTGCTTCCACATAGGCTCCTCTTTTCGATAAGCAGCAAGGGGTCTTTTATATGCACTTTCCCACAGACAGGACAGCACATACCACAGCCTTTGATGAACCGGTTGTGGACCACTGGTTGGAACGGAAAATAGCCCAAACTACAAATGTGTTCACTATGCAGGATCGATCAGATGATCAAAACCTTCACAGCTGGACACTCTACCGTTTGATCTACATCTCGCTCCCGTGTCACATGGAGGTTGGAGGGAGGAGAAGGAGGTAGTCAGCATCTTTATGACACCTCCCATCGCCATCAGAGCCCGCCAGTACAAGCAGAAGGTTGTGGGGCCGAGCTCCTAGTGAGGGTTATTCTGAATTTTGCTTGTTTGTTTGTTGTTTTACGTCCTAGCAACATATATGGTGATATGAGGATGGGTAGTGACTTGTGACAGTGCACACCCATGGTGAATTGATAGTGCTGCTCGAGGTAAAGGATGCTGAGTTTCCTGCGCCACAGGCATGAGGAAATGGTTAAAGCATCATATTGTTTCATGTCTCACGTGTCACTTGGAGGAGGAGGGAGGGTGGAAGGGGGAGGAGAAGGAGGTAGTCAGCATCTTTATGACACCTCCCATCGCGATCAAAGCCCGCCAGTACAAGCAGAGGGTTGTGAAGGCCGAGCTCCAAGTGAGTATCATTCTGAATTTGGTTTGTTTGTTGTTGTTTTGCGTCCTAGCAACATCTAAGGTCATATCAGGATGGGTAGCGACTTCTGACAGTGAGCACTCATGGTGACTTTATAGCTCTGCTCCACTGGGAAATCAGGCCGCCGGCACCATGGTCCGATATCCCACTCAGTCACATTATCCTGACACTGAGCAAACCAGTGCTTACCCTATCTTATTAATGCCGAGCGCCAGTCTAGGAAGCGACAAGTATTTATTTAAATGTCATTGGTTTGACTCGATCGGGAACCGAACTCCCGACCTTCCGCACGCGAGGCCCGCGCTCTACCAATTAGGCCACCGTGCCCTGTGTCATTCTGAATAGATGTCAAGCATAGGTCATGTCGAGCTGTCACACTGCTGAATAACTCTAGTGAGTGTCATTCTGAATAGACGTCTTGCATGGATCATGTCGAGCTGTCACACTCTACTTAATAACTCCAGTGAGCGTCATTCTGAATAGACATCCAGCATAGGTCATACCGAGCTGTCAAACCTCTGAATAACTCCAGTGAGCGTCATTCTGAATAGACATCCAGCATGGCCCATGTCAAGTTGTCACACTCTACTGAATAACTCCAGTGAGTGTCATTCTGAACCGCCACCCAGCAGGGCTCACGTCAAGCTGTCACGTTGCTGAATAACTTCAGTAAACGTCATTCTGAACAGACATACAGGAGGGCTCATGTCAAGCCGTCACACTCAACTGAATAACTCCAGTGAGCGTCATTCTGAATAGACTTCTTGCATGGATCATGTCCAGTTGTCACACTCTACTGAATAACTCCAGTGAGCGTCATTCTGAATAGACGTCTTGCATGGATCATGTCGAGCTGTCACACTCTACTGAATAACTCCAGTGAGCATGATTCTGAATAAAGATACAGCAGGACTCACGTCAACTGTCATACTCTACTGAATAACTCCAATGGGTGTCATTCTGAATAGACGTCTTGCATAGATCATGTCCAGTTGTCACACTCTACTGAATAACTCCAGTGAGTGTCATTCTGAATAGACGTCGAGCTGTCACACTGCTGAATAACTCCAGTGAGTGTCATTCTGAATAGACGTCGAGCTGTCACACTGCTGAATAACTCCAGTGAGCATCATTCTGAATAGCCGTCAAGCTGTCACACTGCTGAATAACTCCAGTGAGTGTCATTCTGAATAGATGTCGAGACGTCACACTGCTGAATAACTCCAGTGAGTGTCATTCTGAATAGATGTCAAGCTGTCACACTGCTGAATAACTCCAGTGAGTGTCATTCTGAATAGACGTCCGGCATGGTTGAGCTGCTACAGGGCAGGTCGAGCTGTTACACTCTACTGAATAATCTATGCAGCAGATCAAATGTACCAGAGTCAACCCACTCCTTGTATGCCCATTAGTACCAGCTTCTGGTTGATGTGTGCCTGTCCTATTCACCTGCCTACACAGATGGGAAAACATGGAACGCACACCCGAACACGGTCCGAACATGGTCCCGAACATGGTCCCGAACATGGTCCCGAACATGGGCCTGAACACGGTCCAGAACTCACCCAGCCACTGGATGCGGTGGCCGAAACGGTACAGTGCAGGCCTCCCATGTGGGCGATCGAGAGTTCAATTACCGGTCAAGTCAAACCCATGGCTTACAGAAGTAATACTTGTCGCTTGCTAGCTTGGCACTCGGCATTAATAGGACTGGTTACTCAGTGTCAGGATAATGTGACTGAGTGGGATATTGTGTCATGGTGCTGGTGGCCTGATTCCACAGTGGGGCAGCAGTATAAAGTCACCATGAGTGTGCATTGTCACAAGTCGGTACCCATCCTGATATGACCGTAGATGTTTCCAGGATGTAAAACTCCCAACAATCAACCAACTTACCCAGCCACCCCCCACACACGCCAGAGAGGCCTGTGTCATGGCAATACTGGTCTTGATTGTGTGTTCCATCTAGTCAATTTAATACAGCCGAGTTCCACTTAGCCCATTCACTGCAGTTCTTTAGGCGTGTTACTTTGATACAGACGCGTCTTCTGCTCGACTGAATGACACTATTACCATATGGAATCTCTAGAAATAGTAAAACATAGTTCCGTAGTGAACAGTGCAGTAGCTCAGTACATGTACAATAAAAAGGTAAAAGAGACGATTGTACATATTTGTAGGCATGATAACAATCTCGGTCTGTGGGTGGGGGTGCTTTCATGTGGGCCTCAACCTTCGGCTTCAACCCATTTGAAGTCACTCCACCCACCCACTCGGAAGATTATATCTGTCTATGTGCATGTAAAATGGTGTCTTTCGATTATGGTGTAGTTCCACGTGCCGCATTCACGACAGCGCCAAGTCAAACCGAGATATGTGTGTGAACCCAGATTAATGCCGGCCAGACACCTGCCGAATGGCAGCACTGTGTCCATCTGGCACCTTCAGGGATGAAAGTGGTCTCCGGCATAAAACATGGAAACCAAGCCAGGATTATTACACCGACGGCAAATTTCCACGAAAATGTAGATTTCCCCCCATAGGATTGGCACTGTTAGGAATCGTGAGAAAAATGCCGGAAGTCAGGTTTCAACTATCCTTATTGTGCCTATAGTATCGCCCATACTTCTTAGCATTTTGCTTCACATTATTTGGAAAATATCAAAAATCGCGGAAATCCAAGAAATCGTAGAGATTTTTCATCCTGGTACCTTAGTGATATGCTGGTTAGTTGGTTGTTGGAGTTTTATGTCCTGGCAACACCTATTGTCACACCAGGACGGGTACCGACTTGTGACAGTGCGCACTCACGGGTCCAATGAATCATCGCGTTATATCCGCATTCACGTTAAATTGGGGGGGGGGGGGGGCGTTATAACGGGGTTTCACTGTATAAACTTTTTTTGTTGGCCATTACTGACAACACACATGCGCACCAAAAACCACCATTCTCACACCCAGAGTACTAGACGGGAAGGCTGAATGAGTTGAGCGTCCGTCTCTGGTCATGGGTTTGTGGGGTCGAATCCTGGTGGAGTCAAACCAATGACTTAAAAATTGATACTTGTTGCTTCCTAGCCAGGCGCTCAGCATTATTAGGATAGGTCGAGGACTGGTTGGCTCAGTGTTAGGATAATGTGACTGACTGGGATATCAGGTCATGGTACTGGTGGTGTGACAGTGCCCACTCATGCCGACTTTATAGTGCTGCCCCACTGGGAGACCAAGCTGCCAGCACCATGACCTGATATCCCACTCAGTCACGTTATCCTGATAGTGAGTCAACCAGTCCTGGCCCTATCCTATTAATACCGAGCGTCAGGCTAGGTAACGAGAAGTATAAGTCATTGGTTTGACTCGACTGGGAACCGAACTCCCGACCTTCCGCATGGGAGGCCTGCGCTCTACCGATTCTACAGGCACAACAATGGTGAGGGCTTCGTGTATGTTCTGCATCACGCATCTCGGATCGCACCGGGACAAGGCTACATCATGGGCGATAATTGGGGGTGACAGGTTAATGCGACAGTCTCAGCGAGCGCCAAATGTCATCTCCCCCTTAACAATGGGGGCAGCGCCACCGTCCGGTTTGCTTATTCACACCGTCACGCCGCCCATTGCGCTACGCTGCCAGATCTGCGCACTGCCAACTGACCAGGGTCTACCTATCCTATTCCCATATCAGGCAACAACAATGCGTAAAAGGCTCCCATTGCTTGGTGTGTAGAGCAGACACATTGTGGTGGTTTTATATGTGTCATTATCCCCCTTAGAGAGTTGCAATGCGCATTAAAATGTGATGCTGCGCAATATGGACATACTGTCCCGGTGCACTGCGCATGCCTATTCACTGCCATCCTGTACACCCCCCCCCCCCCCCCCCACACACACACATTATGGTGCAGCGCATGCGCACTACACTGGTTCCCAGGCAGCACCATGACGGAAACCAGCGGCGCCCCGCACATATTACACGGCGTCTCTCAAGAGTATGACCGGACGCGGTGGCCTAATCAGTAGAGCGCTGGCTTCCCGTGCGGATGGTCGGGAGTTCGAATATCGGTCAAGTCAAATCAATGGCTTATAAAACTGATGTTTGTCGCTCCCGAGGCTGGTGCTCGGCATTAATAGGATAGAACAAGGACTGGTTAGCACAGTGTCAGGATAATGTGACTGTTTGGGATACCACTGTTTGGTCTCACAGTGGGGCTGCACTATAAAGTCGCCATGAGTGAACACTATCACAAGTCGGTACCCATCCTCATATGACCACATATGTTGCTAGGACATAAAGTAACAACAAGCAAAGAATCTCAGAGTATGTAATCTCAACGTCAAATCAAACACATCCAGAATTAATTCATTGATACAAACAAGAGGGGTATTACGACTGTTACTTGATACTGGTAATACTTCTGTAAAATTTAACATTATTGTTATTCAAACCGAGGAAAAATTGGCTCCGCAAAAATTCGATGACTCGTTATCAATAGTTGCTGGTGAGATGGGTTTGATGCATCCACATGGGGATCCAATACTGATCAAACATACATAATTTATGTTGTTTTTTGCGCACTGTGTCCTCCATAATTGGATCAGAGCCCTCAGGGATTCAGTGTGATAACTGTATGCAGTTGGCAACAGCACCGGAAACTTTAACTGTTGGTACAACATACCGGTAGTGCAACGCATTGTTAGTACAATGCACTGTTAGTTAGAACACACAAGTCTTGGATACAGACTGAATACAGGCATTGTGTTGGATACAGACTGAATATGGGCATTGTGTTGGATACAGACTGAATACGGGCATTGTGTTGATACAGACTGAATACGGACATTGTGTTGGATACATACTGAATACGGGCATTATGTTGGATACAGACTGAATACAGGCATTGTGTTGGATACAGACTGAATATGGGCATTGTGTTGGATACAGACTGAATATGGGCATTGTGTTGGATACAGACTGAATAGGGCATTGTCTTGGATACATACTGAATACGGGCATTGTGTTGATACAGACTGAATACGGGCATTGTCTTGGAGACATACTGAATACGGGCATTGTGTTGGATACATACTGAATACAGGCATTGTGTTGGATACATACTGAATACGGGCATTGTGTTGGATACATACTGAATACAGGCATTGTGTTGATACATACTGAATACGGGCATTGTGTTGATACAGACTGAATATGGGCATTGTGTTGGATACAGACTGAATACAGGCATTGTGTTGGATACAGACTGAATATGGGCATTGTGTTGGATACAGACTGAATAGGGCATTGTCTTGGATACATACTGAATACGGGCATTGTGTTGATACAGACTGAATACGGGCATTGTCTTGGATACATACTGAATACGGGCATTATTATTTTTTAAATGGTGACCGTACTTTTGAAATAAAAATCCGGGTCGGAAGTGTTTTTTTAATTTAAATTAAAATTTTTTATTTTTATTTTTTATTTTTGACGGAGACGTAATATATAACCCGACACGATGACCAAATGAGTTCAGCGTCTGCCTCCCATTCTGGTGAGTCGTGGGATTCGAACTACTGGATTCGAACCCAGGCCGAGTCAAACCAATGACTTAAAAATTGATATGAAAATTGAATTGCTGCTAGTCCGACATATTTTGAGCAGTTTAAAAATAAATTTAAAAGTGCAAACAATTCAGGGGCGGGCGATCACCAAGTTTTTTTTAATTTGGCCTTAATAGCACAAAGTACATTTGGCCACTCATCCATGTCCCATGGAGTTATGGGCAACCTAAATCGTCGTTCCCAGGGCACATATCTCTAGGGGTACACGTCATCCCGGGGCGCATGACCAAAAACTAACCGCTCTTTTTCCTTTGTGCGCAAACAGAGCTCGGCGAATTCATGGTATTCCCTTAAATAAATAACCCCAAGAACCCGCTCCATTCCGCACGTACCCGGGAAATAGTGCTGTTTTTTTCTCTTGAAGATATATACTGCATATCATGGATAAGTCTGAATAGACTTGTTTTCACCATTAGACAGTTTGTCGATAGAAAGCCTGAGCCTACACTTTTACCGACCCAAGGGATTTTCAACATCCCACAGCACATAGACATGGTATCAGAGCAACCGGCCTTTGGTGACAATGTAAGTTATACACAGTGGTGGAAATCCAAATTGGCAGAGGTGGGGGTGGGGGGGGATTGGGAATCGAACCACCGACCTTCAGATTAGGAGTCCGACCTAGAAAAGAGTAAGACTTTCTGCCACAGAGAACACCACTTGTTTTATTTCTTATGGCAATTGCATCACTGTGTTCTTTTTAACATGTTTGACTTTGTTGATTTAGAGCAATGTTTGCTTAGTATGTTTGTTTTTTTGTTATTTTCTTAGGTCCTAGCAACATCTAAGGTCATATCAGGACGGGTACCGACTTGTGACAGTGCACACTTATGACCACTTTATAGTGCTTCCCCACTGGGAGACCAGGCTGCCAGCACCAAGACCTGATATCCCACTCAGTCACATTGTCCTGACACTGAGCCAATCAGTGCTTGCCCTATCCTAATAATGCCAAGCGCCAGGCTAGAAAGCGACTGGTATCAATTTTTTAAGTCATTGGATTTGTTTGATTAGTAAGCCTCCCCTCTGAAGACAGATGCGCATGCGCAGAAGGCGGCTACTTATCCACAGATCACAGCATGGTAAAGCAGGTTCACATCTTGGCAACATGCAATCTTGATGTCAACTGATGACTGAGGGGAGTGCTAGGGAACATGGAGATACTCACATACTTATTATACAGCATATATATTATATACATTATATATATTATATATATTATAATGTTATATATATAATATCACTGTGAAAAGGGATCACCCATAACCTAGTACACAGCATATGGGTGATCATATAGGGGACATTCCCTTTCGCGCCTTTATACTCGCATAATTCTTATACATCACATATTTGATATATCATATGTATTATATGTATTGTCATGGGGGTGATGAAAATGGGAAATATTGTGCCTAGAGCGGGACTCGAACGCACATCTCTTTGTATTCCGGGCCAGTGTGCTAACCATTACACCACCTAGGCTCCCTGATATCACCACACTACCCACGCCTACCTGTCTATGTGGTTACTTGCCTGAGAGGTCAGTGCAGACTACTACACTCGTCCCCCGGGAATTGTAAGTCTTTTAATGCTTACAATTACATACATACAGGCAATGCACTAACACATACATACACAGGGTAGGTTCAACAACCATACAGCGCATAGCTTGTACAGGATCATGGTCACGGCAACCAGTGTCATGGGGGTGATGAAAATGGGAAACGCCGCGCCCAGAGCGGGACTCGAACCCACATCTCTTTGCATTCCGGGCCAGTGTGCTAACCATTACACCACCTAGGCTCCCTGATATCACCACACTACCCACGCCTACCTGTCTATGTGGTTACTTGCCTGAGAGATCAGTGCAGACTACTACAGTATTATATATATTATATATATTTCATATATATTATATATATTATATGATATATTATATGATATATATGATAAATATGATATATATGATATATATTATATATATAATACATATAATATATAAAATATTTGATATATAAGAATTATTATATATATTATATATACTATAATTATATATAATACACTCAGTGGAACAGACACCGCCCTAGTAGTATAAAAGCGCAGTAATACTTGAGCAATGATATTCTATGAAGTATATTACTGTTTCTACTGTCCCTGTCTGCTAGTGCTAAGGCTTCCACGGCAATATATCCCCCAGTTAATATGACGACCAGTGCGTCCTCACCCAGCAGACAAATCAATGGCCACCTATGGCAGGCTGGTGAAGAAAAGGGCCTGATGCGCCGCGCACGCCTTTATCGTGCAAAGGTGGACGTCTGTGATAAACACTTTTGACAATATGCCAGTTGCTATGGTTACTGCGGGACACGCAGCACCCACCCCTACAGTGCTGTCCCCTCTCCAAGTGACGACACTCTCAAGCAGGAGTAACCCGGGCTCGCCTAGTTGTTGGTCATGATAATCGTTTCCATGGATATCTAAGGCACTTACAGATTAACTTATAGATCCTCTTCTATTGCACCTCTTATGCCAGCTCGTTAACGGTAAATAAAGAACTTTTATTTTTTGCACACGCATGGAGGTGGACGCAGCCATGAAGTCATGTAATTGTGGGTGTCCTCTCCAATGTCTATTCAGCCTTCTCTCAAATGGTTCTACCATTGGTGCTTCAACCAATCAGATTGCTGGCTGAGATTTAAATTTTGGAGTCAATGCGGCTTGGTTGAAACAGCCCACGCATGTCAACTTTAATAGAGCCGGGAGTGGGTTGTGGGGTTGGGGGTGGCAATCACCATACAGTTTCCATAGTAACTTTGAAAACATATCCACTTTTACGAGAAATATTTCGATCTGTTACTCGAATGATAAATGAGTGTGTCCTAACCTCTAGTCTCAAGAAGACCTAAGGGACAGCACGATGTTGAGTGCTAAAGGACTATGGTAGATAGGGCTTTATCTAAATTTGAATTTAAATGGGGATGTTTAGTGACAGGTTTGAAATGGCGCCGTCAGTAAGGTGCCCGACAACATGTCAATAATTGTATCACTGTGCAGGACCGTCCCCTGAATCTGGTAGACCTGGCTGCAGTTACAATGTGACCATAGGGAGTATGTTATATCATAGATGTATATGTAAGTGGCAGTACTAACTCCAACACCCTTCAAAATATAGAAGCAAACCATTAGCATTAGCTTGATTGATGGTTGATTGATTGATTGGTGGTTTCTTTACACCATGTCAGCAGCATAGGACATATTCACGGCGAGAATTGTTTGTTTGTTATTCAACCGTGGCTTTTACAGAGTGCGAAAGCATAAATCAATTATGCGTCAATAGCAATAGTGGATATACGTGGGTGGTTATTTTCTCTTTTAACACTTTGTGTTGATGAAGTACATTGTTGATACTTGTATCAAATATATTTGAGATGTGGTTTGCTGCAAGAATAATATGAATGATTTATGTTGATGAAATCCTCACTTTTTAACATCCATAGTGTTTGGGTTGTTTTAGATTAATGGTGATAAGAAATGTACTTTTGAGCCATAACGGCAGGCAATCACATAAAAGTACATAATCAGATGAAAGCATCAACATTTTAAAAGCAGAACACTGACCTAGATACACACTCATTAAATATTTATGCGGTGGCCAAATCAGTAGAGCACAGGCCTCCCATCATGGGAGATCAGGAGTTCGATTCTCAGTCAAGTCTAACCAATGATTTACAAAATTGATACTTGCTGCTTCCTAACTTGCCGCTTGGCATTATTCAGGATAGGGCAATGACTGTTTCACTCTGTCAGGATAATGTGACTAAGTGAGATATTGGGTCATGGTGCTGGCGGCCTGATTTTCCAGTGGGACAGAACTATAAAGTTGCCATGAGTGCGCACTGTCACAAGTCAGTACCCGTCCTGATATGACCTGAGATGTTGCCAGAACATAAAATTCCAACAACCAACCAAATTTATTCCAGTTTGCTGGTCACGTACTATGCTATTATATTTGAGATTGGGTAAACAAAGCCTATGTCCCGTATTTCAGTGTGCACACCAAAATTAATATCGCATTTTTTCACTTCAAACATCTAAATTAACAATTTAAATTAAAAGTTACTTCAAACAAAAGTACAGTAGATAACAATGTTAAACCTGATCTATTTACATTAAAAAATGTGGTAGAAACGCGAAACCATCATTTAAAAATTCAATGCAACTTTGACTATTTCCATGAAAGAGGATGAAAAGAGAGTTTGTCCATGTTGCTCGCAACTTGGGTAATTGAGCACGCGAGACCATGACACCCTGTTACTATGGACGTGATCCTTGCCCCCGCCCCCTACCAGCATATCATTTAACTAAGTAAATGGCCACCGCTCGACGCTCCACCTAGTGTAAATCTTATAACACATTGTGATGTAGTAGAATTTCCAAATTCACTTTGAGCACAGCATTTCAATCGATCGGATGTGTATTTCTCCAGCCTAAATTCACTGTTCCACCCAACCCAACTACCGTAACGATTGTCTCTATATGGTTAAGTGCCTGGAAACCTCAAACTCTAAACTCAATATCATCCCTCAAAACTGTAATGAAACGAAAGAAAAATAAATGCCACTATATAATGTACTGGTCTCGTGTCATTCAATTATAAATAGTGCACCGGTGGTTTCGGATGTACCTTACACGTTGCTTGAATAACATTGTGTGCATAGTGGATCAGATGTGGAATGAAAATGGGCCACCGGGCCCCTAACCCTGTGCTGCACCACAATCTGAGGGCCTATAGCAAAGTGGATGTTGTCAAAGCGACCACATTAGGAGATTGGATGGTAGTGAGTTGCACATGCTGCTGTCAGCCCACCTAATTCGCGGTCTGATCAGCAATACCACGAGGGAGGCCCTCAGCTGATGGGGTGGCAGCGATACTGTGACCTTGACCTCTGTCCCAGTCGGGGTTTACTCACAGCTTAGGCAGTGATGGTGTTTGTGACTTCATTCGCGATGGGTCACTATGGCGGGTTCCCATTAGGGACTAAATGCAAATTTCAATGATAGCCCCACTCAGGGCTTCAGATATGGTTTCATGGATGGCTTCACATATGGTTGTGGGTCCATGCATGACTTAATGCCTGGCTTTGAACACACCTTCACGCATGGCTCAATGCATGGCTTCACGCTTGGTTGCACATATGGATTTATGCATGGCTTCATCCATGGAATTCAAACATTACTTCACACATGGCTACACACATGGCTTCACACGTGGTTCCATGCATGGCTTTATACATGGCTCAATGCATGGATTCATGCATGGCTTCCCATATGGCTTCATAAAATTTAATGTATTGACTTCACACATGGCTTCACGCATTGCTTCATGCATGGCTTCATGCATAACTTCACACATGGCTTCACACATGGCTTCATCCATGGCTTCATCCAAAGCTTCATCCATATCTTCACACATGGTTGAGGCATTGACACGTTCAATGCCAGGGTAGAAAAATAATTCTATCCTCATGCTGCGTAAATCTTGTGGGGTAAAAAAGCACACATAAGAACTCATCGGCTCACCTTCAAAAGAAATGAAGCCACATGTTTTGAACCATGTTGAAGGACTAAATAGAAATGTATTGCATTGCTTGATGAGAGAAAGTTTCCCAATGGGTTTTCGCACCAATGGCTTTCATTGATCACGTCGCCATTGGACCAAGTGAAATGACTCTTTTTTCTCACTTCGCCTATATTGTATGCATGAATTCATACGCAACTTAACATGAGTGGCTCAATCATGCCTTCATCAATAGTTTGAACCATTGCATGTTTAATATCTCCAGTCGTCCGGGGCTTGTCAGCAAGAGAAATTATTACTTGATCAATAAGTACAGCCGCATCATTTCATTCATTGTAATTAACCTATGACCCTAATATCAGATGCCTGAATCAAGTTCACCAGTTAATCACTTGATCGCTTCACAGAAGACACCACCACAATGGCTTCAGCAAGTGGCTTCATTTGTCACATGCTTCGACACTTCCCATTCCTCCGACAACACCAGATAGCTTCTCTCATGACGTCACTGATGATACCAGCTTAGTGATTCGTATCAAAGGTCTCAAGAGATATCAGTGCAGATCCTTTCGTTGAGAAACACACAGCTTGTCTCAGACATCCGCACAAGACAATGTAACTCTCGGCTTGAGTTTGCTTTGACATCCACCATGAGTAGTTTCTCCTTTTTATGTTTAAAATGAGTTTTCTTCTAATAATAATCAATAGGTATTTGAGCGACATCCTTAAGCTAAGATTCCATATATGTGGTAGGCGGTATGCGAATGCGAATGTGTACGCATATGTGGCATGCAGCATGCCATTTTTGGTCTTTCTTGCACCAAATATGTGAAGGAAGTAAATATTCCTGTTTGCTCTATGGCAAATGGAGAAGCATTCACATTTGCACCAATCGATCTATGGATCTATGGATCTTATCATCTTGCCACATTCACATTTCCATTCGCATCTGGACATATGGAAGCACCACTGTGCATTTACATGCTTTTCCATTTGTTGTTGCATTCGCATACCGCATATATGGAATCTTAGCTTTAGTATGTATCCGGTTATTTGCCCAGTGAGGGGATGACTGGGGAGGTAGGTTTACTAGGTATACTGATCTGTCTACAGAGTAATGGTATGTAGTTTGGATCAATGTTTGAGGCCCAACCACCAATCCCGCTGTATGAGACTGCACAAGATCGATATGTCACTGACAATTCAAACAGTTCAGTTAATAATACCCCAGTAACTGGCGACCACTTGCGACCACTTTGCAACCAGAAAAAAGGTTGGTCGCAGGTGCTCATGAAGTGGTCAAAAGCAGTCACAAAGTGGTTGCAAGTGGTTGCAAGGTGGTCGCAAAGTGATCATCAGTGGTCGCCGACCTCTTTGCGACCATAATAGTCACAAGGAGGTTGCAGCTACTGCACTAAAAACTTCCTTGCGACCAAAATGATCACCTGGAGGTCGGTGACCAATGGTTTAGCCGCAAGGAGGTCACTGATGACTGTGGGTTCTTTGTTCCAAAATTGTCGCAAAATGGTCACAGAAGGTCGCAAGCCATAGTGTGACTGGAGCTTAAGCTCATCATCATCGTGCTGTCGGTCGTGATGCGACAAAGACTGCTTTCATTAATTTCATGAAAGCTGCCTGCAAAAGTGTTGAAGTGCTGCTGGCTTTTGCAAGTTACCAGCGGCACTCTCTCGGGGAGCAAATAGAGGTCTCACACCGGCAAGAACATGTCCAGACAGGTGCAAAACTATTTGTCCCTGCAGTGGCTGGTCGGGAGATGTTGGGACAGCGCCCTTGATGCTGCCACAGTGACATGGTTTTCTGTTTAGGGTTTGCTCCCTTAGCCTTCGGTTCTGTCAAGAACCTGTACCACAAGGCAGTGGTTTACAACTTTACAGGGCAGGGGCGTCAAACTCCCTGAGCTTAAGCTAGATGAGCTATAATTGTCATATAGTAGATAATTATACTTTACCAAGCAGCGTTATGTAGCCGGTACATACCTGTGGAAGAGACAAAGTGTGAAGGTTAGCAATAAGGTCCAGACACAATGCCAAAACAGATTCAAGTCTCCAAAGGTTCTAACAAGGCTGGCAACTCCAGCCAACTCCGTTCTTAAAAGAATAGAACTTAACATGTGAAATGTTTAATGTTGAAAGCTCATTTAAAGACATTTCAAAGTAAAATAGGGCTCCGGATTGAATAATATAACTTATTACTTGCAAAAAGTGTCGGGAAAGCTAGTGACTAGGATATGGCAGAAGAATAAATATTTATCAATAAAAACAGCAACAATATAACTACCGCTCCTACTACTGGCAGACGGCGCCTAAGACAATGATCTATCCATATCTGGGTCATTCTCCAAATCTGTGTAGCACATCTTTGGTTTCCACATTACATTGTTAATGATTTTGCCTTCTTTTTTGGGGGGTGGTAAGTAAACTAGTTATTGTCGACTCTGTGTATTACGTATGTTAGCAATATTACATGTATTTATTCTATCCCACAAAATCTATCTGAGATATGCTTATATGATTTTGTGCTAAAGTGAAAATATGAAAATTTCCATCTTGACACAATACATCTACCAAAATGGGTTTTTTTAAAAACTTTTTTTCCCATAAGAAACAATTCTTTTGACTTAACTGTAATCAATAAAATCTTGTTTGAATTTGTTCAGTGTTAAAATGATTCTATGGATGTATGTTAAAATGACGTCATGGATTGATGCTACACAGTTAATTTTAACAGCTTTCTCAATCGGCATAAGATCAAAATCGAAAAGAAGAAAATTTCAACTGACATATGGACAACATATAAATCTTCATATGAATATCGATTCTGCTATTATTTGGAATGTTTTCACTTTTGGTTTCAACGTCACTAAAGTGTTACGTAGTTTCTGAGAACAAACTCATATGTCAGTGGACGGTGTATATAGCATCAGTAGGAAGCCATTGCGAAAAAGTTGATGGGAAGGCGGAGGATGGAGGGAATTATCCAGCTAATGCATCCAGCTATCTCATCCATCTAATCCCCCTTTGCAGAAGCATGACGCAAATAACCAGGTTAATTTAAAGCCTTTCCGGTAACTGGGAAAGTGTGTGAGCGCTGCGGCCAGCGCTGGTGCTCGGTGGCGGCTAAAACCAAAAAATCCTATCCATAATCACTTATGTGGGTGCAATCTACTAAAAGTTTGCCAAGAACTTTTTCTATGGAAGGAACCGAGATCCTAGTGGTTTTTTTACATAATGAAAGCGTAAGAGTTTTATTTTAGACTTTGCGCCTTATGAATCTGATGTGACCGCTCTCAGGTTGTGACAGTGTTATCTTATGGGAATTTGATAGTGCTTCTTCACTGGGATACCATGATCTGATATTCTACTCAGGCACATTGTCCTAACACTGAGGTAACCAGTCCTTGTCTAACGCTATTATGCCGAGCTCCAGGAATGTTAAACCCCCCAAAACGTGCCAGGGCAAATCAATTTTGTAAGTCTTTAACTTGACTAGGAAGGGATCCAACCCAGACATACCACACAAGAAGCGGGCGCCCTACCCATTCGGCCATCCCGCCATAAGCTGTCCTACTAAATTTAATCTGAACTCTGTCATGATGTTCCGCCAGTGAACCTTCAAGAAGAATAGACTTCCCTTTAGGTACATCTGAGCTACTTCAGTATAGATAAACACTAGTGGAAGCCCGATTGGCAATGGCCTCTGCCAATCACTGAGTGCGGTGGCCGAATTAGAGCCAGGCCTCGCATGCGGAAGGTCAGGAATGCAGTTCATGGTCAACTCAAACCAATGACTTACAAAAGTGATACCTGTTGGTTCCTAGCCTGGCGCTCGGCATTAATAGGATAGGGCAAGGACTGGTTAGCTCAGTGTCACGATAATGTGACTGAATGGGATATCGGGTCATGGTGCTGGCAGCCTGATTTCCGAGTGGGGCAGCACTATAAAGTCGTCACGAGTGTGCACTGTTACAAGTCAGTACCTATCCTGATATGACTTTAGATGTTGCTAGGATGTAAAACTCCAACAACCAACCAACCCTCCCCTCCGCCAATGAAAAATCTCGACCACCCACTAACCACGTCCTTACACGCACCCACCACACGCCCGCTTTAACATGAAAGAAGAACAGAATCACCGTCGCCATTTTGACCCAAATCTCATCCAGAAATAGAAGTTGCCGCGTAAACTTAGCGTGCGGGTGTGACGGCAGGCACAGGTTCTCTCGCACACGAGTCTGTTTACAGTCAGGGGGTCCGGGAGTTGAGCCTCTAATCTAAAGTGGCTTCTAAATATAGACTTCACAGCTCTCAATACGCTCAGACAGACTATCTGTTAAGGCCCAGTCAGACCTTACCGGACTGAGTACCGGACACCACCGGACAAAGTCTATTGGTGTCCGGTGTCAAAAGTGGTGTCCGGTGTCTGACCGTTTCATCTGGTACCGAAATGTACCAGATGAAACGAATGCTAAACGGACAAGGAACGTACATTAACGAATAGCCACTGGACGATAACCAGACGATAACCGAATGACAACTGAATGTCTAACGGATGGACCGGACACCAACCGGACTGTTCATGGATGCGCCAAAAACTGACGGACAGAATTCCCGCAGCACCGAAAACGGACTCTTCAGGATACAAACTGGACACCTAACGGATGGGTACCGGACATGAAACGGACAAAACGGACTAAACAGACTTAAAACGGACACCAACCGTACACCTCAGTCCGGCGGTGTCCGGTAAAGTTTTGTGCATGTTCAAAACTTGAACCGGTCACCGCCGGACACCACCGGAGATAGAACGGACACGCCAGATGGGTACCGTATATAAACCGTACATTGCCGTATTTCACCGGACAGTGTCCGGTTTCTGTCCGTTTCCTCAATCCGGTGAGGTCTGACTGGGGCTTTAAGGACATCTTAACCCTTTTGGGCAGGGAACACCTGGTTGTGACCGCAATTTCCACACGCTTATGCCCCAGGTGCGCCGAGTAGTTGAATTGCATTTCTAGAAATCTTTTCCTACAAATTTGTAGATCATATCAGAAATACAGTGCTACCTTTGCAGGTGCATTCAGGCGCTCCCAGACTGTAAAAGCACGCGAAACCCATGAGCACACCCAGGTGCTCCCGGCCCCAAAGGGTTAACATACTCAGACAAGCTTGGTGTAATGGACATATCTCAATGTGTTAGTAGAGTTGTGTGATAGAATGATTCAGTTGTGTATGTAACTATTCCAATTCTAAAATGTAAAATAATCGAAGTGTAACCATAATTATGTACCTGTAGGTATCACAACTGTCCTGGGTGATAATTCCCCTTCTCATTTTAATTCAATCGTGGTACGGACAAGACAGAGGACAAAGGAAACGCATATTTAACATCGAGAATAAGATATATTCCTTGCACATATATTCGCATTAACGTTAAAGCTGCATAGTCAAATGAAAACATCACATTTTCAAAAGCAAAACAGTGATCTAGATTCGATTCTACATATCTAGCTTAGATACTAGTGCACTTGTTAAGCAGTTGTCACCACATACAATAGAACACCGAGCCAATTTAAATTCAACAGACCCTGTTACTGCAGAAGCCTATGGTGTCAGAGTTTTGGCATGGTTGCAAAATTAATTGTGTATCTTTGCACTTCAAATATCTCAAAAGTTAGCCATTTGAAAATAAAAGTTACTTCAAACTAAAGTAAAGTAGATCATAACGACCAACCTAATATATTTATCTCGGAAAATGGCAGAAACTCAAAACCATCGGACTATGCAACTGTCGTGGGGGTGATGAAAATGGGAAATATTGCGCCTAGAGCGGGACTCGAACCCACATCTCTTTGCATTCTGGGCCAGTGTGCTAACCATTACACCACCTAGGCTCCCTGATATCAACACACTCCCCACGCCTACCTGTCTATGTGGTTACTTGCCTGAGAGGTCAGTGCAGACCACTACACAACTTTAACAACAGAATCACATCATGAGCCTTCCGAAAACTATATCGAGGTAAAGGCTGTTCATTCATTGATTGATTCATTGATTCATTCACTCATTCACAACCACCTGTGTTGGCATCATCCTAATGAGGACACACTCGCCCACAGGGCCCGTGTGTTCTCATTGCTATGCAGCAGACTCACCCACCCACAGCAGTCCATGAATACCACCAAGTGGGACACACGCACCTTCCTATTAGGATTCTGATTGCTGCATAAGGATGTTCTTACTGCTCATGCGGGCCTTAGTGGTGGAGATTCCATGTATGACTGCGCATACTGGATGAGGTCTGTCTGAGTGTCGCGAGGCACGGGATCACCCAATGCATCCTTCATGCCAACAAGGCACCTTTTCTTTTCCATATTTCTATATTTCTCAGTGTCTCTGTGGCAGAGTGGCTAGAGTGTCTGACTTTTTTCTAGGTCAGACTCCTAATCTGAAGGTTGGTGGTTCGATTCCCCATCCCCCCCGCCCACCTCTGCCAATTTGGAATTACACCACTGTGTATAACTTCAAAGGCTGGTTGCTCTCATACCATGTCTATGTGGTGTGGGAGGTTAAAAATCCCATGGGTCGGTGAAAGTGTAGGCTCAGGCTTTCTATCGACAAACTGTCTAATGGTGAAAACAAGTCTGTTCAGACTTATCCATGATAGGCAGTATAAATCTTCAAGAAAAAAAAAATCTACAACAGCGTCCTTCCATGAGCCTCTCTTTGGGAAGGGACACCACCCAAGGCAGTCTTCAGTGTGAACCAGCATTTAGGAAAAATGCACATTTCTTAAAGTTACAAGGAAAAATGCACATTTTACATAATCCGATAGTTTTTACTTTCTGAAATTGACTGAGATGAATACATTATATTTATCGTAATAATATCTACTTTACTTTAATTTGAAGTCAATTTTATTTTAAATGGCTAACTTTGAAGTTTAAAAATGCTAAATTCATTTTGGCCAGCATGCAAAAACTCTGACACCATAGGCTTCAGCAGTAACAGAATCTATTAACTTGACTCAGTATTCCCTTCTATGTGGCAAGAAATGGTTAATAAGTGCATCAGTATCTAAATTATAAATGGAGGATCAAATCTAGATGATGCTTCTGGTTTTGAAAATTTGAGGGTTTTATCGGACTATTCAGATTTAATAGCTAAAGGATTAGCTAACCATAACGAGGGTCACCTCATGCTTGGAGAAAGGTAGAAACAAACAGACAGGATGGCCACATTAGTTGAGCGCCCACTTCCTGTCTAACAGGTCATGGGGCTTTGAAGTACAGGGGCGAACCCTGGCCGAGTCAAACCAACGACTTAAACATGTATACTTGTGGGTACCTAAACTGGAAGTTGACACACTAGCATGGGACAAGGAACAGTGGAAAGAAGAAGCCCACTTTTCCATGATTTAATTTAATGCCCATGATTGTCCATGATTTAATTTAATCAATAATTTAATCGATGATTGATAATCAATGAATATAGCAACAAAGAGCAAAAGATAGCAGGAAATGTGCCTTAAAGCAGACATGTGGTGGAGTTGGTATGCAGTGGTTGCTGTTGGGGTTTATTCACTTATGCACTATTGATTGGTAGGCCATGACCCTGATAGGGTGCCTGTGATACATCGTGGTCACCCTTCCAAGTATTGACAAGACCGAAGCTTGCTTATTTTTGGTCATTAGACGAATGGTGTGTCTAATGCATTATTGGTTGTATTATTTATAATGGACTTTGTAAGAGACAAAGTAACATGTATGTTGGTTGAGATCGATACCGCCTGTTGGCCCACAATCTAGCCAACCATTTATTTTTTGGTAAAAATGTCCAACAAGAGTGAGGGTGATAGTAGTGCTCGCCCCAGCTCAGCAGTGACTCGCTGCGCATTTCCCTACCTGAGTGCAAACCCAAGTTGCCCAGGCTGCTGAATTTCCAGCGGGCGGTGCAATAGTAGCATTTTCGGGTCGAAAGCTACGGGCCCTCCGTTAAATAATATTTATATAATGTATTTATATCGCACGACATGGTTGATTAGTGCTAGTACTAGATTCTTGCTATGCTACCTGCCATGGTAGTGCTGTGGTGTGGTGATGATGATTACGGTGGTGTGGTGATGACTGTGGTGGTGTGGTGATGATTGTGGTGGTGGTAGTTTGGTTGGTTGGTTGGTTTTTGGAATTTCATGTCCTGGCAACATCTAATGTAAAATCAGGCCGCATACCAACTTGTGAGACTGTGCACTCACGGCGACTTTATAGTGCTGCCCCACTGGGAAATCATCCCATCAGCACCGAGACCCAATATCCCACTCAGTTCAATCAAATTATCCTAACACTGACCTAACCAGTCCTTTCTTTCCCTATCCTATTAATGCCAAGCTAGGTTCGTTGGTTGAAGTTTTACATCCTAGCAACATGTAAGGTTAGAGTATAGTGTGGTAGTGTAATGTGGTAATGTAATGGGGAGAGTGGCAGGTATCAATCACATTATCATTATCAGCATATGGATGAGAGTCGCCTCCAACAACAAAAAGAAGAAAATAAAAGCGGAAATCGAACTTCCGTTAACTTTGACAGTGCTAGGGATATGAGGGTAGACTAAATAACCCACATGATCAAGAAAAGAATCACAAAACCAGCCAAAATTTGGAAATATCTCATCCCTGCAGTGTTCGACTACACTCGAGACAACTCATCACAGCTCGCCCCCTGTGGTTTCAGCTTAATCCCAACGGCCAACACTCTAACTGCAACATGGTGGCAAAATGCCTGCGGGGGGGCGAGGATATGCCTATCTCAGGGCGCTGCCGTGATCTCTTCAATCAATCAATCACTCAATCAATCAATCAATAGGATACAGCTATAATAGGCCTTGGACCTGTTAGCCGCTATTACTTAATAGAAATGGAGACAGTTATTCAGATTTGGTGGATTGTAGCAACTGTCACTGGCTCCAAGATATATGTAATGCTTGACCAGTATGCATCCAGTCGGGACTTGAAACAGTTCACCGACTCTGCTGCTATGACACTCTCCAGCAAGTCATTCCACAGGTCAACCACCCTAAAGCCGAAAAAGTTGTGTCACAGGTCCAGTCTGGAGTCCCGCTTCCTCAGCTTCAGGGAGTATCCTCTGGTCCTGGTGTTGGAGTCTCTGATAAGGGGGCTGCCTGTCTTGTAGATACCATGGAGATATTTTAATACTTCAATCATATCCCCCCGGGCCCGACTGTAGTACATGCTTGGGATCTTCAAATGACGCATACATTGTTCATAGGGTATTTCATCTTCTCCAAACACATTCCAATACGCAGCATTTTGACGCGTTCGGCTCTGGCCTGAAGTCTGGCTAATAAAGTGCATACTTTAAAATAGCGTGGTCTAGTGGACAACATGCTCACCCAGACTCTGCCATGAAAAAAAGCAGAGTAATGTATTCCCATAGGGAGACAAAGTGCGCGCACCATGCCACTAGCTTTGTTGTCGGTGGTTGGAGTTTAACGTGCCGACAACATCTAAGGTGGTGTAGTGATGGTTGTGGTGGTGTGGTAGTTGTGGTGTGGTAGTTTCGTTTGTTGGGCGTTGGAGTTTCATGTCCTGACAACATCTAAAGTCATATCAAGATGGGGACCGACTTGTGAGAGCGTGTACTCATGGCGACTTTATAGTGCCGCCCCATTGGGAAATCAGGCCACCAGCACCATGACCCAATATCCCACTCAGTCACATTATCCAGACACTTAGCTAACCAGTCATTGCCGTATCCTATTAATGCTGATCACCAAGCTAGGAAGTGACATGTATCGATATGATAAGTCTTTGGTTTGACTGAACTAGGAATCGAACTCCCGATCTCCTGCACGGGAGGCCTGCGCTCTACCGATTCGGCCACCGCGTCCGGTCTATGCCACTAGTCTGGTCGGTGCAGGAGGTTCATGCGGACATGACGTGACGTCATACGAAGGACACATCATGGCTGAGTTGAATGCTCTGTTAGCTGTCTGCGGCTATACCCACCTTTGCATCGGTGAGAGTTCCACACGGAGGTGTGCACCAGCCGACATGCGATGTGCAACGGACATTGATGCATGAACACTCAGTGCACTTGAGGCACATATCAAATGCAGTATGTCTATATCGTCAAAGCCAACCAGTGATCCACAAAGGCTGTGGTAGGTGCTGTCCTGCCTGTGGGAAAATGCATATAAAAGACTCCATGCTGCTTATCGGAAAGCGTAGCCTATGTGGCGGCAGCGGGTTTCCTCCAAATAAATATGTCAGAATGACCCTGTGTTTGATGTTGAATAGCCGATGATAAAAATCAATGTGCTCTAGAGGTGTCGTTAAATAAATAAAACAAACCTCTTCTTATACTGTCAAAATAGTAGCCCAGTGCACCAGTGAAAGACGAACATGTGTATGACCAGATGGGATGACCAAATGAGTTGAGTGTACGTCGCCCGATTGGTAGATTGTGGTTTGACTCGACCAAGATTGATACTTGTTGCTTCCTAGCCAGGCATTCAGCATTATTAGGATAGGGCAATGACTGGTTAGCTCAGTGCCAGGATAATATGACTGAGTAGGATATCAGGTCATGGTGCTGGTGGCCTGGTCTCTCAGTTGGGCACATTATAAAGTCGCCATGAGTGACCAAGTTGGTAACCATCCTGATATGACCTTAGATGTGGCCAGGGCGTAAAACTCCAACAACCAACCAAAATCATCCCGCACAAAAATAAAACCACTGCAGTGTGAATTAGTTTCTCTTCCAGAAAAAAAACAATGACAAAAGGGAATCTGAACATTTGCATTTCACGCAGAATGAATGTGCGAACGAACACATAGGCGCATGTATTTGCATAATGTCATTAAGCAGCTCAACAACTAGTCTAAGTCGATGGTGCTTAGGTCAAATAAAAAAAGAAATTGGTTATCGTCCCCGCCTTTGCCTTAAATATCGCCCGCCTCTGAATTAAAAAAAAACAACTGTTAGCAATATGTCGTGCTAGCAGCAATTCAATTTTGGTATCAATTTTTAAGACGTTGCTTTGCCTCGGCCAGTGTTCGAACCCAGGAGTTAGAATCTCACAACCTTCCACAACGGGAGTTGGGCGCTCAACTAATTCGGCCATTGCGTCTGGTTACCTATTACATCTACATCAAAATTTAAAAATGGAAATAAAAACGGGTCGCCCGACCATGATTTTTGACATTTCAAACGGACGACCACCATTTTTTTTATTTGGCCTTATCGGAAGAAAATGTCCGACTGCGCGGTGCAAATTGGTGCAAATTGGTGCAACCGGAAGTGGAGACCACAGGGGTCAAAGTGTGGCATAACTGGTTTATCACCCAAGCGCAGGGCATGCAATGTGAGCGCTTAGACAGCCAAAGTGGCCTTCTATTTTATGCTCTTGTGTAGGACATGAGAACATTTGACTGGGCTCGCATGCGTAAGTAAAGGTAATTTATGTACATTATGCTGATTGCTCCTGACTGGTAAGCCCTGATTTAACAGAGTATATATATATATATATATATATATATATATATATATATATATATATATATCAACTCAGCAATACATATCTCACTGGCATAACAATGCATATGTCAACTCACTAACATACAAATATCGCACTATTTTACAATTGCGAGGTTTTGCTATTGTATTATATGTGTATGTGTTTTAACAGTGTCATGAATTTCTATTTAATTGAAAGAGATAGAGAGAAATAGCATTACGAATAAATACAGCATTCAGAACATAGCTGTGCCTGGTGCACTGCTTGTACCTGAATGAAATGGGCTGAACTGCGTTTATACAGCACAAGGGTATCACCTTCTTACAACCGCAATGCCGCAAAGGAAGTTTATTGTTGTTTTTTACGTCCTAGCAACATCTAAGGTCATATCAGGCCAGATACTGATTTGTGACAGTGCGCATTCATGGTGACTCCATAGTGCTGCCCCACTGGGAGACCAGGCTGCCAGCCCCATGACCTGATAGCCCACTCAGTCACATTATCCTGACACTGAGCCAACCAGTCCTTGCCCTATCCTATTAATGCTGATCGCCAGGGTAGGAAGCGACAAATATCAATTTTTAAGTCATTGGTTTGACTCGACCAGGGTTTGAATCCACGATCCCACGGTCTACCAACACGGGAGACGGACGCTCTAACGGATGCTCTAATTCATTCGGCAAAGGAAGCGAATCTGACACAGGCAATTTCAATGACGGACTGCGCTTATCTCATCTCGCACGTCCCTCGGGGTACATGGGCGTACCAGTGCGGCGCCTGCACTATATCTACCACCTTACCAGCTGTGTCATGCACTGAGGAAATGTGGCTTCGGATTCATCAACATTCACTTTTGTGAAGGTTCCCGAAGACGTTCGCGCTCCATTGTCGGCATGGCATTTTGGTGCATGCGTGTTGGTGTGCATGTGCGGATATGCATGTGTTGGTATGCATGTGTTGGTATGCACGTGTCGGTATGCACATGTTGGTGTGCATGTGTCTGTATGCACGTGTCGGTATGCACATGTTGGTACACACATTTTGGTATGCATGTGTCAGTATGCACATGTCGGTGTGCACATGTAGGTATGCACATGTCGGTATGCACATGTCGGTATGCACATGTCGGTATGCACATGTCGGTATGTACATGCCGGGATGTACTTGTTGGTAGCACGTGTCGGTATGCACATGTCGGTATGCACATGTAGGTATGCACATGTCGGTATGCACATGTCCGTATGCACATTTCGGTATGTACATGCCAGGATGTACTTGTTGGTATGCACGTGTCGGTATGCACATGTCAGAATGCACATTTGTACCTATGTGTCAGTATACACATGTCTGAATGCACCTGTCGATATGCACCTGTCGATATGCACATGCCAGTATACATGTGTTGGTGTGAACATGTCGGTACGCACATGTCGGTATGCACATGTCTATATACATATGTTGGTATGCATGTGTCAGTATGCACATATCTTTAAGCACATGTCAATGCCCACGTCAGTGTGTGCATTTCATACAGTGTACAATGCGTGCATGTTGGCATGCGCATCACGGTGCACGTGTTGGCGTGCGCATGTTGGTGTGCACATGTCGGCGTGTGCACGTCTGTGTATATGTATATATCGGTGTGTGCCATATGTCGGGGTGTAGGCGTGTAAGGTCTTCATGATTACTTGCTGCAAACTGACATCTCCATATACTTCTACTACCCTGACTCAATGTCGCCGTCAAGTGACTCCAGTTTACATCATCTGTTCAGGCAGGAAACATTTAGCTTCCCCCAGCACCAATCTACGACTGCGATATTCCGAGTGCACTGATTGTACAGAACGCACCTCTAAACTTTCTGCCTGGCCAGACAGAACGACCTACATGTGATGTGAATCAGCTTCCCCAATGCCGTGTGTGATGTGAGGAGATCAAAAGTGGCTGCTTCGTCTCCAGAGAAAATAGAGCACAAGTTCAACTGATCTCCGCCACCCAACACACCCACCATTAAATACTTGTATAAGTATAAGGCAGCCCAACCCCGGTCAACACACACTTATATACATGCATAAAATAGTCCAACCTACTAGACTAAATAACCAGACGGGATGGCCGAATGAGTTAGAACGTTCATCTCCCGTGTTGGTAGACCATCGTTGGTTCGAACCCTGGTCGAGTCAAACCAATGACTTACAAATTGATACTTGTCGCTTCCTAGCCAGGCGCTCGGCATTATTAGGATAGGGAAAGGACTGGTTGGCTCAGTGTCAGGATAATGTGACTGAGTGGGAGGTCATGGTGCTGGTGGCTTGGTCTCCCAGTGGGGCAGCACTATAAAGTCACCATGAGTGCGCACTGTCACAAGTCGGTACCCATCCTGATATGACCATAGATGTTGCTAGGACGTAAAACAACAAACAAAGTAGACTAAATACAGTGAAACCTCCTTATAACGCGCCCCGATTTAACGCGAATTCTGATATAACGCGAAGATACACGTTGGCCCCGGAATTCTTTAATTCAAAGGTAAGTCAGTAAACTGAACCCCGATTTAACGCCATGACGTTATATAGCCTCCGATGATCGCGTTATAACGGGGGTTCACTGTAACTCACACTGCACAAGGAAGGTGAGTGCAAATATTAAACTATTGGATAGTTAAGCTATTGTTCCATCCTGGAATATCTCCATTGAAATAGAGAAAAGAAGGAAACCAAATATAGAAATGCTTATGCACATGCATACATACTGTTGTTTGTTGCTTTACGTCCTAGCAACATCTAAGGTCATATCAGTGCGCATTAATGGCGAGTTCATAGTGCTGCCCCAGTGGGAAACCAGGCCACCGACACCGTGATCCGATATCCCACTCAGTCACATTAACCCGATACTGAGCTAACCACTCTTTGTCCTATTCTATTAATGCCGAATGTCAGGGTAGATTGCAATAAGTATCAATATAAATATATATAATAAGTCACTGGTTTAATTCGGTTCGGATTCGAACTCCCGACCTTTTGAATGGGAAGCCAGCGCTCTACTTATTACATAGATATATGCGTACACATGTAGCGCAGACTGAAGGATCAGTACCTCGGCGATGAAAAAATGTATTTTCTCACGATTTGTAAAAGGTAAAATCCTCGAGTTCAACCGAAAAGAAAAAAGGGCACCTCCAGTAAAAACCGTTATTATTATATAACCAATCCCAGCAGCACACACCAGCTAGTCTACCCGAGACTGCATTCCAATTGTCTTAGTTCGCCTATTATACAAGCCTCTGCACTTAATGGTCTCGAAAGACACCCCCCAAAAAAAAGATTCACTGACAATTACAAAGAAGCAACCGGAAGCTGGGTGCATTAGGCAGCCCCAGCACGCGGGTTGTATGCTATGGGGATCACTAGATGAGATCTGCGCATGCGCTTGGATGTTAAAACTCAGATGGAGCAGGAAGTGGATTAGGGCTTGACTGCAACACAAAGAAATAGTGCCGCTTGGCTCTTTTCTCTCTCTCTCTATCTCTCTCATTCTCTCGCTCTCTCTTTCTCTCTATATATATTATCTATATATGTATATATAAATGAAGAGTTCAGGCGGAAAACCCCATAAACGCCAATCCAGAAATGCAATTAAAATAACAGATTTTGACTTGAAAATAATTTTAATTCCGACAAATTCCACTTTTGCTGTCATGACATGATTATGGAGCAATGACCAAACAAGTAGCAATGTAAACAAATTGATTTTTTGTAGGTTTGATTCCAATGCTTATCCCACATTCTTGGATCGGCGTTTATGGGGTTTTGCGCCTGAACTCTTTATATACACTTACACACACACACACACACACCGTCTGGAACCAAGATTATTCATAATACTCAGCGCCTGACCACGCAACGCCAAACACCAATTTTCTAAGTCATTAGTTTGACTCGGTCGGGATTCGAACCGCGGACCTTCCGCACAGGAAGCCAATACTCTTACCGATTGGGCCACTGCGTCCAATGCGCACGGAAAGAGCTGTATGGATTAAATGGAAAGTACCCCAATAATAGGCTGGTACCGAGTTACAGTTTCATTACAAGCCGCTTGCTTGTGTCGTGCATGTCAGTTGTGCCGTCCTGATATGACCTTAGATGTTGCTATGACGTAAAACAACAACTGTTCCTGATATGACCTTAGATGTTGCTAGGACGTAAAACAACCACAAACACCCTAAAACTGGGAAGAGTTTAAGGTGGACTTAAATGACAGCAGAATGGCGGCCATTACCGAATGGCGGCCATTACAGAGCGAACAGGGCGGGTGTGGGGGTCGGGGTCGTGGGGGGGGGGGGGGGGTCGAGTAAGGCCAAAGTCTTTGACGGGCGATAATAGGGGAACTGGCGACTGCTCACAGAATTCACTGCTACGTCCTTCTTTCATCTATGACCGAACCGGAAGCGATGCTTACTTAAGCCGGAAGTGCCTCCGGTTGCCGATTAGTGGCGCTGGCGACACAGTGGACCCACCAAACATTGCCTGATTTGGGAGGGGGCGGGCTATGAACTCAAGTGTCTACCTATCGTGTTGATATAACCTGAGATGTTGCCAGGACGTAAAACTCCAACAACCACCCACCCAACCAACCAACCTACCTTGTTGCGATCAGAAGAATTTTAATGAGTTGTTTCAAAAAGCAAAACAAAAATACCCAACGGAAAATCAGACATTTTAATTGTTATTCCCTGCTGAGTATGGCCAGGCAAGATAGTGCATAAAGGCTCTGTCACACATCACCGGATTGGGGAAACGGGAAAGAAACCGAACAAAGTCTGTTAATATCCGGCAAAGTCCGGTTTGTGTCCATTGCATATCCAGTGCATATCCATTGCATATCCGTCGATATCTGTTGATATCACGCCCGATCCGTTACACGTTTTGAGCATGCACAAAACTTGGAACGGATTGCACCGGACTGACCTATGCGGTTATTATCTGTTACTGTCTGTTACTGTCCGCTCCCCATCCGTTCCTCATCCGTTCCCATCCGTTTCCGTCAATTCCCATCCGTTCCCGTCTGTTACATATCCCTTACACGTCCGTTACCCGTCCGTTACATAATCAATACATTTCAAGTTCCAAAAACACCAGACTAGAATATTCTTTGTCCGGTTCTGTCCATTGCACAATCCGCCATAGTGTGACAGGCACTTTAGATTTATATCTGCGTGCATATATTTGTGTGCGTAGAGGCAGTTAAAAACAGAAAAGCAGATTTCTATTTTTTTTTCTGAGCGAGAAATACATGATACTGGCTGTTTTGAGATCCGAGGACGAACCAGAGGGGATGTAGCTGGGACACGCACGTGCAGACACGATGTTGTCAACTAACTTGGCTGGTTGTTGGAGTTTTACATCCTAGCAACATCTAAGGTCATATCAGGATTGGTGCCGACTTGTGACAGTGCACACTCATGGTGACTTTATGGTGCTGCCCCACTGTGAAATCAGGCTGCAGGCACCATGACCCAATATCCCACTCACTCACATTATCCTATCACTGCACTAACCAGTCCTTGCTCTATCCTATTAACGCCGAGCGCCAAGCTATGAAACGACAAGTATCAATTTTATAAGTCATTGGCTTGACTCGACAGGGAACCGAATTCCCCGAACTAACTGGGCGTCTCCCTCATGCGAGGCCAGCGCTCTTCAGATTCGGCCACGAACCCAGTCGTGAGTCAAATAAGAGAGTCACCAATATGACGAGGTAAGAGACCAATGAGACCAGAACAAGCGCTTTAATCGCGAGCACCACACGAGAGGCCCATCTGATACGAGCACACCTTCAGGGTATTTCTCGTAAAAGTGAATATGTTTTCAATGTTACTATGGAAACAGTATGGCAATTGCCCCCCCCCCCCCCAACCCCCAACCCCCAACCCCACCCGCCACTCCCGGTGTAGGACGTTCAAAACACTACCCGGTTGAAAACACTACGGTAGTGTTTTCAACCTAAGTTGAAAACACTACTGTTAAGTTCAAAACACTAATCTTACCTACGTCCAAAACACTACCCAAGTTCAAAACACTGTCATAACACGCCAGTGGGGGTTGTGTAATGCCGCAAAATTGAACCTACTCGTACATGTATTGGTATATGCTGATCATGGTGTGGTGTTTGAAGCACGTACTAGGTGGTTTGGTTGTTGGGAGTTTTACGTCCTGGCAACATCTAAGGTCATATCAGGACACACATACTATAGTAGTATACGCTGATAGTGTTGTCGGATCTGCACGATATATTAGTATATGCTGATGGTGCTGCGGTGACTTTAGCATGTATTAGTATACGCTGATGGTGCTGCGGCGACTTTAGCACGTATTAGTATACGCTGATGGTACTGTGACATTTGAAGCACATATATAGTAGTATACACTGCACACTGCCCCACCCTACTGCATACTGCCCGCCCTACTGCATACTGCCCCACCCTACTGCATACTTGCTCACCCTACTACAAATAAAAATAACTATGCAGCAATTATTAATTTTTAAATGAGAGAAGTGTTTTGAACTTAAAGGTAGTGTTTTGAACTAAAGGATAGAGTTTTGAGCGTGACCACAGTAGTGATTTGAACCTACCTTCAACTAGGTTGAAAACACTACCGTAGTATTTTGAACCTAGGTTGAAAACACTACTGTAGTGGTTTTGTGGGGTAGTGTTTTGAACTTACTACACCGGCTCTATTAAAGATGAAATGCATGGGTTGTTTCAACCGAACCGCATTCACTCCAAAGTTTAAATCTCAGCCGGCAATCTGATTGGACGTCTTCCGATAAGCGCCGTCGTCATGGTGATATGCCGTCAGCCCATGACGTATTCACTATATTACGTCACGCTAGTTTAATTGCTTTCTGCCACAACCCACAACCATCCACGTCATAGCTGAAGAATCGAGTCCCAGAGAGCCCCCCCCCCCCCTCCCCACGTCTGCTCCAATTTCATCAGTCAACCAACAAAATACCAGGTTTGCTTTAACGGGAATGAAAGTAGTCTACAGCTAAAAAAAAGTGACGTGGAAATCAAGCCGAGATTATTACAACGACATCAAATTTCCGCGAAAATGCGGATTTTCTCCCATAGGATTAGCATTGTCAGTGAATCGCGGGGAAATGGCGGAAGTTAGTGGAGAGACATAATCTCATGGAACGAGCCATTGTAGACTACTCATATAGTGCTTGGCGAGTGGAGAAGTATCGTCCCGTGGAACTAGCCATTGTGGAGTACGCATGGTGCTTGGAGAGTGAAAAAGCAACCTCTCGCGTGTCACTCTTCAAGCGTTGGGATCTAATCGCCGTCAACAGTGCCTGAGGGGGCGAATTACTGAAACCTAACATTCAGATAATTATAATGAAAAGTTACTTTCAGTAATTGCAACAGATGATCTAAGCTGATTTCACTACATTGTGTGGTGATCTAGTCTGTTCGCCTTCTGTCATATCTTGGTTGGATGGTTGTTGGGGGTTTTACGTCCTGGCAACATCTGAGGTCATATCAGGATGGGTACCGACTTGTGACAGTGCGCACTGATGGTGACTATATAGTGCTGCTCCACTGGGAAATCAGACTGCCAGCACCATAACCCAATATCCCACTCACTCGCATTATCCTGACACTGAGCTAACCAGTCCTTGCCCTATCCTATTAATACCGAGCGCCAGGCTAGGAAGTGACAAGTATCAATTTGATAAGTTATTGGTTTGACTCGACCGGGAACCAAACTTCCAACCTTCTTGTTGAAGATTTATACTGCCTATCATGGATAAGCCTGAATAGGCTTGTTTTCACCATTAGACAGTTTGTCGATAGAAAGCCCGAGCCTACACTTTTACCGACCCAAGGGATTTTTAACCTCCCACACCACATAGACATGGTATGAGAGCAACTGGCCTTTGGTGACGCTGTAAGTTATACACAGCGGTGGAAATCCAAATTGACAGAGTTGGGGGCACGGGGAATCGAACCACCAACCTTCAGATTAGGACTCCGACCTAGAAAAAAGTCAGACACTCTAACCACTCCACCACAGAGAACGCCACCTTGCAAGTGAGGCCCGCGCTCTACCGATTCGGCACCACACCCGGTCGTGTGAAATTGGTTAGCGAACTAATCGTAGCAAGCACCCATAGTCACCGCTACGTTAATTTCCCACCGACACATTGCTATGGCAACAATATCATCACAATAGGCGACGTTACTAGCGCCTATCAATATTTGTCCCCCAAACTAACTGGCCAGAACTTGTTTGGTTAAATCTGTATATGAATAGTCCGATGAAGCATAACATTTTCAAAACTAAAACAATAATTTAAATTTAATTCTACATATCTAACTTAGATACTGGTGTGCTTATTAAGCATTTGGTGACATATATTAAAATGGAATACTGAGTCTATTACTACTGTTACTGCAGAAACCTCTGGTGTCAGAGTTTTGGCATGCCTGCCAAAACTAATTTTGCATGTTTGCATTTCAAATATCTCAAAAGTTAGCCAATGAAAATAAAAGTTACTTCAAACTAAAGTAAGGTAGATTATAACAATCAATTTAATATATTTATCTTAGAAAATGACAGAATCTCAAAAGCATTGGAGTATGCAACTTTAAAAAAAAGCGACACACACAAAAACACTTGAAAAAACCCACATACATAATAGGATGTTACAGTTACTAAAGCATATAGAGCCCACCTGGTTATTCAGGCCCTTGAATGACTACTGCAGTAATTACTAGCACAGCCCTGAGCTCCTGCCACCCTGCCCCCCCCCCCCCCCATCCTCGCTTGCCTTTAAAAAAAAACTGTGGCTACAATAACGTGCATAAATAGAGTTGCTGTTCCCTTTCTCTTGTACGACGTATAGACGATTTCAACAACCACCCCTCTCTCTGATGGATTTTGTTTGTTTAACGACCCCCCCCCCCCCACCCCCCCAAGCACAAAAAGTAGACATCGGCTATTGGGGGCAGTGGAATAAACAACCTTACAGGTAAAAGCTCACTGCGCAACATTTTCGTTTGTTTGTTGTTGTTTTACGTCTTAGAATCATCTAAGGTCATATCAGGCCAGGTACATGCGCACTCATGATGACTTTATAGTGCTGCCCCACTGGGAGACCAGGCCACCAGCACCATGACTTGATATCCCACTCAGTCACATTATCCTGACATTGAGCCGCCAACCAGTCCTTGCCCTATCCTAATAATGCTGAGCGCCTGGTTAGGAAGCGACAAGTATCAAATTCTATGTCATTGGTTTGACTCGACCACGGTTCGAACCCACGATTGCATGGTCTACCAACAGGGGCAACATTTTCAGTAGAAAACGAATTATAGTGGATTCCCACAGCTAAGCTGCCCTCTGATGGCAGTGAGAAGAACTAAAGGTATTGTTTACCTGAATAGCAGCGGATTACAGGTGCACTACACGACAATCAATGTTTAATGAATGCACCATTATCTAAGTCGGCTTTATAGAGTTAAATCTGAGTGTTCTTTTGTGTGTTTTTTTGTGTGTTTGTGTGTGTGTTTTTGTGTGTTTTTTGTGTGTTTTTGTGTGTGATTGTTTGTTTATTCTGGTTTGTTTTGTTTCCGAATCTTGCTTTCATCAGATTACGCAGCTTTAACGATGCGGGTGGGGGCACATTGCAGAAATTACATACTTTAAATTTGAATATCCATTTGCAGTTAATAAGAACGTTAATATTGGGCTCATCTCCCTTTCTTAAAAAAATAAATAGATCCATCATGGACATTATCAATTTTCTCTCAAATAAAAAAGGGAGAACTTTCTGTCTCTTAAAAACACCCAGAACTGGGGCCTATTAGTTTTATGATGCTATGGCATCATTATTAAAATCCATAATTTAAATTTGTTTTAAACAACACAATTCAACAGGTTCTGTTCATATTGTCCCTGACTCATTCAGAAACCGGAAGTTAATGGATGGCCTGACAGGTAGGGTGGCGCGTGCACTTGATCAATGGCAGGTTCATTGACTCGGGTACAGGGTGGTGGTAGGTCTGGGCACCGCTCACTAACAAACCACCGCCTCTTTTCACCAAACCAGGGTAAGATATTCCTGTAATCGCCGTGAATATGGCCTATGCTGCCGATATGGTGTAAAGCAACCACCAATCAATCAATCAATCCATATTCCTGTAAAATGGCTACTTTCAAATTGTTACGTCACAAACCGTGTCCATCAGATGCAGTGGTGAATATCTATTCACATATAATACTAATAGATGTCATAAGCCCTGTTTACACGGGCGATTTAAAACGCCTCATATAAAACGACTTGCCTAGATCGACTCACATTTGCTGTGTAAACGCGACTCTGAGGCATTTTAGGGATGAATCGATTCATATGAAACGGTTCATCTATACCACCTCGCGAGGTGGTTTATTTGAAGCGATTCAGCTGGTTCCCGGGTGGCGATAGTGTAAAATAGCAGTGCTCGCCAGCTACAGGCGGACCTAAGGCTGCTGGTTCCCGGCGCCAAAACACTTTCAAACTCTGTCCGTGTAAATGCGCTTCTAAAACGCTTCATATAAATCGCTTTGTCTAAATCGTTTCACAATTCCCTGTGTAAACACGGCTCTAGTTTAAACCACAGGAATCACAATTGGTGTCACTGTATTTTCAGATAGAGAAAGCCTGTAGATGGGGAAAGCGGGTTTCAATGTGTTTGGATGCCGGAAAGCCACAGGTAGCAGGTGGTAGTAAACAATCACCAGCACACCCAATTAGGAGCCCGGGACACAGCGTGGCACCCCACGGTCATAGTGTGCAGGGCAGTTGGCACTGCGCATGCGCAGTTATATACCTACAAGATGAGTAACCATGGCCCATGCACAATTATATACCTACAAGGGGAGTTGCCATGGCACATGCACAGTAATATACCAATGAGGAGATTTACCACAGCGCATGTGCAGTAATATACCAATGAGGAGAGTTACCACAGGGCATGCGCAGTTATATACCTACAAGATGAGTAACCACGGCACATGCACAGTTATATACCTACAAGGGGAGTTAACCACAGCGCATGCACAGTTATATACCTACAAGCTGAGTAACCACAGCACACAGCGAAATTAGTTATCGATCTTATTTAAAGTAGTTTCTGGATAATTCAGATATTGTGTGTTAGTCCTTAAAACAATCAATTCACTGCGAACGTGAATGGCACCTGTTCTGCCTGATACGAGGCGCAACAGTAAGCACTGGCATACTACCCTTGAGGCTACCCTTCAAAGGTGTGACCAAAGACCCTCAAAAACAAACAAAAAACCTAACATAGTATAATCTAGATTAAAACACTAATTGCATGGGTAGAAGAAGGTACTAGAAAAATATAATCCAAAACCAAAATAATTGGAACCTCCCCGGTTTTACACCAAACAACTTTACAGAAATTATTTATAAAGAAAATCAATTTGTAGGGATTATGACCACTACTGCACATCGGCGAAAACAAGTGCATGCACTTAACCGCTCTGCGCAGACTAAACAAACGATCGCATACAAAAAAAATCTTTTTTAAGTAAGCGAGGCACAATCCAAAAGATTTAAACACAACAAATTATCCACACTCCATTTTGATATGAAGATTATTTCAGCATCCGCAACTTCAACCTTAACGATGCGCGGTTTCTTGTCGGCGGAAAGAATCTGATGGAATCAACACGCATTGAAAGCGTTTTCCTCGGTGAGCAAATGCGACTCTCCAAGCACACTGCCCTTGTTGCAGTCGGGTATGGCACTTGGGTGACACCTGCGCTTGGAGAGCGTGAGCTACACAAGGCGTAAGCAGCTGGCAATGCCTCACAACGCTTACCCCACACAATAGCGTCACCATCTCCCAGCCGGGGTTATTAGTGCGCATGCGCAACTCCCTATTTCCGGGAAAGCCTTCTTCTGTAAGAGCTCATATACAAAAAAGGTTTAGCTCCTAAGAAGCTACACTGTATTGTACTTCTCTGAGTGATATAGCCAAGATTAAAATAAAAAAGTAAAATAAAATATGAAAAATAAAAAACATCTCGCCATGAGTATGGCCATAGCTGCCGACATGGGGTAAAACCTCCAAGTCACTCACTCACTCACTCACTCACTCACTCACTCACTCACTCAAGAAGCTATATTTGATTGAATTAAAAAAAAAACAGCATTTGAGGAACACCAACAAAATATAAAGTTATAAGAGCTTTATATAATTCGAGATTAATAAGAGATTTCCTTTGTTAAATTTTGAGAAAATAATCAGTAAACAATTAGCAATGCGTTCTCGCATGGTGCGTGCCAATTGGAATGAGACATGGCTTGGCAGAAAACTTGCTGCTTTTCTCCATATATGACTGAAAGACAAATTTATGTTCTCAACCATATTCTGTTCTTGTCATGTGGAAACAACAGTGAGCATACTGTGTCAGGTGTACTGGACGTGGCCGACTATTTGGCTTTGATATTACACTGTGCTTTGTAAGTGCAGCGGCACTGTCTGATCAAATATATGTAGAGACCAGGCACGGTGGCCGAATCGGTCGAGCGCGGGTCTCACGTGTGGGAGATCGGGAGTTTGGTTGCCGGTCGAGTCAAACCAATGACTTATCAAATTGCTACTTGTCGCTTCATAGACTGGTGCTTGGCATTAATAGGATAGGGCAAGGACGGGTTAGCTCAGTGTCAGGATAATGTGACTGAGAGGGATATTGAGTCATGGTGCTGGTGGCCTCATTTCCCAGTGGGACATCACTATAAATGTCACCATGAGTGCGCACTGTCACAAGTCGGTACCCATCCTGATATGACGTTAGATGTTGCCATGATGTAAAACTCAACCAACCAATGTAGATGTGCGACATCCTCAGATGAAGACTGGGGCTCACCAGGTGGCGCCATCAGTGGGGTGGAATGCACACCAACAAGCGGGAACAAGCCAGCAATCAACATCCATTTGGACTCACTCGCCATCGATATGCATGGGTGGCTTCAGCTCATTTTAACAACTATAGACTACATCACGGTTCCGACTGCACATGCGCTGAACACGGCTTTGGGAGCAAAGCAAAGGCATGCACCCATTGAGTTTGCCTATATGCATAGGGCAAAACTGCATTTTATTCAAAATAAATAGAAATACATAAATATTTGGCATAAACATGGACAGAAGGATGCAATATAATAATATAATGAATATGTTTAAGACACAACTCTCCATAATTAAGCATTTTGAGCTAAGAAACATACAATTACAGTCACTTTACAGGCTGATGTTTACATCACCATTGATTAGCCAGAAGTAATTCTTGTTCTAAATATTAAAATGTCAAATGTGTCAACAAAAACTTTTTTCAAAGAAATATATAAACAATATCTGATTAACGATCCTCATTTTCTATTTCTACATATGTCATTAACCATAGAATACAAATAAAAACATGAATAAAATAAATAAAACTGACTCTGGCTATGGCTCTAAAACTAGTCTGAGTGCCTAGATTTGTCTAAATCTAAATGCACATGGCATAAGATGTGCTGGTTATATTGATGTAAATGCAATGCTGGATAAAAGATTAATATCTTACTTTATTATATATATATATTTTTTTAGTTGGTATTCTATGTTTCAAACAAGAGCTGAGATGAGCTTAAACTAGCACATTTCATAGCTGCACCCAGTGTATTAGCATGTACCATGTGCTTATCGCGGCTTTCTTTTGCTCTGATGCATCCCACAATGCACCGCACCACTGGAACCGTGATGTAGTCTTTTGAAGAGTGTAGTTGAAATGCATAAACCAGACAGAATGCTCAAATGAGTTGAGCGTTTGCTTCCCATATGGCAGGTCATCAGTTCGAACCGTGGCCGAGTTAATGCAATGACTTAAAGATTTATACTTGTCACTACCTAGCCTGGCACGCTGCAGTACTATCACAGTGTAAAGTCGACGGCTGGCGGTTTGAGTGGTGTGGACAGGCTAATAAGAAATCACTACAGGCAAGGAAGGAAAGTAGATAAAGAGTGAAAGGTAGGAGAGTGAGACTCTCTCATTTATTACTTTTCTAGTTTCCAGAACAAGATGGTGGTGATCACATGATCCAATCTTCCAATCCCTAACAAGCATTCCTCTATCCACCAATGAGGGTTCAATATCCCTGTTGCCAAGGCATGGTTAGATCTGTATTTGTGGCAGGGATCCATAAATAACTCTTGAGGGGAGGGGATATGTGAGGTAACTTCACAAAGACTGTCCCACCTAAGAACTGACACTTCAGGTCAAGAAGTGGCCCTCTCTCTCTACACTATATTAATACAGTTTCTATCCTTTATGAGTAGTAGAACACCAACTCCACATATACCTTATATGCCTTTGGTTTTACATACTATTTACCATTTTATAGACAAGTTTGCAATTTATTATAGCAGAGTTCTCCATATCCCATATCTCAAAATATCGGAAATTTTTACAACAGGTTAAACAGCAGTGGAATGAGGAAGACCAATTGTGTGTGATAGAAATGTCCTCTACTTAATTAAATTAAAGTGATATTAAAAAATAAATTAATATTACGGGTTAAGTGGAATGAGCAAGACCAATTGTCAGTGATTGAAATTTCCCCTACTTAATTAAATTATAGTGAAAATAAAAAATGAATTAACCAACATTGCTCAAAGTCACACATGATCAACAAGCAGTTCTGGCATCAGTATGGTTGGTTGAAATTTCCCCATCTTAACTCAATTAAAATGAAAATAAAAAAAATTAATTACTATTACAGTTTAAAGAGCAGTGGAATGAGGAAGACCAATTGTCAGTGATTGACATTTCCCCTACTTAATTAAAGTAGCATAGCCCGATGCTTTTCAGTTTTGCTATTTTCTGAGATAAATATATTATACTAATCATTATAATCTACTTTACTTTAGTTTAAAGTAAATTTAATTTTAAATGGCTAAGTTTGGAGATATTTGACATCAAAACATGACAAAATAATTTTGGCAAGCACGCTAAAACTCTGACACCATAGACTTCAGTAGTAACGGTTTCTATTAATTGACTTATTATCCCCTTCTATGCAGCAACAAATGCTTAATAAGCGCACCAGTGTCTAAGTTGAATATGTAGAATCAAATCTAGATAAGTGTTTTGGCTTTGAAAATTTGATGTTTTCATCGGACTATGCAACTTTAAACTAAAGTGAAAATTTCAAAAATGAATTAAAGAAGATTGCTCAAAGTCACACATGATAAACAAGCAATGCTGGCATCAGCAGCTTAGTTCGTTATAAGAACGCTGCTCTAATTGGGAGGAATACAGCAATGTGAACTGACGAGATCCCCCGTGAATTAATAGAACCGTCAAACATAGGCAACTTAGGCTTAAAGCATCAGCAATTACCCAGAAGCCCCCTTTACCGCCTCCACCCACCCACCCATCCACCCACACCCACACACCCACATACCTCCACGCACGTCCTGCCCAGCACTGCTAATGCCAGGGTTGAAAACATAGCATATACCTTCTGCATGTAGGCGAAGAAGCCACGTGACTATTTACAGCTCACCGTTTCTTTGATACATAGCATCTGCCCTATTCTTGTAGTTGGTTTTTATTGTAGGTTTTGTTGTTGTTGTTGTTGTTGTTGCAGTGAGTGTTCATTTCTTTTACCTTGGTGGCAGGAAGGAAGTTTTTCCCCTAGCATCATGCATCCACACATACAGCAACAAAAACAATGTCCGCAATTAGAGGCTTGCCACCCTCTCCTCCCCCCTTCCCCCCCTCCCCCCCTCCCCCTCCCACTCGCTGTAAGAGACTACAAACCCCGCTCACACTGCTCCCCCCCCCCCCCTGACACTGGCTGATGAGAACGCCCACTCAACCTGTACACATGTACCTGGGCCGTGTTCAGGGTCCGTCTCAGAGGCGCCTCGGAGGCGCCCGTGACGTCAGGCTAGTCTGAACAACAATAGCAGTTGGTCGCCTCGAAAATGGCCGCCCCCATAGGCGGCGACCATTTGCAATCGAAATGCTGCGCTCTGATTGGATGAAACCACTGCATGCGGTGGCCATTTTCGAGGCACTTTTTGTCTCCAACCTGAAAAGGGAGGCGTCGCCGAGACGGACCCTGAACACGGCCCAGGCACGGTGGCCGAATCGGTAGAGTGCAGGCCTCCCATGCAGGAGATAGTACAATTCCCGGTCGAGTAAAACCAATGACTTACAAAATTGATACTTGTCGCTTCCTAGCCTGGCGCTCAGCATTAATAGGATAGGGCAAGGACTGGTTGGCTCATGGTTAGGATAATGTGACTGAGTGGGATATCAGGTTAAGGTGCTGGTGATGCGGTCTCCCAGTGGGGCACACAATAAACTCTCCACGAGTGCGCACTGTCACAAGTCGGTACCCATCCTGATATGACCTTAGATTTTGCCAGGATGTAATACTCCACCGATCAACCAGCATGGATGTGTGGCTTATGCCGTCGATTTGTACGATCATTTATTAGTGCACCAGTGACCCTGGTGCCCTCATTCCATTTAAAGCGAGTCAGACTGTCGTGAATTGGAGCCGAATCAATCTCTGAATTAGAAATAATTGTATGCCCTGAATTGTAGAGCGACAGTGCTAGGTTGAAAGCAATCCATTTCAATCGAACCATTTTCATTGCCTCAGCCCTGCCCAGCAGGGTCAACATGCTAGAAACTAATCACGTTCGATTATGCAGGAATGGTGGTGGTCGTGGGGGGGGGGGGGGGGGTGGTAAAAACACCAGAAATATTTTATTTTCTGCAAATGATTTTGCTCCTTCTCTTAAATGATACTAAGCACATAGGCCTATGGCCCAATAAGATGTTTGACCCCCGAGCACATTTCCGGTTTGTATTAAAGTGCATATTTTAATGGTTTTGAATTATTACTTAAAATATATATATTATAATATATATATATATATATATATATAGTAGAGTTAAATACGAATCTTACCTGGTACAGATGATGGATAACTGTTGTTTTCCCGAGGTATTAGCCTCGGATAGCCGTGGGCTAGGGAGAAGGAAGCACATCCGGGTCCAGCAATCTTTTATATTTGGATAAAGAATTATCTCAAATTCTATGGATACTAATATGTTTTCATTTCGGCACAAGCCAACGTCATAGTCGTGGTAGGGTTAGGGTGGGCTCTCCCTAGCCCACGACTATCCAAGGCTAGTATCTCGGGGAAACTTTAAGTGGTGCATTTAGGGAGGTGGTCGGTTTGGGGAGTTGGGGATCCAAATAAAGCGATCGATATATGATTTACTGTGTTTATATATGGATGAGAGTCGGCTCTAACACAGGGGAAAAGGGAGGAAATGTGACTATGGGTAAATCAGACAGTGCTAAACATCAGGGAAAAATTGCCCATATTACCAAGAAATATATCGAGACATTGTGGACAATCAGAAATTTCTCATCATTGAATACTACATGGCGTACAGAATGCAAGCACAGACACTACTTGACTCCAGCTAGCAGTAGCATGAGGAGCACAGTGGTTGTGTGTGTGTGTGTGCGTGTGTGAGAAACTGTCAGTTCTCTCACCAGGGGGCGCAATGTACATCCTGCTTCTCCAATGTAGCACACCGAGGGATGAAAGGAGTCTCCAACAAAAAAAAGTGGAAATCAAGCCCAGACATTGCTGCCAAAGGCGAATTTCCATGAAAACACGGATTTCCCCGCATAGGATTAACATTGTCAGGGAATCGTGGAAAAATGCCGAAAGTCAGGTTTCAACTGTACTTTTTGTGACTATATTATCGCCCCTATCTAATTCTTCCTTGTTTGGGTTTGATGTTCGGGCAAGATCTAAGGTCATAAGAACAGAATTCAGACAAATCAATTGCAGTCATATATTATATAAAATTCCAGTGGCCGAGTGACAGTATTTCGCGCCACTGGTAGGGTTGGGGGTGGTGGCGCCACCTGGACCAACTATCAAAAGGGGTCACCCATAAAGTAGTAGACAACATATGGGTGATAATATAGGGAACATTCCCTTTTGCGCCTTTATACTCGCATAATTCTTATACATCACACATATAATATATATTTTGTTTAATGTTAATCGGTAAATATCAAACCTCATGGAAATCCGCTAAATCGCGGAGAGCTTTCATCCCTGCAGACTTCACCTTTAGTATCGTCTGAGGTCAGTACCAGGCTGGGGGGGTTATCCCTATTTTATTTTCCAACCCGCTGAGGGTTGTTCCTCTTCAAACAAAATCTCTGCAGCAAGATCTGCTTATTTCCAACATACAAAGACTCTTTAATCCTATGCAGTCTGGCCTCGAACATGAGAATTGTACCTCAGTCACACGAAGCTAGCGACCACTTGCGATGACTTGCGACCAGGAATGAACGTCTTCGTCAGTGACCAAACACCCAGAAGGGCGGGAAAATAAATCGTCAGCGACAAATCACCGATCGATCGGCGATCAGTCGGCAATGGTCACACGACTGGTCGGTGACTGATGCAACTGATCGCTGACTGCTAATACTTTGCAACCTCCTTGCGACCAAACTTGTCGCCAGGAGGTCGGCGAAAATTGAGGACCACTTTGCGACCACCTACGACCACTTTACGACCATTTTTGTTGTGGTCGCAAAGTGATTGCCAGAGATCACAAGTGTAGTGTGACTGGGGTGTTATCTATCCCCTGACTGCTTGCTCACGGTGCCAGTGTCTGGTCTTTGAGACCAAACTGTCTAAGCTTCCAAACCCAGCAATAGCTTAGCTATTGGATATATATATATATATGCAATGTGAGTAGCTTGGTTGTTGGAGTTTTACGTTCTGGCAACATCTAAGGTAATATCACGCTGGGTACTGACTTGTGATCATGTGCACTCATGGTGACTTTATAGTGCTGTCCCACTGGGAAATCAGGCCACCGGCACCATGAGTCAATATCCCACCCAGTCACATTATCCTGACACTGAGCTAACCAGTCCTTGCCCTATCCTATTAATGCCAAGCGCCAGGCTAGGAAACGACAAGTATTAATTTGATAAGTTCAATGTGAGTAGCAACACATGTCCATCATCTTCTAGATTGACCAGGTAATATTCACCAACTACTTCTTCTGGTTAAAACTGGGATTCACAATGAAAATGTATTCTTCTATTGAAAACCAGGAAATTAATTCAAAGACACCAGTAATTACTTATTTTTCGGAAAATGTAGTCATTTAATATAGGACAGCAGAGAGACATACCCGAAGCAGATCCACACTAGCCACTAACTATTACTTTTGTGGAAATAAATGATTTTATTGTGAAAATATATTTCGTTTCTAGAAGAGCAGAGGCAACACTGCTCTTGGCTGTTTGAGTTTTACGTCCTGGCAACATCTAAGGCTATATCAGGGCGGCACTGCTCACTAACCTTCTCTGGTGGACTCACGAATTCTCCGTGAAATGTATTGATTGGAAAGCAGACGACATTTACTCAAAGCAGAAGGCACACTGTCCAGTGACTACTTCTTCTGGTGGAAATAGACAAAGTTCCAAGTGAAGATGTATTCGTTTATAGAAGCGTAGACAAAACTGACTCAAAGGAGACAATATTTACTCGAACAGCACTATATTTGCTTGAAGCAGACGACACTTGTCCGCGTTGGAAGCCGTTCTGGTAACGGGTGTCTATTACAGCCTGGTGTGATGGTGCCGGCCCCCTCCCTCCCTCCTCTCTGAGATAAGTGGGGCCTTGTGTGTGTGTGTGTGTTTGTGTGTGGGTGTGTGGAAGGGGCAGTGGGAGATCCGCTAACCCGCCCAGAAACACTTTTCGAACACCCCTGGTAGGTCCCTTGTACAACTCCACCCTCTGATCTCTAACCAAGATGGCGCTGGCCACGCACATTGACTGACCTGTGCAATCGTTCACAAAGAATTATTGGATATTTGTTTATGGGGTGGATGGGGGTGATGGTGTTTAAAGATGTTGGTTGGTTGGTTGTTGGAGTTTTTCGTCCTGGCAACATTTAAGGTCATATCAGGACGAGTACCGACTTGTGAGAGTGCGCACTCATGGCGACTTTACAGTGCTGGCCCACTGGGAAATGAGGCCGCCGGCACAATGACCTGATATCCCACTCAGACACATTATTCTGACATTGAGCTAACCAGTCGGTGTTTAAAAAAGAAGAGAATTTGAATGAATAGACGACAAAGAATTAGCATTGTGATCTTGGAGATCCTTGTGTGGATGTGAGACAAGCTGTAGATGTGAAACAAGATTGGTGGGTGTGAGACAAGCTGGGTGGGTGTGAGACATAAGCCCTGTTCACACACACAACTTTAGGCCGAACTAGATAAGGCGAACTAGATGAGGCGAACTAGGTGTGAAAGTGTGTCGTGTCCACACATGCAGTACTTGGGGCGGTTTAAGGCAGAAATCGATATCTGTGCATGAGCACGTCCATACTAACCAGCGCCAATTTCAGTTAGTCGACATCACACACATGCACAGTCGAGCGCTGAGTTTGTTGATTTTCTGGTCGATCAAAAGCCATATTATATAATTTGGTCTATGATAGAGCTAGCTTTTGACTGTTCCAAAACAATACGATTCAGTCGATACAGATCTAGGTCGAACCCACACATGCTCAAGTAAACCGCTACCATCCACACAAGCAAGATGGGCCGACTTAAGCTAGTTCGCTTCATATAAACCACCTCGTAAGGCAATCTACTTGAGGCGAACTAGATGAGTTGACTTGGCCCTAATTCGCTTCAGCGTCGCCTCCACACGGCCAATGTGAGTCAAACTGGATAAGACAAACTAGTTGAGGCGACTTAACACCCGATTGTGAACAGGGCGATAGTGTGTGGAAGTGGTACAAATTGTGTGGATGTGAGACAAACTGTGGATGTGAGACAAACTATGGGGATGTGAGACAAACTGTGGGGATGTAAAACAAACTGTGTGTATGCGAGACAAACTGTGGGGATGTAAAACAAACTGTGTGGATGTTTGACAAACAAGGCGCTTACAGTAACTTTCCCCCTCTCCTATAACCCACTGGGGGCGGTTCTCCAATGATTCGCCACTCTCATTCACGCGGTTTCCTAACGATTCACATCCTCATAAGCTCTTATAGATCCAATGCGATTCAGCAAACATATATTAACCACAGCTTGTGCGTAGCTATTTTTATATGATTGAGGGTGTTTGTTGTTGGATTATCTTATTAACGTGAATGTTCTGCACGCAGACAGCCGACACTTATTTATTTTGCGTCTCTTTCCTCCAGTAGCCATCTACAGACAGCCTCCTCCTTCCAGACGGAGGGAGATGACCCTGCTGCAGGCTGCCTGTCGGGAATGATGTCCTTCCCAAGGGAACCTCCGCCAGAGTAAATAACAAGGTCTGTGATACCGGACTGTCTGCTAAGTGGCTGCTTATAACACTTACACACACAGCACAAGCATGATATATACACCCTACATAATTATAACACACATCACACAATACACACACCTGTCAAGTACACTACAGACAGCACAGTACAGGCATGACAAATACACCCCACACAATCATAACACACATCACACAATACATGCACCTGTCACATACACACAACACAGTAAAGGCATGACAAATACACCCCACACAATCATAACACACATCACACAATACACACACCTGTCACATACACACACAACACAGCAGAGGCATGACATATACAACCCTATATAATCATTACACACATCATACAATACACATGCTTGTCATGTAGACACACAACACAGCACAGGCATGACATATACCCCCCACACAATCATAACACACATCACACAATACACACACCTGTTAGGTACACACACACCACAGTACAGGCATGACATATACAACCATGTCATGTACACACAAAACACAGTACAGGCATGACATATACAAACCTATATAATCATAACACACATCATACAATACACACGCCTGCCATGTACACACACACAACACAGTACAGTCATGACATATACAACCCTACACAATCATAACACACATCACACTATACACATGCCTGTCATGTACAGACACAACACAATACTGGCATGATATATACAACCCTATATAATCATAACACACATCACACAATACACACGCCTGTCATGTACACACACAACACAGTGAAGGCATGACATATACACCCCACACAGAGAAGGTTTAGAATGATAAGATTATAACCACTCGAGAAATAGTCGAAGCTCCAACACTAAATGCATTAAAAAGCAGACTTGATAAATGTTGGAGTCAGTATCGATATTGTCAGTCCTCGTGGTATGACCACTATAATTATGACAGGTCATATATATAGACAGGCCGAATCTGTTAACAGGCTATTATGCCTAACTATATAAACAGAAGAGGAGAAATACGTAAGTAAGTAAGTAACATACAGATTCCCATTAGGTCAGTGAGGTATTGGCGTTCCCAACACTTAAGTGTGAAGACCACCCCCAGGCATTGGTTCCTCACAGTCATTATGCCTAAGGCTGCAGTTGTTTACAAGCCTGCCAACAGCAATACCATGGCAATTACATGAGACATTTCTGAGCAGGTGCTTATACCCCAACAAGTCATAGCTAATATGCAACAGTCTCCGAAAAAAAAAACTAACTCGCAAACAGTTGCCACGCAATTTAGGAACCTATTTTTTAATTTTTCTAAGTGAAACTAGTAAGTATTTGTTAGTGAACGAAACCAACCCCAGCCCTCCTTCCCATATTAGCATTGTATTGACGGTTTGTCGACAATTTCCACAAAAAAATAAAGGTCAGTTTGTATAGTTCCAAGCCATTGGATATAACTGTAGCTATAGCAGAACTAAGACTATGGATGAACTGTGTCTAGATCACCCAGAAATAACAGGGTTTGGGCCAATTTGTAGAATCCGCTTTGAAGATGTAAATGGTGGCATGGACCTCTCGTGAACAATACCCGCCGACTCCTCCCCTCTGGCAGAGAAAGGCCAGTGTGTGTGCCACATTCCTGGCCGGGCCAGTCGAGCATTAACCTTTCACGGGATTTGGGCAGACGCGCCACCCAACCCGTCCCAGCGCGCCAAGGCTCAGCGCAAAGATTAGACAAAAACCCAGCCGAACCAACACGGATAAGGTCAGCTCCAGGCGGAGGTGGACGGGCGTGATGAGGCGGGGGCCCGGGTAAGTAGTCCACGGCGCGCAGGAATATTGTAGGCTACACGGCGCGCGGGGAAGAGTCCACGGGGCACAGGAATATTGTAGGCTACACGGCACAAGGGAAAGTAGTCCATGGGGTGCAAGGATATTGTAGGCTACACGGTGCGCAGGAACGTAGTCCATGGGGCGTAGGGATATTGTAGGCTACACGGCGCACAGAAAAGTAGTCCACGTGGCACAGGAAGAATATCGTAGGCTACACGGCATGCGGGAAAGTAATTCATGGAGTGCAAGGATATTGTAGGCTACACGGCGTACAGGAACGTAGTCCATGGGGCATAGGGATATTGTAGGCTACACGGCCCGCGGAAAAGTAGTCCACGGGGGGCATGAATATTGTAAGCTACACGGCGCGAGAGAACATAGTGCATGGCACACAGTGAAGTAGTTCTGTGGTTGTGTAGTGCGCAGGAAAATAGTGCGTGGTGCACAGGAAAGTAGTGCGTGGTGCACTAGGAAGTAGTGCATGGTGTGCAGGGAAGTGGGGTACAGTGCACTGGGAAGTAGTGCACAGTGCACCGTGCACTGGGAAGTAGTGCACAGTGCCCAATAAAATAGTACATGGTGTGCAGGAAAGTAGAGCATGTTGCACTGAGGAGTGTGCGGTGCACTGGGAAGTAGTGCATGGTGCACAGTAAAATAGCATCCAGTGTGCAGGAAAGTAGTTCATGGTGCACTTTGAAGTAGTGCATGGTGCACAGAGAGAGTAGTTGGCAGTGTGCAGGGAAGTAGTGCACGGTGCACAGGGAAGTAGTGGGCAGTGTGCAGCGAAGTAGTTCACAGTGCACAGGGAAGTAGTGGACAGTGCACAGGGAAGTAGTAGGCATAGTGCAGGGAAGTAGTGCATGGTGCACAGGGAAGTAGTGGGCGGTGTGCAGGGAAGTAGTGCGTGGTGCGCAAGAATATAGTTCTTAGCTGTGGCAGCATTACAACATTGTCCTCAATTCTGAAGCCACACGAGAAGCCACTTAAAAGATGTGAGGATGTTAATGCCATCACAGAAGAAGGTCCTAAAACCCTCACTAGAGAAAAGCCATGTTGGAAAGGCACCACCTGAATCATAAGCTGTGTAGTGGGTGAGTGAGTGCTATTGACTTTACTTCGTGCCCGGGCGCGGTGGCCTAATTGGTAGAGTGCTGGCCTCTCGTGCGGAAGGTCGGGAGTTCGGTTCCCAGTCGAGGCAAACGAATGAATTTAAAATTGATTCTTGTCGCTTCCTACTAATCCTAGCCTGGCGCTCGGCATTAATTGGATAGGGCAAGGACTGGTTAGCTCAGTGTCAGGATAATGTGACTGAATGGGATATTGGGTCATGGTGCCAGCAGACTAATTTCCCAGTGGGACAGCACTATACAGTTCCTATGAATGTGCACTGTCACAAGTCGGTTACCCATCTTGATATAACCTTAGATGTTGCTAGGACGTAAAACAAGCAAACTTTTGCCGTGTCGGCAACAAAGGCTGTATTCATGGTGAGACATGAGTAATGACCATTTGCACATCTATTTATTATTATTACTATTATTAACCAAATAGACTTGCCACATTTAAATAAAGTAATAAGGGTCACAATTTAAAACCACATTGTCTTTTTGTGTGAACTAAACATGAACAACTGCATATTATTTTTATTTCAGGGAGACCACTAATTTTCCTACTGGCTTTGACAAAAATACATTATTGAATGGTATTGGTGTTAAACGCCAATAAGAGAACACGCATTAAATGCTACACAAAGAGTCTTTGTTTGTTTGTTTTGTTTGTTGTTTTACGTCCTAGCAACATCTAAGGTCATATCAGGACGGGTACCGACTTGTGGCATTTCACTCATGTTGACAATATAGTTCTGCACCACTGGAAATTCAGGCCACCAGCATCATGACCCGATATCCCACTCGGTCACATTATCCTGACACTGAGCCAACCAGTCCTTGCCCTATCCTAATGATGTCAAGCGCCAAACTAGGAAGTATCAATTTTGTAAGTCATTGGTTTGACTCTACCGGGAATCAAACCCCCGGTCTCCCGTAGGGGATGCCTGCGCTCTACCGATTCGGCCACCGCATCCAGTCGCTGTGATGTCATCGTATTGCATAGGTAAGGAGGACATTTATGGGAGATTGGTGTGGATTGACTGCAGAGGGCTGGCCCACACAACCTCCAGATATGGGGGGGGGGGGCGGAGTGGGGGTGGAAGAAGGTATAAATGGACAGGCCACTAACTATCTATCCTCCACCAAACAAATATGGACAGGGAAACCAGCGGCACGCGCGTGGCCAACTGTCCATCATCGAAACAAGCAGGAATAGCAATAAAACTTAGAAAAGATTACAAAAGGTTGCTACCAATTTTGATATTGTTGCCAGTGGCCGAGGAGACCAGCTGTTGTATTAAGCCGGCCTGCTGCGTGTGCCATTCAAACTCCACCCCACTGCGGGGCACAACAAGGTGCAGTCGGCCAAAGGTGGCCCAAAGGTGGCCCAAGAATACATTTGTGGCCAGAGAAAAGGCCGACTCTGAAGTGATTATCTCTGTACTGACTGGTCAAGGGGTAGCTGTGGGGTCAGTCAGAGGCTCAACATTCGCCCATGACCGGACGGGGAAAAAAAAGGAAAGTTTGTTTTATGTAACGACACCTCTAGAGCACATTGATTTTTATCACCAGTTATTTGACGTCAAGCATATGGCCATTCTGACATATTTCTTTGGAGAAAATCTGGTGCTGCCACATAAGGTACTCTTTCCAATAAGTAGCAAGTTTTTTTTAATATGTACTTTCACACAGACAGGACAGCACGTACCACACACAGCCTTTAATGAACCAGTTGTGGACCACTGGTTGGAATGCAAAATAGCCCAAACTGCAAATGGGTCGATCGGATGACCCACACCTTCACAGGTGGACACTCTACCGCCTGAGCTACGTCCTGATCTATGACCAGACGGGATCGCTGAATGAGTTGATCTTTCATCTCCCACTTTGGTACATCCTGGGATTCGAACCCTGGTCGAGTCAAACCAATGACTTACAAATTGATACTTGTTGCTTCCTCTTTGCCAGGCGCTCAGCATTAGTAGGATAGGGCAAAGTCTGCTTTGGCTCAGTGTCAGGATAATGTGATTGAATGGGATATCGGGTCATGGTGCTTGCGGCCTGGTCTCCCCGTGGGGCAGCACTATAAAGTCGCCATGAGTGCGCACTCTCACAAGTCGGTACTCATCCTGATATGACTAGATGTTGCAGGGCGTTAAACTCCAATAACCGAAGCAACCTATAATAAATACTACTCAAACTAAAGTAAAGTTAATCATGGCGACAAACCTAATATATATTTTTATTTTTCAAATCGGAGAAATTGAAAGCATTCAATTTTTCAAACCTAAAAACTGATCTAGATTTGATTCCATATATCGAACTTTAATACTGGCTCATTTATTAACCATTTACAACTGCATAGAGGGGAATATTAAGTCAAGATAATAAAAGGTTGCTGCTGAGGTCTACGGTGTTTTAATTTGTATGTGAACGCCAAAATTAATTTGGCATGTTTTCACTTCAAATATTCTCCAAATTCAACCATTTATAATAATAATATTTATTTCAAACCAAAGTAACGTCGTTTCATAACAATCAACCTATTACATTTATTTATCCTAAGAAAAAGCAGAAATTGAAAACCATCGGACAATGCAATTTTAAGCTGGTGGTGGATAGAGGAAAACGGAATCTTGTGATTATATCCACCAGTTGCCATCAATAATATTGAGTTGAACTTAACTCCGTTTGTTGTTGTTTTACATCCTAGCAACATCTAAGGTCATATCAGGACTGGTTCCGACTTGTGATAGTGCGCACTCATGGCGACTTTATAGTGCTGCCCCACTGGAAGACCAGGTTGCCAGCACCATGACCTGATATCCTACTCAGCCACATTATCATGACACTGAGCCAACCAGTCCTTGCCCTATCCTAATAATGCCGAGCGGCAAGCTAGGAAGTGACAAGTATCAATTTTGAAATCATTGGTTTGACTTGAGCAGGGTTCAAACCCACAAGCCCATAGGTTCGGATCCCGCGATCTCCCAAAACAGGAGACGGACGCTCAACTCCTTCGGCCATCCCATCTGGTCTGAACTTAAAGCTGCATAGTCTGATGAAATATCAAATTTTCAAAACTAAACCAATTATCTAGATTTGATTTTACATATCTAACTTATATAATGATGCACTTATTAAACATTTTTTTCTGCGTAGAAGGCAATACTGAGTCAATTTAACCGAAACTGTTACTGCAGAAGTCTGTGGTGTCAGAGTTTTGGCAAGCTTGCCAACACTAATTTTCCATGTTTGCACTCAAAATATCTCAAAAGTTTACCATTTGAAATAAAAGTAACTTTGAACTAATTTAAAGTAGATCCTCGTGATCGATCTAATATAATTTATCTCAGAAAAAGTACAGAAATTCAAAACCATCGGACTATGCAACTTTAACTGGGCATAAACGCTAAAAGACAAACCTACTCACCGGCAGCTGTTTGCCAAGCGATGCATGGGATCCAATCAACTTACCTGCAAGACAAGAAAATAACATTAGGGACTTTTTATTGTGGGAGTGGCGGTGGGGGTATCGTAAATATTCAGCATTAAATAGTAATTGATGCACTGTTTGAAGATTAGAAAGACATCATTGCCACTCTTCTGTATATAGACGTTGAGGAACACAAACTATGTAAACACATTCTATTAACTAATACATAGTGAACAGGGAAACTATCTCTATAATGTATATGTATACAGGATATATATCCTCATCAACACAACAAAGTATATATAGGAGGGAATGATCAAGAGCGATGGCTTCCTGGACAAGTCCAACAAATAACTGACAACATTGATACATGTCCCTAGCTAGCCTGGCGCTCGGCATTACTAAGTACAGCAGGGGCTCGTCGGTTGGCTCAGTGCCAGGATAATTTGAATGGGGTATCGGGACGTGGTGCTCGCAGTCCGGCATCACAGTGGGGCAGCACTATAAAGTCACCATGAGTGTCGTCTATCACAAGTCGATACCCGTCCTAATATGGTTCTGGATGTTTGCTTGTTTGTTGTTGTTTTACGTCCTAGCAACATCTAAGGTCATATCAGGACGGGTACCGACTTGTGACTGCGCACTCATGGCGACTTTATAGTGCTGCCGCACTGGGAGACCAGGCCGCCAGCACCTTGACCTGATATCCCACTCAGTCACATTATCCTGACACTGAGCTAAACCAGTCCTTGCCCTATCCTAATAATGCCCAGCGCCTGGCTAGGAAGCAACAAGTATCAACTTTTAAGTCGTTCATTTGACTCGACCAGGGTTCGAACCCACGATCCCATGGTCCGCTCTAACTCATTCGGCCATCCCGTCTGGTTTTGGTTCTGGATGTTGCTAGGACAAAAAACCCTAACAACAAGCTGAGGTCCACAAACACTGATAGTGGCACATTCTGATAATACACATTTCAATAAGTGCAGGGCTTGTCTCTTGGTTCTGTTCAATAAAGAACATCAAAGCAAATAACAGGCATGCAGTGCGTTGGTTATTATTATTATTTTTGTTTCGCCATTAATGGGAGCCTTTTAAGGAGACCAGCTACTGAGTGGCGCGAGACATTGGTTGGTTGGTTGTTGGAGTTTTATGTCCTGGCAACATTTAAGGTCATATCAAGATGGGTACCGACTTGTGACAATGCACACCTATGGCAACTTAATAGTGCTGCCCCACTGTGAGACAAGGCTACCAGTACCATGACCTGATATCCCACTCAGTGATATTATCCGGACACTGAGCCAACGAGTCCTTGCCCTATCGTAATAATGCTGGGCGCCTGGCTGGGAAGCGACAAGTATGAATTTTTAAGCCATTGGTTTGATGCGACCAGGGTTCAAACCCATGGATTGGAATCCCACGATCTACCAATATGGGAGATGGACGCTCAACTCATTCGGCCATCCCGTCTGGTCAGCACGGGAGACTGGCAACCATTATTTTGGGTGGCATTTTAACGGTTCAGGGGTGGAACAAGATTGGTTTGAAGCTGGCTATATAACCGGTCGCTAAATACATTTTCTTGTTTTTTTTCTTTTTGTTTCTTCTTTTTTTGTATCTTTTTATTAATTATTTTGGCTCGGGAGTGGATCGATGGTCTTTACACAGGGTGGAGTTAATATTAAGTGACAATAGGTAACAAAACAAGCAAAAAGGGGGTCCTTAAAAGAATTCATTCAACATTTGTATTTAAGTTATAAATGTTGCTTTTCTCTCTCAAACATAGTACAATCTAATTAATTTTACATAGACTTTCAATTGTGTACGATCTGAAATTATTGTTGTGGGTGGTTCAAAATTCAGCTCCGAATTATGTGCGTCTCATTAGCACGATAATAACAATAATAATAAAATAATAATAATAATAATTTAATCACATTCCGTTTTCCCGGTATGTAACTCATTTTGAATGGCCAATATCTAGAAAAATTATTGTGGTTACTTCGAAGAAAAGAAGTCTTGAAACATGCATGGAAGTAGTATTTGAAACATGTATGGTAGTAGTATTTGAAACATGCATTGTAGTAGCATTTGAAACATGTATTGTACTAGTATTTGAAACATGTATGGTAGTAGTATTTGAAACATGCATTGTAGTAGTATTTGAAACATTTATGGTAGTAGTATTTGAAACATGGATGGTAGTAGTATTTGAAACATGCATTGTAGTAGTATTTGAAACATGTATGGTAGTAGCATTTGAAACATGCATTGTAGTAGCATTTGAAATATGTATGGTAGTAGTATTTGAAACATGTATGGTAGTAGTATTTGAAACATATATGGTAGTAGTATTTGAAACATGCATTTTAGTAGTATTTGAAACATGTATGGTAGTAGTATTTGAAACATGTATGGTAGTAGCATTTGAAACATGCACTGTAGTAGCATTTGAAACATGCATTGTAGTAGTATTTGAAACATGTATGGTAGTAGTATTTGAAACATGTATGGTAGTAGTATTTGAAACATGTATGGTAGTAGTATTTGAAACATGTATGGTAGTAGCATTTGAAACATGCATGGTAGTAGCATTTGAAACATGTATGGTAGTAGTATTTGAAACATGCATTGTAGTAGTATTTGAAACATGTACGGTAGTAGTATTTGAAACATGTATGGTAGTAGCATTTGAAACATGCATTGTAGTAGCATTTGAAACATGCATTGTAGTAGTATTTGAAACATGTATGGTAGTAGTATTTGAAACATGTATGGTAGTAGCATTTGAAACATGTTTGGTAGTATTTGAAACATGTATTGTAGTATTTGAAACAAGTATGGTAGTAGTATTTGAAACATGTATGGTAGTAGCATTTGAAACATGCATGGTAGTAGCATTTGAAACATGTATGGTAGTAGTATTTGAAACATGTATGGTAGTAGTATTTGAAACATGTATGGTAGTAGTATTTGAAACATGTATGGTAGTATTTGAAACATGTATTGTAGTATTTGAAACATGTATGGTAGTAGTATTTGAAACATGTATGGTAGTAGCATTTGAAACATGCATTATAGTAGCATTTGAAACATGCATTGTAGTAGTATTTGGAACATGTATGGCAGTAGCATTTGAAACATGTTTGGTAGTATTTGAAACATGTATTGTAGTATTTGAAACACGTATGGTAGTAGTATTTGAAACATGTATGGTGGTAGTGTTTGCAATAATTGAGGGCTGTGATGTGGGTTTCACTCTAAATGCCAAAATACACGATTTTGGGGTGAAGTTTGGGAAAATTAAAACCCTTACAACGTTTGACCTAATCATCCAAAGAGAGTTGAAGAGATGGGTGCAGGGAAGAGGAAGAGGGGAAGATGTGAGCAGTGTGAAGAGGAGGACAGTGGGAAGAGAAGGAGATACAGACAGTGAGAGCAAAGGACACTATAAGGATAGTGGCAGAGATGGGGGATGGGGAATGGAGATTTGTTTGTTTGTTTGTTTGTTTGTTTGTTTGTCTGTTGTTGTTTTACTCCTGAGGTGGAGTTCAGTTGGTTGGTTGTTGGAGTTTTACATCTTGGCAACATCAAAGGTCATATCAGGACGGATACCGAATTGTGACAGTGCGCACTCATGACGACTTTATAGTGCTGCCTCACTGGGAGACCAGGCCACCAGCAACATGACCTGATATCTCACTCAGTCAAATTATCCTGACACTGAGCCAACCAGTCCTTGCCCTATCCTATTAATGCCGAGTGCCTGGCTAGGAAGCGACAAGTATCACTTTTTAAGTCATTGGTTTGACTCGACCAGGGTTTGAACCCACGATCTATCAACACGGGAGATGGACGCTCTAACTCATTCGGCCATCCCGTCTGGTTGAGGTATGGAGAAGAAGGGAAGGGGTCAGAGGGGATCAAAGGGTGATGGGAGGAGAGAGAAGGAATGCTCATTTAGAAGACAGTCTGCCCAGCCTCCCCATCACCTACATGATTTGTTGTGTAGTAGAGGAGGCTTATTGATTTCACCCTGATGTAAGGTAACAGCCAGGTGGGGTGTTTTTCACCATCCATCAACCTGCTGCTCACATTGTTTTCTTTATTAACCCATCCATTAAGGCCCGGCCCGGTTATTGCTTTTCTATCCATGTACTCAGGGGTGAGTAAGGTGCTTTTAGGTCCTGAGAACAAAAGTACCAGCTATTCACATTAGAGTGCACACACTACTAGCGGCCAAGTACCAGCTATTCACATCACAGTGCACATACTACTAGTGGCCAAGTACCAGCTACTCACATTCCAGTGCACATACTACTAGCAGCCAAGTACCAGCTATTCACATCACAGTGCAAACACTACCAGCGGCCAAGTACTAGCTACTCACATCACCCTGCACATACTACTAGCAGCCAAGTACCAGCTACTCACATCACCCTGCACATACTACTAGCAGCCAAGTACCAGCTACTCACATTCCAGTGCACATACTATTAGCGGCCAAGTACCAGCTACTCACATTGCAGTGCACACACTACTAGCAGCCAAGTACCAGCTATTCACATTACAGTGCACACACCACTAGCAGCCAAGTACCAGCTACTCACATCACCCTGCACATACTACTAGCAGCCAAGTACCAGCTACTCACATTGCAGTGCACATACTACTAGCAGCCAAGTACCAGCTATTCACATTACAGTGCACACACTACTAGCAGCCAAGTACCAGCTACTCACATCACAGTGCACACACTACTAGCAGCCAAGTACCAGCTATTCACATCACAGTGCACACACTACTAGCAGCCAAACAATGTGGCAGATATGGCCACCGCAAAGTCTCCCAGCATGCACCCATCCAATGCTTTCAACTAATTTCCAAATTATCTGCAAAACTCATTCCTCATTAACAAAGCCCTCAAACAATTCACAATCGGCTAACGTGGAATTTGATGGCAATTCATTAAAGCCGAATCCAAAACGGCAGCTTCCTACCAACACAGGTGACAAATAACAAAACTGATAGGTCATCTTTAATTCCAAGGCGTCTCTGTCATTTTACATTACATCAACATTTTTCATGGGACGGGTTCTTTTAAGAGCACGCGGTGGATTATTGGAGACCTGTGGGTGCCAGGATCGAAGTCGAGTAATTAAATCACAAATCAGCTTGCGCTTCAGCCATATGGAACCTTCCACAAATTGAAAGTTTATTCAAATCTTCACTTCGAGGATAGGTACTGCAAATATCTATAGTTAGAATCTTCACTTTGAGGATAGGTACTGCAAATATCTATAGTTAGAATCTTCACTTCGAGGATAGGTACTGCAAATATCTATAGTTAGAATCTTCACTTTGAGGATAGGTACTGCAAATATCTATAGTTAGAATCTTCACTTCGAGGATAGGTACTGCAAATATCTATAGTTAGAATCTTCACTTCGAGGATAGGTACTGCAAATATCTATAGTTAGAATCTTCACTTTGAGGATAGGTACTGCAAATATCTATAGTTAGAAACTGCAAATATCTAGAGTATAAGCATTTTACATTGATGCAGACTTCCGCTTACAGATTTCCACCAACCTCCTACCCACTCTTACCTCTGTCAACTCGCACGACCCAGAGAAACCATTGCTACCCCAGTTAGCCTCACTGTCAACTTGTCCCGCTCAGACAAACCATTGCTGCTTCTGTCAGCCGCACTCTTACCTCTGTCAACTCACCCTACTCAGACAAACCACTGCTACCTCAGTCAGCCGCACTCTTACCTCTGTCAACTCGCCCGTCCCAGACAAACTATTGCTACCCCGTTCAGCCCCACTCTTACCTCTGTCAACTCACCCTACTCAGACAAACCACTGCTACCTCAGTCAGCCGCACTCTTACCTCTGTCAGCTCACCCAATCCAGACAAACCATTGCTACCTCAGTAAGCACCATCAACTTACCACGCCCAGACAAACCATGACTACCCAAGTCAGCCGCACTCTTAGCTCTGTCAACTCACCTGACCCAGATTTTTTTTAAACACCCGCTACCTCAGTAAACTTCATTCCTATGCAAACATGAACTACTACATTCAACTAGGCACCGCCCTTTCTCTGGTAGGTCAACCCACAGCAGATGTCCCCTTGTTCACAGTCACACCCAAAACACCAGCACCAACATTTCACGCTCCACCACAGCTATAACGCCTTTTCTCCCGACAGGCAGTGACAGCAGCCCCACAGTCTCCTACTCCAGATAAGTGCCAACCCACCCGGCAGACAGAGCTGGCTTACAGTGCCAGTTGCAGAGAGGCGCCCCCTGCTAGTCTGCCTCTGACCAGACGGGATGGCCGAATGAGTTGAGCATGCATCCCCGCTTTGGTAGATAATGGGATTAGAACCCACAGGTTTAAACCCTGTTCGAGTCAAACCAATGACTTAAAAATGTATACTTGTCGCTTGCTATCTGGTAAGAATCCACCAAGCCAATCAGGGCCTTCTACAGGCCTAGTGATGAAGTCCCCATATTTAATTATCTATCTATTATAAGCACCTATAGCCACCCCCCACCACCACCCCACGAGCTCCTTTACCTGCTGCCAACAAACCAAGTTATCCACCATACAAATTATTTGCCCAGCAAATTCAGAAAAAGTATTTCAGTCTGGTAGTGTTGCTATAAACATAGACACTAATAAAGACTGTACTAGATTACTAAATGACTGAAATGTACAATCCTCCAAGCATAGTTTATCCCATCATTACTAACAACCTACTTACTCAAACTACTTACTCAAACTACTTCATGTAGTTAAAAACACACCCGAGGTATTAACCTTTTCAGCATAACCCTACAAGCTAACCACACTTTATCTAACAGAATAAACAAACCATTCTACTAAAAATCCATCTCAAAATGTTATCTCCAACAACATGATAATTATGCAATTCAGAACACAGTAGGTATACAAACCTGTGTTGGGAAACTATACACCTAACCACTCCGTAATGTAAAGGTCTAATCACTACACATGTATGTATCTAAGTATGTATGTCTACAACAGATAACTATTATTTGTTATGTGAATTGTCAAACTATACCATATGTAAGTCTTGGAATGATTAATATTGTTAGTTCAGCTGACTTGTGCTAGCTGCTGATGACAATATCAGACTACATATACATATATTGTAAATATCTGTATTGTCATATGGCTGGAAGACCAGTGCCACAGCGCTGACAAAAGACTTTATTCAATGAATAAACTATATTTGCAACAACAAAAAGGAAAGGTAATTAAAGATGCATAGTTCGATGGATTTGAGTTTCTCAATTTTAGTAAAATGACTATATTAAGTTGAGTGGCATAATCTACCTCACTTTTACAGGAGGTAACGTTTACTATGAAATGAATAACTTTGGTGATATTTGGCGCGAAAACATGCAAAGTGAATTTTAGCATGTACATCGAGAGTCAGACACCAGATCCTTCAACAGTAACAGGCTTAACTAAATTAACTTAGTATTTATTACCTTCTACTAGTTCTAGGAAGCAACAAATGCTTACTAATGCCTGGTACACACCTACCGTATACGATTCGCGCACTAAAACTCGTGACTCGACCCGACCCGCTTAAAACTGAAAACGGGCCAATTCATTTTTCGAATCGCGAATCGCAATCGTAATCGGCCCGTTTTAGCCCTAAAACTGAGTTTTTAGTCGCGAATCGCAATCGCTAGGTGTGCGTGGGGAGCGCACACATAGCGATTTTTGTGCGCGAAACGGGCAGTTTTAGATCGTATACGGGAGGTGGGTGCGCACAAACGGTAGGTGTGTACTAGGCATTAGTATATTAGTACCTAAGTTGGATATGTAGGATCAAATCTAGGTCAGTATTTTGGGTTTTAAAAATGTGACGCTTTCATCCGAATATACAGCTTCAACTGATAAGGAAAGTGTGGAAAACTGACTTGTGATAAATCTCCCGATGAAAAAGTAAAGTTTGTTTTATTTAATGACACCTCTAGAGCGCATTGATTTTCATATCAATGGCTATTGGATGTCAAACATATGGTCATTCTGACCTATTTCTTTGGAGGAAACCCGCTGCCGCCACACAGGCTACTCTTTCCGACAAGCAGTAAGTGGTTTTTTTAATATGCACTTTCCCACAGACATGACAGCCCATACTACAGCCTTTGATGAACCAGTTGTGGACCAATGGTTGGAACAGAAAATAGCCCAAACTGCAAATGGGTCCACTGAGCAGGATCGATCGGATGAACCACACTTTCACAGGTGGACACTCTACCATCTAAGCTACGTCCCAGTTCCTCATTAATCTGCCGATGCTAACCACAGGAGGTAAATGGTTTATATGACAAAGAACAAATCTAATCTCTGCTAGAGATTTCTCATCCTTATATATCAGGGCTGGAAAGGGTTACTGTGATGCAGAATTCGCTAACCCTTTAGAGAAGGCTTCAACACTGCTTTCTAGAGATTGATATAAATTGGACTTCATAAATTAACACTTAATTATAAGATCAGTGAATTAGTGAGTAATTGTGAATAAACCACAAATTAAGTATATGAATTAACTCAAATGACAGCGCAATCAATTACTTGTATTCGAGGGGAAATCTTACTGAGTGGATAGTTTTTCTTATTCATAGAAACTTGGATTCCAAAAGGTTGTGGGTTGCGGCGGATCAATTATGATGAACAATTAAGGTGACAAGCATCTTATAATGGATCAGATTGAGCTGGTCCTTCTGCGCAGTCGCACAAATCAGAATTAAAATTCTACCGCTAGATTGTGGGAATTTACCCGGCTATAATACAATTATTAATTGCTCTCGTGCAAAGACCCTATGATAGTAAGACGTCTCACTCCCTATCTCTCCCATGGTAATGTAAATTTCGCAGTGCCACCTTGTGGTGGGTTTGATCAGCCCAGCTGCTGGTTGGTGTTTCACATGTAAACACATACAGTTATATTATACATGAGAGAGGTAAATATGAATACACATCAATATGAAATTGCTATGAACAAATACACATCATCATCACCATCAGAATTGCCATCATCACACATCTTTCACATTCATATATACATTTATACATATAATATAGCACCTGTTTAACCAAGAGAACAGCCAGCACACCAAGTGGTGGGTTTGATCATTTTGATTCCACAGTACAGGCTGGGTGAGCCGTCTTAGTTATTATAGGGTCTTTGTCTCGTGGTTGCTCGCCAGTAATCCACATAGACATTTAATGGAGTGGAATGGAACCCGAGACAAAATATCCCATCGGAAATTCTATTTAAATTATAGAGTGTGATAGGTGGAGTCGACATCAGTTGCTTAAAATCCAATCCAATTCAAGAAGTTCATTTTAGAGGAGTCGGGAAGCCACGATGAAGCAGCCTCATGCCCGGCGGACACTCTCCGACATTGGGGAGTGTGTGGACGGGGAGGATTAGGGCAAGTCGGGCGTTACCAAGCGGAGAAGTGACCCTTTTTCTTCTGCTCAAGCTGCCAGTGACATTCTGCTCGCAGAGTGTCTGTGTGGTGGTGAGTGGGTGGGGTGGTGGGTGGCGAGGTGGACTGGGCTCCCCAGCAACGTATCCTATAACCTCACACAAGGAGCAAGTTTCCCAACACAAGTTTACAAAACACACAACTCAAAACTGACTCCATCTCAGTATTCTACCGGCACCAGCTCCCATTATGAAATTTGCATATACATTAAAACCTCTCTAACTGACCACCTCCACAGATCGACTACGCCCCTATGGTGATCGCTTTATTTGGGTCCCAAACGATCACCCATACAATACCATTGATTAAAAAGCTCCATAAACCGACCACCTCCCTAAATGGACCATTTAAAGTCGGTCCCATGGTCACTCGATTTAGAGGGGTTTTACTGTATATATATATATGTAGTAGTCTGTACATGAGCTCCACTACCACACGGTGGCAGCAGACACCACGCCGCACACCTATGCAGTTACATTGAACTGCGCTAGGTGGCGGCACGCTAGCCACCGGCACGCTAGCCACCGGGCAGGGTCCCGACTGGGCTGCCCTCTACTGTGTGTGGCTAGCACATCCCGACCCACCTATAGAGGCGATGTGGGACCTAGCGAGTGAGGGGGCGGGTCACTTGACTGTTGGCACCGTGGCGAGCAGATAGGTTTTGTAATAAACCAGTGGAAGCGTACTGTCACTAAATCTTGGCGTTCTTCCGTGTGTGTGTGGCTGAGTGAAAGACCATGGAATGGTGAACATCGTGAACTACCACATATATATATATATATTTCCTTCATAAAGAGCTTGTTATATAAAGCTTTTGTGAGCTTTTAAATTTATGAATGTCTATTGACACATAATTGATCGTATGCTTTAGCATTATATGTAAATGAGATGTCTGAATAAAAAAAACACCAATTCTCGCCGTGAATATGGTTTATGCTGCCGACACGGCATAAAGAAACCACCAATCAATCAATCAATCAATCAATCAATCTGTTATGTGAAGTTCATGCCTCGGTATGAAATGGTTCACATAGCCAGACGGGATGGCCGAATGAGTTAGAGTGTCCGTCTCCTGTGTTGGTAGATCATGATTTGTGGGTTCGAATCTTGGTTGAGTCAAACCAATGATTTAAAAATTGATACTTGTCGCTTCCTAGCCAGGCGCTTGGCATTATTAGGATAGGGCAAGGAGCAGCCGAATGAGGAAGACCAGTCGCCTGCGACTGAAATTTCCCCTGCTTAAACAACTAATGTACCAAACAAAATTAAATAAATAGTGAGCTCCAGTTACGATACTGAATATTTAATTATTATTTGCTGCGTTGCCCCCTTTATCTCAGTGGCTTCGTCTCCTGGCATCACGTGATTACTTATTAATCCAAATTATCACGATCGGTAACGGCAGTGGGTGCTATGGCTTGCAGAAATGAGCCTCGGCATCTGATAGCCTTCATTGTGACTTTATAGTGCTGCCCCACTAGAAAATCAGGCCGCCAGCACCATGAACTGATATCCCACTCTGTCACATTATCTGGTCACTGAGCTAAGCAGTCCTTGACCTATCCTATTAATGCCGAGCGCCAGGCTAGGAAGCGACAAGGATCTATTTCAAAGTCATTGGTTTGACTCAATCAGGAATTGAACTCCCGACCTTCTGCACGCGAGGCCCGCGCTCTACCGATTAAGGTACCGCGCCCGGTTCTTCTCCTTTTTAGAACTGCGCTTGCTAGATATGTAAAGAGATATCTTCAAGGATGAAAGTCGTCCCCAGTAAAATTTGTGGAAATCAAGCCGAGATTAATACACTGACGGTGAATTTCCGTGAAAACACGGATTTCCCCCATATGACTAGCACTGTCAGGGAATTGCAGAAAAATTCCGGAAGTCAGGTTTCAACTATACTTGTTGTGCCTGTATTATCACCCATATCTAACTCGTTCTGGCTTGGGTTTTATTTGCTAGCAACATCTAAATTCATATTAGATACAAGATTCACCCCGTACTGCTGCAGTAGGGGTGCAAACCAACCCTATGTAAAAGCTGTTGAAAATGCAGGTTGAGAGCCTAATTTCACAATCTAAGAAGCAACAATTATTCTTTACATATGTCTTATTGATAGCCCGCTACCTTTGAGTTGAAAAATATAATATAATATCTAGTTTAATAAGATTTAAAAGTGAAATCGACGGCGTTCTGCGGCCGCCATCTTGTCTTTTTGCATTCTCTCCCATTTCACCAACTCTGTGCCTATAGAACTATCCATTTGATACTGGAGGCATACATTCTACTCCCTGTTCCATACTAAAGCTATTTTCGCCAGTATTTAGACTACGTTGTCGTTCACCCGTGTACTGCGAGTACCGGGTGAATCCTTTATCTAAGGTCATATAAGAACTGGATTCAAATTACCAAATTATCATATACATCCAGATGCCTTGGGATTTAAACAAATCTTAATCAGTGAATATATAAATTTGAGGAAATCCGCGAAATCACGGAGATCTTTCGTCCCTGGATCTTGTTTTTTTTTTTCTCTAACATTTCAATTTGAAATATTTTATTCATATGAATAATTCATCCAGACATCCCAAGGGAAATACGTAGGGGGATTGGAAAGACACTACAGACCCTGGTCCCTGTCATTTCCCACCAGTTGCCTACCACGTGACCCTTATCTCTGTCTAGACATTATTCATGAGCCCCCACTCGGACCCCCCCCCCCCCCCATACACACCCAAGCACGACTCCCGCAGTTTTAGTTGGTTGGTTGTGGGAGTTTTCCGTGCTGGCAACATCTAAAGTCATATCAGGACAGATACCGACTTGTGACAGTGCACACTCATGGTGACTTTATAGTGCTGCCCCACTGGGAGACCAGGCCATCATTACCATGACCTGATATCCCACCCAGTGAAATTATCCTGACACTCAGCCAACCAGTCCTTGGCATATCCTAATAATGCTGAGTGCCTGGCTAGGAAGCAACAAGTATCAATTTTTAAGTCATTGGTTTCACTCAACTACAGTTCAAACCCACGGGTTTGAATCCTACGATCTACCAAAACGGGAGACGTACGCTCAACTCATTTTCCCTCTACCCGCACCAACTCCCACCACAGCTACCCGACACGGAGCCAACCCACATCCATCTTTACCCATCCACAGTCCTTAAAACAAGAGTAATCGGGCCTTAATCAAATTCAATCGACAATGCACATCCTAAATAATGCTATGCACAATTTATTTAATCTGGGTTGTCGTCTTTCGAAACAATATTGTCGTGGGTGGGTGGTTGGGTGGGTGGGTGTGTGATGACAATGGGAAATATTGCGCCTAGGACGGGAATCGAACCCACATCTCTTGCATTTCGGGCCAGTGTGCTAACCATTACACCACCTGGGCTCCCTGGTGTCATCACCCTCTCCACGACCGCTTGGCTATGTGGCTCCTTGCCTGAGAAGTCAGTGCCGACTACTACAATATCAAATTGCAGGAATCCTTGTAGAACTTTGACGATGGAATTCAGCAGTGTAACAATGAGTAAGTGTCATTCGGCACGAGTCATTCCTACAGCCGAGCTACTGTGACAGTGACGTTAACAATAACATGACACAGTTACTTTACTGACACCCTACTTACACAAAAAGGAAAGTTTGTTTTATTTAACGACGCCACTAATGTGCATTGATTTTTACCAATGGCAATTGGACATATTTGACATTCTGACATATTTCTTTCGAGGAAAACCACTGCCGCCACATAGGCTACTCTTTCCGATAAGCAGCAACGGGTCTTTTATATGCACTTCACCACAGACAGGACAGCACATACCACAGCCTTTGATGAACCAGTTGTGGACGACTGGTTGGAACGGAAAATAGCCCAATCTGCAAATGAATCCACTGAGTAGGATCGATCAGATGACCTACCAAGTGGACACGCTACCGCTTAAGCTACGTCACGCTCCCCCCTCTACTTACACAAATGACATTTTACATTTTAACAATCACCTATCAAGGCAACCACTTTGGCTTATTAACCTATACAGGGGCCCCGGTGACACAAATATAAACAAATCTGTGAAAATCTAGGGTGCCCAGGGGCACGCCTCCCCCACACATTTGCTAAAACCTATGATTAAAATGGTGCAATATGGCACATACTTGGACATATTTTGGCCTTGAAATTCCAATTGTTTTAAGACTTGAAGACTAACAAAAAATCAAGTGATTTTTTTTTGTGCGGATAGGTATTTTTTCTCTTGCTGATTTGGGAACTCAGTTATCACTGAAACCTGCGATTGATCTGAGAAATGGTATCCCTACTATAAATGCGAATTTTCAGTCCACCTCCCAACCAACTATAACAGGTATCATAATGTATATCTATGCATATGTGCCCAATATAGTCTATCTCTCTGATCAGAACACTCACATTGAGGTTCATGGCGATGGAAAAACATGGCATGTGGTAGGAACACTTCACAACTAAAAAGGGAAAGGGTTCAGGGTAGCACTTCATTTGCGTATTTCCACTGTGACAGGCAGTGTTGTGGTAGCCTCAGCTTATTAAGGTAAAGTGACTTCATTTGAAACGCTGTCAGGAGTCTACGGCAGTTCCTCCACCTCTTCACCACTAACTTTAGCGCCTTGTCTGCCACGACTAAAATCCCGCCTGCCGGATCGTTTGTTTTGTTTGTGCATTGTTGTTTTATGTCCTAGCAACGTATAAGGTCATGGATGGGTACCGACTTGTGACAGTGCACACTCATGGTGATTTTATAATGCAGCCTCTCTGGGAGACCAGGCCACTGGCACCAGGACCCTATATCCCACACAGTCACATTATCCTGTGCTAACCAGTCCTGGTCCTATCCGATTAATGCTGAGCGCCAGGCTTGGTATCGACAAGTATCAATTTTATAAGTCATTGGCTTGACTAGGCTGGGTTTCAAACTCCCGACCTTCCACACAAGAGGCCAGCGCTCTACCGTTTCGGCCACCGCCTCCAATTGCTGGATAGTAGATATGGGTCGTTCTCAGAAACTGTGCACCACTTTTGTGACATGGAAACCAAAAGTGAAAACATTCCAAATAATAGCAGAAAACATTCCAAATAATAGCGGAACCCATGTTCATATGTAGGTCTACAGCTTCTGCATATGCAGATGTGAAACACTTTTCTTCACTTTTTGATTTTGACCTCATACAAATTGAGAAAGCCGTTAAAATTAACAGTATAACATCGATACATAACATCATTTTCCCACATACAGTAAATCCAAACAAAATTTGATTGATTTCAGTTAAGCAAAAAAGATTATGTCTTATGAGGAAAAGGTTGAAAAAAAAAGTGTGGGTAGATGCATGATGTCATTATGTAAATTTTCATCTATTCACATTAGCATAAAATCATATAAGCATATTTTCGGTATATATTAAATACATGTAGCATTTCTAAAATACTTAATACGCAGAGGCAACAATAACTAGTGGACTTGCTACACCCCCCCCCCCCACCCCAACAAAAAAGGTTACTCTTTAACAATGTAACGTAGAAACCAAAAATGTGGTACACAATTTCTGAGAACTACCCATGTACTGTGAGTCTAGGTCAGCTACAGTGGGTCAACAAATATTTGTTTAAATTAAGGGAAAAAAAGACGGGAAAGCACTGTCAGTGCTTGGCTTTGTGGTGGAGTTAAAAACAAAATTCCCCTCACAAGGAAAGGGCAAGGTTCGTGGGTGTCTACTCAGTCTGGAGCAGGCCCTGTAGATTTAAATAAAGACCAGGGGGAGGGTGCGCCCTGGAGGCACATAGGAAGCAGCGATCTAGGCTGGATGATTGTTGGAGTTTTACGTCCTGGCAACATTTAAGGTCATATCAGGACAGGTACCGACTTGTGACAGTGCGCACTCATGGCGACTTTCAAGTGCTGCCCCGCTGGAAGACCAGGCCACCAACAACATGACCTTATATCCCACTCAGTCACATTATCCTGATACTGAGCCAACCAGTCCTTAGCCTATCCTAATAATGCCAAGCACCTGGCTAGGAAGCGACAAGTATCAATTGTTAAGTCATTAGTTTTGACTTGACCAGGGTTCGAACCCACGGGTTTGAACTCCACGATCTACCAAAATGAGAGGCAGACACTCAACTCATTGGGCCTTGACGGGTTTGAACCCCACGATCTACCAAAATGGGAGAAGGACGCTCAACTCATTGGGACATCCCGTCAAGACTCGACATGTGACATAACTTTTCGCCTTTAGGGTGGTTGACCTGTGGAATGACTTGCCGGAGAGTATAATAGCAGCAGAGTCGGTGAACTGTTTCAAGTCCCGACTGAATGCATACTGATCAAGCATTACATATATCTTGGAGCCAGTGACAGTTGCTACAATCCACCACATCTGAAGAACTGTCTCCATTTCTATTAATTATATTAAGGTAAAAAGCCGCAAAAAAACGGTCTAACAGGTTCAAGGCCTATTATACATGTATCCTATTGTTTGATTGATTGAAGGAACCACGTCTCATAGTTACTGGTATACTTGTACTACAACGGACGCTCACTGCAACTATAGCATTGCACACTGTCTTCCCCGTTGGAATAGCGCTAACCCTGCTGTGAAACAGGGATAGGCTAACACGGGTTACGGTCGCGAGGATAGCTCTAACACTGCTTCTAGCATACCGTTTTTGCACCGCTATCCCAGGGATAGACACTATCCGGGGGATAGGAAAGCTAACACCTCTTCATGCATACAGCCCCAGGGCCCGTATTCATGGGCTGGTGCCAGGCGTAGCCGGTGCTAGATGCTAGCTCTGGGGTAGCTATCACCGGCTAGCGGTGGGTTGGAGAAATAGGTCAAGTCATATTCACCAATGTCCAAGCCGACGCGGATAGCTAACCGTGAAGTTATTTATAGATTTGGGAATTCCCTCGATTCGACAATATTAATATCGCCGCCTATGCGGCGTGAGCGTTAATATAGCTTGGATTTTAGGGTTAATTTGATGAAATTTCACTTATTGCGTATGTAAATCTGTCAAATATGATCGCATTGAATAGATTGACACCTACACACACACACTAACCGGCGCGGCTTGCAATTACCCGTGATTTGTTGAAAGCGGGGTAGCTTAGCCTAGGCTACGGTCGGCGGCTAGCACTGGCACAGGCATATGAATACGTATTTTCCACTGTTAGCCATGTGGGGCTACCGTAGCCACGGTTAAGGCCCTGGCACCAGCACATGAACACGGGCCCTAAGCTCACCTAGATGAAACAAATTCCTCCACAAACAAGAAGACTATTTGTTTGAACTTCAGTTCACTACAAACAAACTTGGAGAATGAACACAAACTCAATCACATGCCACCCGGTTATTCCGGGCCCACAAAACATAATTTGCGATGTGTGTGGAGCGTGATCACGAAGCGTTCGTTTCAAAGTGCTCAATTTAGTGTGTTTTGCTAAAGCTTCAGGCTGAGGTGGGGTGGGGTGTAGATGACGCGCGCACACTCCAGAATCAATGCCTGCCAGACATCCACCAACTCACACGCTTATGAGGCAGATTGGCGTCTTTATTTATAGATACATATAATATTAATAGCTTTATAATAATGGTCCGATGGTTTTGGGGTTTTTGAGATTTTCTGAGATAAATATATTAGGTTGATCGTTGTAATCTATCTTACTTTAGCTTGAAGTAACTTTTATTTTAAGTGGCTAACTTTTGAGATATTTGAAGTGCAACCATGCAAAATTAATTTTGGCAAGCATGCCAAAACTCTGACTGCAGTAACAGGTTCTATTCAATTGCCTCGGTGTCCCCTTCTATGTGGTGACAAATGTTTACTAAGTACACCAGTATCTAAGTTAGATATGTAGAATCACATTTAGATAATTATTTTGGTTTTGAAAATTTGATGTTGTCATCGGACTATTCAGCTTTAATATAATTATTTATAAATAATATGATACAGGATACACACAAAAGGCTGTCATATGACTAATCTAATTACCCAAAGCAATTAGCGCGCTAGATCTAATAACAGAAAGCGCTTTCCATTAGGTAATGCGCTGCACGTCTATGGTAATTTCCACATTAATCAGCTTCCTTATTATCAGTACAAATCTTACCAGCGTCAGGTAATTACCGATATCATGTAATTAACCTCCCATCTGTGGTATCTTTGTTCAGATAGCAGCCATGCCAGTAGGGCAGAACATAGTCAGTCCTCACCGTAAACACGCGAAAACTAGTACTCATTTATTGGAATATCTTTTAAAGGGAATTTGAATTTATCAGCAGTATTATAACAAGACAAGTTAAATGGGTAGAGCATTGACTAATAATATGGGTGAAGTATAATAATGCTCAAGATGAAACAGAATTCTGTTGGAAAGTTGTGAATTTGAAGCCCTGTTTGTTATATGCGTCATTCTCAGAAACTGTGTACCACGTTTTTGGCTTTCATGTTACATTGTCGATGTTGGTTGCAACGTGGGTAATCAAACAAGGCAGAGTCGGATACTTATTCAAATGGCCACTGGCGCCACATATACTCGAACCGTAACATTAAATATGTACATCGACGTCTACCACGCCTAGCGGGTCTTTTGGAACTACGCAATACTACAAAATGTACCAAAAATATGTTTAGTTGATTTTGTGCTCAAGTGAACATATGGAAATTTGCATATCAACACCAAGCCATTTTTTTCTACTTTTTTTCTTGTAAGAAACAATACCTTTGGATTAACTGTAACCAATAACAAATCTTGTTTGAATTTGTTGTCTGTGTTATAATTATGTTAGAGATGTTTGTTAAATTGATGTTATGGATGGATTGTTTGTTTGTTGTTTCATGTCCTAGCAACATCTAAGGTCATATCAGGACAGGTACCTACTTGTGACAGTGCACACTCATGGCAACTTTATAGTGCTGCCCCACTGGAAGACCAAGCTGCCAGCACCATTACCTGATATCCCACTCAGTCACATTATCCTGACATACACACAACATATAAACCTTCAAAAAGAATATCGATTATGCTATTAATATTATTGGGAATGTTTTCTGCTATCATTTGGAATGTTTTCCCTTTTGGTTTCCATGTCACAAAAGTGGTACACAGTTTCTGAGAACGACCCATATCGTTACGCCATATGTAACTCGCTTGTCTGGTTGATGCGACACATACAAATTTTCTAAGTTTGAACTACAAACCTTTCGCATGGGAAGCCTGTGCTCTATCGATTCAGCCACCACGCTCGGTCTACAGTATACATTCTGCTCGGCATGTTCAGTACCACTACCAGTCTAGGCAGTCTAAACAGTCTGCTCGGTGTGTTCAGTCCGAGCAGTCTACTTAGTCGACCCGGCGGAGAACCAGGGCAAGGGGACAGTCCCAGCGCCCTGCCTTATATAATGGGGCTGTCACACTACGACGCTTCTCACCGGCGACCCGTCGACGTGTTGCATTTTTGGGGAAACGTCGGCATGCGTCGGGACGCGTTAGCGGCGCGTCGGTACACGTCGGTACACTAGTTTTGACGTTGACGGTCGGCGGACAACGTCGGCGCGCGTTATTGGTCGCTGAGTGTTTTCAACATGTCAGAAAAACCCAACGACCGGCAGCGCGCGCAAATATATGGGTAAGGACGTTAGGCGCGCGTCGCGCTGCGTTGGACGCGCCGGAATAACGTTATGGGAACGCTAGGAAGACGGCGCACGCGCGGGCGGGTCGTTGCTCACACGTTGCGGCAAACTGGGCCGTTTTTGTTTTAACGCCCTAGCAACATTTAAGGTTAAATGAAGACGTCGCGCCAAACTTTTTTTTTTTTTCCCCCAGCGCGTCGACACACGTTGGCCGCGCGCGCATAACGCGCCGCGCTGACGCCGATCTTTTCCCCCAAACCGCCGAAAAGTTTGACGTTTCTCGACGCGCAAGATTTTATTTTCAACGCTGACAGGTCGCCGGGAGAAACGTCGTAGTGTGACAGCCCCATTAGACTAGACGGGATCCACCTTTCACACACGGCCCGCTCCCCTTCGCCGCCGTCCGCCCGTCCCCCTCCGCCCCCCGTCCCGCCATCCCCCGTCCCGCCCCCCCCCCTCCCGCCCGTCCCTCGCCGCCCCCCGCTGCCATCCCCCCCATCCCCCGCCGCCGCCCGCTCCTCCGCTCGCCGCCGTGACCCGTCCCCGCCCCCCGCCTCCCGCCCCTGGCTGCCATCCACCTGCCCCCCCCCCCCCCCCCCCCCCGCCGTCCCCCATACCCCCTCCCGCCCCCGTCCCCCCTCCCCTACCGAGCCTCTTCCCCGAGACCCCCCGCCGCTCTATCACCCCGGGCGCCGGTAATTGGTTTACAATCTCTCATCCCACACCCTCACCACCACATCCCATCCCTATTAACCACACACCAACCCATCCACCACCCGACCCCCACACACACATGCATCACAAGCAAAGCCACCCACGACAGAGATGCGAAGGGAGGGGAAAGAATCAGAAAGAAAGACTCCCTGCTAAACACAGCCTGGACACCACCACAACTCGGCACTGTTAATTTTGGGGGTAAATATTTGCGTCATCTGAACACATATTTTGTCAGCACTGAGGCACTGCTCTTCAAGCCGGGTTGAAACAATCAAATTTGGTTTGTACATGGTGATGAGGAAGTGGAATGTGCTGCATTGTGTGCCCCATTCTGAACATTAAAAGTGGTGGAACAGTGCACAGTGTACAACCTAGGTACTCAACATAGTGCAGGAATGAGTCTCCACGGGGGGTGGTCTCTGTTCAGTAATGGACAATCCCCCCCCCCCCCCGTCCACCCACCCGGTGACCCGCCTCCCTGCGTCTCCCACACCCACTCAACACCACTTCCATCGCAATCCTTATTCATCCTTTGGGGATCCAGCACTGCCACCTCCACTGACCGCAACACCACAATGCACTTGGACTCTTATAAGTATATCGGTTCTTTTTCTATTTTATTTTCCTTTTTTTATTCTCTCTTGAAAATTCAGTACATCCTTTACAAAGCACAGTACGACGGCATTTACCCTAGTAATGCCGATCGCAGGGTTCGAACCGGGTTTTGGGGTTTTGCGTCCTGGCAACATCTGCGGTCATGAAATACGATGGGCACTCAATATATAGTCATAAGGACTGTCTCACTGAGATACTGTACTGCCAGCACGGTGATAACTGATATATAACCCTGCCTCAAGCCTTCCGGTCCCTGCACAGACACACACTCACTCTAGCAAGTAAGATAATTGAGGTTATATGTCAAAGCAACATCTGAGGACAAATACCAATTTGTGACAGTGCGGTTTCCTAGTGCTGTTCCATTTGGATACATCGCTGCGGGAACCATGATTTGTTTGTTTGTGTATTGTTGTTTTACGTCCTATCAACATCTAAGGTCATATCAGGACGAGTACCGACTTGTGACAGTGGGCACTCATGGCGACTTTATAGTGCTGCCCCACTGGGAAATCAGACTGCCAGCACCATGACCCAGGATGCAGCGAGATTTAAACCCAGAGGCGCTTAAAGCTAAGAATCCATATACACGATATGTGGCATGCGAATACATATGTGACATGCGCCATGGGTAATGCCATTTTAGGTCTTTCTTGCTCCACAATTTCTGAAAGAAAATCAAAGTTCCTGTTTACTCTATGGCAAATGGTGCAGCATTTGCATTTGCACCGATCGATCCATGGAGCAATTGCATTCACATTTGCATTTGCTTCCGGACATATATGGAAGCACCACTATGCATTTACATGCTTTTCCATTTTTTGTCGCATTCGCATACCGCATATGTGGAATCTTAGCTTAAAGCAGTATGTGAATGCGAATGTGAATGTGAATGTGAATGTGACAACAAATGGAAAAGCATGCACAGTGGTGCTTTTATATATCCGGATGCGAATGTGAATGTGAATACGGCAAGTCGATCACTCCATAGAATGATCGGTGCGAATGCGAATGCGAATGTTGCACCATTTGCCATAGAGCAAACAGGAACTTTGACGTTCCTTCACAAATTTGGAGCAAGAAAGACCGAAAATGGGATGCCGCATACGCATTCGCATGCTGCATATATGAAATATTAGCTTCACACCTACCCCTCTCCACCGACCTCCCCTCACCCACCACCGCCAACACCACCACCACCACTATCAACTTCTCGATCCGTGATGACTGGCGGCAACACGACGCTGAAATAACTGCTTCTTGGCACTCCTTCTTCCGACTGCTATCTCAAAGTCTTTTATTTCATTAAGGGAAGACACCCCCTCAAGTTAGTGCAAACATCATTAAAACGGGAAATCATAAAAGCAAGCCAGTACTGGCATCTGATGCGCACACTACACCATGTGTCAAAGTGCTGACTCGTTCATGTGAATGCATAAGGTGACACTCGTCTAGATAGATCTAATCCACATATTAAATGAACCATGTGTCGAGTCAAACCGGTGACTTAAAAATGATTACTTGTCACTTCCTAGCCATGCGCTCAGCATTATTAGGATAGGGCAAGGACTGGTTGGCTCAGTGTCAGGATAATGTGACTGAATGGGATATCAGGTCATGGTGCTGGTGGCCTGGTCTTCCAGTGGGGCAGCACTATAAAGTAGCCATAAGTGCACACTGCTACAAGTCAGTAGCTGTCCTGATATGACCTTAGATGTTGCCAGGATGTAAAACTCCAACAACCAACCAAGCAACAGACCGTGGCGTTCCTGCATTATGAAGCATGCTACTGACGAGCACTGCGCCACGAGTCTGTCAGGACCGTTGTGACGTCACACCACATAAGAAGCATTTTCTTCAGAACTGCTATCAGATTTCCCTCGATAGGACCGTAGGGCCGTGCTGGTTCTAAGGTACGGAAACGTTGGTAGCATATAGAACAAATAGCTTCGCCTAGACGGCATTTCCAATCCAAAGGCAGAACGATGGCATTGCCATGACAGATTTAAAATAGAACCGCTGACTTCCACCCACATCTCTGCAGCAGTGGGAAATGTTTTCTTTGTTTGTTGCTTTATGTCCTAGCAACATCTAAGGTCATATCAGACAAGTACCAAGCCATAACAGTGTGCACTCATGGTGACTTTATACTGGTGCTTCCCCACTGGGAGACCAGGCCACCAGCACCATGACCCGATAGCCACACACAGTCACATCATCCTGATACTGTACTAACCACTCCTTGTCCTATCCTATTAATGCCGAGCGACAGGCTAGCTAATGACACGTATCAATTTTGTAAGTCATTGGTTTGACTCGACCAGGGTTTAAAATGTATAGGTTTGAATCCCATGATCTGCCAAAACGGGAGATGGACGCTCATCGCATCTGGCCAGACTTCGGACTGGGAGGGCCTAGTTCCATCCACCTTTGTACCTGGCAGGCCCGCTGTACACGTGGTGTGAGTTTGAAAGGGGGGAGGCAGTTGGGTCTTGTCGCTGGTTGTAGCAGGTAGACGGGCTGTGTGCGAATGGGCCCCGCAGCTTGTCGCCTCCACATCAGAACGTCGCCTCCACTTTTCAAGTGGGGCAAGGTGACGCCTCGACAAAGCAGTGCACTTGACCTTCCACATCCCAAGGTCAGCTGCTCTCCCACGCTTAAAATTGCACAGACCGATGCTTTTGAGTTTCTGCCATTTTCTGAGAGAAATACATTATGCTGATCGTTATGATCTATGGTACGTTAGTTTGAAGTAACTTTTAATTTAAATGGCTAACTTTGGAGGTATTTGACGTTAAAACATGCCAAATTAATTTTGGCAAGCACGCTAAAACTCTGACACCACTGACTTCAGTACTAACAGGTTCTATTAAATTGAGCTTCTATGCATAAATAAATGCTTAATAAGTGCACCAATATCGAAGTTGAATATATACAATCAAATATAGATAAGTGTTTCGGTTTTGAAAATTTGATGTTTTCATCGGACCATGCAGCTTTAAACAATTTACATGCAGCCATCCCAGGCGGAGAATCTGACTTTCTCACTTAAAGCTGCATAGTCCAATGAAGCATCACATTTTTCAAAACCGAAACAATTAACTAGATTTGATTCTACATATCTAACTTAGATACTGATGGCCGTATTGAACATTTGTTGCCGCATAGAAGGGACTACTGAGGCAATTTAATAGAACATGTTAGTTACTGCAGAAGCCTATGGTGTCAGAGTTGTGGCATGCGCCACAATTAATTTTACATGCTTGCATTAAAAATATCTCAAAAGTTAGCGATTTAAAATGAAAGTTACTTCAAACTAAAGTAAGGTAGATTATAACAATTAATTGAATATATTGATCTCAGAAAATAGACAGAAACTCAAAACCATCGGACTACGCAACTTAAAGTTGTATAGTCCGATGTATTTGAGTTTCTGTCTTTCCTTAGATGAACATATTAAGTTGATCGTTATAATCTTCATGACGTGAAGCTGTCATAGTCCGATGGTTTTCAATTTCAGTCTTTTCTAGATGAATATATTATGTTGATAGTTAGAATCTACCTATTTTTTAGTTTGAATTGGCTTTCATTTTAAATGGCTAACTTTTGAGGTTTTTGAAGTGCAAACATGCCAATTTACTACTTAATTAGTTTTATCTTGCATGCTAAAATTCTGACACCGCAAGTGCTAGCAGGAACAGGTTTTTATTGAATTGACTTAATGTTGCATAGTAACATGGTTTTGGGGTTCAGTCATTTTCTGAGATACGTACATGAAAGTTGATCATTATAATCTACCCTACTGTACCTCAGGGATTTTGATGCCCCTGCTTTGCAAAGTTATAAACCGCTGCCATGTGGCATAGGTTCTTGATAGAACCAAAGGCAAAGGGAGCAAACCCTAACAGAATACCATGTTTCCATGGCAACATTAAGGGCTCTGATGAATGGAACTCCCAACATCTCCTGGCCAGCCACTGCAGGGACAAATAATTTGCACCTGTCTTGACATGTTCTTGGCGGTGTGAGACCTGTATTTGCTCATCAAGAGACTGCTGCTGGTAACTTGCAAATGCCAGCAGCACTTCAACACTTTGCAAGCAGCTTTTATGATATGCACAACTGCACCAAATAACCTGAAGCTGAGATACATTAGGACCAACTCATGGACATCACTCTCACAGCAGAGAGATAAATGGAGAGAGGCGGTTAAGAAATGAAAGCAGTCTTTGTTGCATTGCGACCGACAGCATCATGATGATGACTATAGGTCTAACTAACTTTGCGTCGAATTGACTAGAACATGTGAGGTTTCATCAGACTATGCTGCTTTAAAGCCGCATAATCCAACAAAAACATTAAATTGTTTATCCCCAAGCACTTACTAGCTTTGATTATACATAGACACTGGTGCTCTGAGCATGAAACATTCATGGCCTTGGTGCTCCTACCTCTAAGCTGCGACGGTCAACAATGGATAACCAAAGCCGATGGCCAGCATTTCTGTGTGCACATCAAAATTAATTTGAGATGTTTGCACTTCAGTTCTCTGTAAAAGAAAAGTCAGGTAAAACTAAAAATAAAGTAGGTTATAACAAGTAAGCTAATATATTTATCTTTCAAATATGGCAGAAACTCTATGCTGCTATACTCGGAAACAGGTAAACAAAGGGTATATGAAGTACAAGTCCGAGAATTTCAGTGTAGAAAACAGCAGCAAAGAGAGATGAGATTAAGCTGTCATAGTCCGATTTATTTTATTTTATTTATTTTATTTTTCATTGAGGGCAAAAGAAAGCTAATACATGGAATTGTAGAGTATCAAGGTCACTTATGCAACCTGAGTCGTGATGCCCTACAATCCAGCCCAGATGGTGCTTAGAACACACAGACACAGAGACACACACACACACAGACACACACAGAGAAACACACACAGACACAGAGACACACACACACAGACACACACACAGAAACACAGAGATACACAAAAGACACACAGATACACACACAGTACGAACACAAAGCAACAGAGACACCAAAGACACAGAGACACACACAGACACACACAGAGACACACATAGACACAGATACACACACAGATCACAGAAGACACAACACAGAGACAACACGACACAGACAGCACACAACAGAGACACAGATACCCACACAGAGACACACACACACAGAATGGGACGGTCCAAACATGGCTCAGTTTAGCTTGCTTAGAGGGATGTTAGGACCGTCCCAAATATGAAGACTGCTTCCTAACAGGTCCGCCGCATACACCTACATGTTTGCACCGGCTGTCCGTAATTATCAGTCGCCTCCTCCAGCCTTATATCAATGGACAAATGCGACTGATGCTTTTCTCTTCGCACCACCTTGTCCCGGATGTCCGTAATTATCAGTCGCCTCCTCCAACCTTATATCAATGGACAAATGCGACTGATGATTTTCTATTCGCACCGCCTTTACGCATTACGCACCGATCGCTACATGGAGCGATCGGGATAATGGATTTCTGACGCATTCGCATTACGCATTACGCGTGTATGGAATGTAGCTCATAGGTTTCAAGGCGTTTCGATTTTTTGTCGCATTCGCATTACGCATTACGCGTATATGGAATGCGCCCTTAAGCGTTTTCACAACCAGCCTCTGGCAACTGTGTTTTTGCGGCTCCTACATTAGTGCCTCCAACTGCCGGTAGGGGCCCTATGAATGCTAGCCCAGCAGTGCCCCTGGCGAACAGCAAAATTAAAGCTTGTTTTATTTAACGATGCCTCTAGAGCGCATTGATTTTCGTAGTATCAGCTATTGGACATCAAACATATGGTAATTCTGAGGAAACCCGCTGCCGCCACATAGGCTACTCTTTCTGATAAGCAGCAAGGGGTCTTTTAGATTCACTTTGCCACAGATAGGACAGCACATACCACATCCTTTGATTAGCTAGTTGTGGACCACTGGTTCGAATGGAAAATATCCCAAACTGGAAATTTGTCAACTGAGCAGGATCGATAGGACGACCGACACCTTTACAGGTGGAGACCCTGCCGCCAGAGATATGTCCTGCTCTCCCTGATGGACACAGGCCCACACAACGTCGTCGACTGTGACGCATGGAGGCAGGCGCGCGGCGGAAGTCCAGTGCACTGCACAGTAAACCCCCAAGCTGGGCTCTAACTAGCCTGATAGCGCCCAACCCATGCTTATCGAGCCTCATATGATTGAGTCAAACCAATGAGTTAAAAATGTACACGTGTCGCTTCCTAGCCAGGGGCTTGGCATTATTAGGATAGGGCAAGCACTGGTTGGCTCAGTGTCAGGATAATATGACTGGGTGGGATATCAGGTGCTGGTGGCCTGGTTTCCCAGTGGGGCAGCACTATCATAAGTCGGTACCTGTCCTGATATGAACTTAGATGTCACCAGGATGTAAAACTCCAACAACCAAGCAGACTCCAGTAGAGCCGAGTTGGCAGATCACGGAACAAAGTCATAGCCCCATGCCATAATTCTATGTGGAGCTAATGCTTTCTGCGTTCAGTCAGTGACTGACGTCTATGAACACAGTGAACCCCTTCACTCAGCCGGCTGACACTCTGGAGGAGCAGTGCCTGCTCGCATGGAGAGGGCGGAGACGGGGAAGGGGAGGGTGGAAAGGGGAGAGAGGGGGAGGAGAGGGTGGAGCGGAGGAGTGGAGGGATGAGGGGGTAGGGGGGGGGGAGGAGAGGGCGGAGGGGGAGAGGGGAAGAGGGGGGGGGGAGGGAGGAGGGAGGAGGGAAGAAGGAGGAAGTAGGAAGTAGGAGGGAGGAGAGATGGGGTGGGTGGTAGGGGTGGAGAGCGGAGTAGGGATGGGAGGGAGGGGGAGAGGGATGGGGATGGGAGGAGGGGGTGGAGGGTGAGGGTGAGGAGGGAGGATGGAAGAGGCAGGAAGAAGGAGGCAGAGGGTGAGGGGATGGGAGGAGGGAGGGGGAGAGGGGAGGAGAAGTGATGGGCGGGAGAGGTATAAGGGGAGGGGCTGCCAATAATGGTGTGGCAGTAGAAGAGGCGCAGAGTGCATCCAGCAGTGGCCATCTTGCGTACATGTCACGTGGTCTCAATGGTATTGCAGCATGTCGGTAACCGGATGAATCAGGACACCCTACCCGCTGGTGCAATGCTGCAGAATGGTAGCTGATTGAATCAGGATAGATTGCCTGCTGGTGCAATGCTGCAGAATGGTAGCTGATTGAATCAGGATACATTGCCCGCTGATGCAATGCTGCAGAATGTTAGCTGATTGAATCAGGATAGATTTCCCGCTGGTGCAATGCTGCAGAATGGTAGCTGATTGAATCAGGATATATTGCCTGCTGGTGCAAGGCTGAAAATACTACCTTGATAAATCGTGACACCCTTCCTGCTAGTCAATTACTGCAAAATGGTAACCAATTAAATCAGGATAGATTGTCTGCTGGAGAAATGCTGCAACATGGTAACCAGAAATCAGGATGGATTGCCTGCTGGGGCAATACTGAAAATGGTAACAAGATAAATCTGGATATATTTGCACGGGTGCAATACTGCAAAATGGTACCCAGATAAATTAGGATAGATTGGCTGCTGATGCAATGCTGCAAAATGGTAACCAGATAAATCAGGATAGATTGGCTGCTGATGCAATCCTGCAAAATGGTAACCAGATAAATCAGGATAGATTGGCTGCTGATGTATTCCTGCAAAAATGGTAACCAGATAAATCAAAACACCATATACATCGGTGTGATGCTCCAAAATGGTAACCAGATAATCAGGACACCCGATCTGCTCTCGTAATGATGCGAAATTGTAATCTTCAGAGAGCATTTTAATTAGTGTGTCTGTGAGATTAAAAAAACACACACAAAAAACACCAACAAACCCACCAACACCAATAAACAATTGGAAAAAGCCCCCACAAAGTTATGTTCTATCCATGATGGCCACGTTATTTCCCGGCAATACACTCCCAACACGAGACTGCCGGACGCGCTTTTTTTGTTTACTCGCTCCAATCATAGTTTTATTCCAAATGCGCAGCTTCACTACGCCATTAGTCCTGGTGGGGGGTTTCTTTTCGCCTTCAAGTACTCCCTTATGCAGCACAGTATTGCGGGTGTTACACGCATGGGCGTGCTGGGACCAGTGTGCGTGGCTGTCGCTCGGTGCGGAGATTATTGCCTCTCCATTGACAACACGCTAGAGGAGGTTTGCCGCTAATCTCACTCTCACGTGAGTTGGGCGTCATTTGGTGAGAGCTGGCCGTGACGTCAGACCTACGTCATGCCTGATGTGATTGTCCATTTTCAAGTTGCTACAACTTTACCAAATGAATACAGAAGATAACTTCTTGCTTACATTCTAAATACCATGTAAATACTCACATTAATCAGACTAATATTGATCTAGTCATATGAAACTACTGTTACCATATTGCTACGGAACTTGTGGGTTACAGAATTTCATTGTGTTATATGCTGCAAATTGTATATTCAACAGTTATTGCATACCTTACTCTATATATACCTTTTATTGTGTAAATATCCTGAATAGAAAAATGGCTGGAAAACCAGTGCTTCGGCACTGACAAAAGGTAGAAAAAACATATTTACCTTCTGACATTTTTGCTGAGATAAATATATTAGATCGACCATTATCATCTACATTACTTTAGTTTGAAATAACTTTTATTTTAATTGGTAAACTCTTGAGGTATATGAAGTGCAAACATGTCAAATTAATTCTGACAAGCACGCCAAAATTCTGCAACCTCTGCCAATTTGGATTTCTGCCACTGTGTATAACTTAAGCGTCATCAAAGGCCAGTTGCGCTCATACTATGTCTATGTGGTGTGGGAGGTTAAAAATCCCTTGGGTCGGTAAAAGTGTAGGTTGGGGTTTTCCATCGACAAACTGTATAATGGTGAAAACAAGACTATTCAGATTTATCCATGATAGGCAGTATACATCTTCAATTTTTTTTTAAACACCCAAAAAACAACAAGTGCATAAAACTGCAATAAGGGTTTTATGAGTTCACCAGTGTCTAAGGCAGATATCTAGGATTAAATCTAGTGTACGTTTTGATTTTGATAACTTCATGCTTTCAAAAGATTATACTATACAGCTTTAAAATACGCACACAAAATTGAATTGTAAGAACTCCCCATTTGATACTTAAGTGACCTCATTCCACGAGTGGGTTCATCTTTTACATAATGTGGCTGTCACACTACGACGACAAGCGGCGACGACAGCCCAGCGACATGGATTTTGTGAAAACCCGACGACATATGCAAATTCGGGCCAAGTTGGACGACAATCGGACGACAGTGCCGCGACAGTGACTAGACTATGCTGCGGACCTGAAGCAGTCTTCATGAGAAATATGAAGAATGGGACGGTGCAAACATGTAGGTTTATGCAGCGGACCTGTTAGGAAGCAGTCTCCATACAAGACACAGACAAAGAGAGACACACACAGACACAGATACACACACAGACACACACACAGACACAGAGACACACACACAGACACACCACTACACACACACACAGACACACACGAAGCAGTTTCCATGAGAAATATGAAGAATGGGACGGTGCAAACATGTAGGTTTATGCAGCGGACCTGTTAGGAAGCAGTCTCCATATGATATATGAAGAAATGGGACGGTACAAACATTTAGACTATGCGGCGGACCTAGGTATATGGGGCGGACCTGTTAGGAAGCAGTCTAGAAGCTTAACGACAGCGACGACAGCTTAACGACAAAGACGACACCGTAACGACACCGTAGCGACAGCCGAATGACAGCGTCTGTCACCGGGTGTCGTCGAGGTTTTTCAACACGCCCAAAAACCCGGCGACAATGGAGAAACTGGAGGTGTCGTGGAGGTGTCGCGGAGACACCCGAACGACAACATACCGACACCGTGGCGACAACTGGCGACAGAGCAAAACGACAAGTCGTTGGGCTGTCGTCGGCCTTGTCGTCGTAGTGTGACAGCCACATAACACAGGCGTCAACAAGGAATTCAATGAAGGCACTTTACAGCCCTCCCCCTGCACCTCCCCCCTGCGGCCCTACCCACCCCTACCCCCACCCCGCCGAGCCCCAACCGGGCGCGTTGGCCGAATCAGCAGAGCGCGGGCCTCGCGTGCGGAAGGTCGGGAAATACTGTCAAACCAATGACTTACAAAATTGATACTTGTTGCTTCCTAGCCTGGCACTCGGCATTAATAGGATAGGGCAAGGACTGGTTTGCTCAGTGTCAGGATAATATGGCTGAATGGGATATCGGGTCATGGTGCCAACACCCTGATTTCCCAGTGGGGCAGCACGATAAAGTCAACATGACTTTGCACTGTCACAAGTCAATACCTGTCCTGATATGACCTTTGATGTTGCCCAGAAGTAAAACTCCAACAACCAACCCCTGCACCCCCGCGCCCCCTGGGGAGCAGTGAGTAGCTGGCTGGTGACAGCAGGCTGTCAGCTCACAACGCCGAATCGACCCCCAACACTTGGCATCCAGTCAGCTATGTTGTGAATAATTGTGTTTCGACACTTTTTACCATTTTAATAAAAAATAATTTAAAAAACCTCTCCGGATATTACGGCCTTTCGTGGAGCCGGATTCTAAATGTGCGGGAAGTGGTTTAGGTATGGAACCTCTGCCTGTTCATACTTCTAGCAACAGGGTATATAGACTTGGGACATCAGGCATCAGTGTTTGTTGTTGTACGCATTCGTTGTTTAAGCAGGGGAAATTTCAGTCTCAGACGACAGGGCTTCCTCATTCCACTGCTCCTTGCCATATCCTAGTAATGCTGAATGCCTAGTTAGGACGCATTAGTGCCAGAAAGTGTCATCAGTGTGGTTTACCACTTGTGATGTCAGTGTGGTTATCGACTTGTGACGTCATAATGATAATCGATTTGTGACATCAGGTTGGTTATTAACTTTGACATCAGAATGGTAATCGACTTGTGACACAGGACTGGGCACATAATTGTGACGTCAGACCAAGTATTGACTTCTTACAACAGGCTGAGTATTGACTTTTGACATCAGGCTGAGTATTGACTTTTGACATCAGTTGAGTATTGACTTGTGACATCAGGCCGAGTATCGACTTGTGACATCAGGCCGAGTATCGACTTGTGACATCAGGCCGAGTATCGACTTGTGACATCAGGCCGGGTATCAACTTTTGACATCAGGCCGAGTATTGACATGTGACATCAGGCCGTGTATCGACTTTTGACATCAGCTGAGTATCGACTTGTGACATCAGGCCGAGTATCGACTTGTGACATCAGGCCGAGTATCGACTTGGGACATCAGGCCGAGTATCGACTTGTGACATCAGGCCGAGTATCGACTTGTGACATCAGGCCGAGTATTGACTTGTGACATCAGGCCGAGTATTGACTTATGACATCAGGCCGAGTATCGACTTGTGACATCAGGCCGAGTATCGACTTGTGACATCAGACTGACTATCGACTTGTGACATCAGGTCAAGTATCGACTAGTGACATAAGGCTGAGTATCGACTTGTGACATCAGTGTGGGTCTCGACTTGTGTGACAGTGCCCATCCATGGCAGCTCCATAGTGTTGCTCCACTATTTACGTTGCTCCTTGGCTGTCTACATTCTAACAGTGCAATTTGTTCTATACCTACTTGTGCGACCACTTGGATTTTCATTTTTTGAAATTCTACAGGACGCGTTGTTACTGTGCACAAACAATCTACAAGGATTAAAATCTCCAAGAAGAACACTATATACACTGAGCCCTGTTTTTCTGACACACATCACCCAACAGCATGCCAATTTAATTGAACCACCTGTGATTGTGTGTGTGTCAGAAATCTTGGAGACAGATCAACTAAATGCAAAATCACGGACTTGCATCTCTGCAAAGCAGAATGGTAGGATGAGTCAGCACATTACCAGATGCTGTCAAAAGGACATTCTAAGACAGACACAAACCACCAAAAATAGACTGTGCCTTTCTTTGTTGTAAATGTTACCATTGCCTGAGTCACGTGTCCGCCTTGCTATTTAATATGCAGCAACTCATCAGGGAGAACAAACGCCAACAAGCCACGGTCTTAATTATGCACACAGCAGAGGAGCCGGCCCGTGTAGGAAGGAGGCAGGCATTCCTATTTCAGAATCATTTATGGAGATATTGACCACCGAAGCTGCCTTAAGGCCCTGTCACACTGCATAAGCGTGTGCCAACATATGTGACACACACTGTCATACAGCGGGAATTTTGAACATGCTCAAAAATACTCCTTATGCCAAACGTACCCATAACTTGTCTCATCATACACCAGTGGGCTATTTATGAATACTACTTATGTCAAGGGTACCCATAACTTGTCTCAGCGTACACCAACGTGTTGCCACAAAATCACATACGTCGGCATACTCTTATGCAATATGGCACTGTGTGACAGGGCCTTAAGGGTATTAGTATGCTGCAATATGTGGTATGTGACCTGCATTAAACCAATGCTGCATTGCTAATGCCTCGGTCACAAATGCCTTGCTGCGTGCTTGTGGTGGCCAGAAGTCGCCACATCGGTCAGACTGTACGGCGACCGCAAGGTGGGTTGCAGTCGCCGTACGGTGACCGTACGGTTTTCTGCTCACCGCAAGGGATTGCAATTTTTTTAAGTTGTAGTTATCTTAACTTCTGAAAATTGCAATGCTGCAGGCCACAATCATGGCACAAGGACTCCACAACACGGTACGGTCACCTTTGTTGACATCAATGAAAAGGTTGTAAAATGAATATCAATATGGTACACAATTCATGTTTGTGTGATCAATATTAAGAAACTTATAATGTTTTAATACATTAAATACGTGCATAAAGTTCAAAACAAACTGCAATGCGCCTTGCGGTGACCGTATGATTTGTGAATAGATCAACCACAGACCACAACATCATAATATTTGCATAAACCACAAGGCGCACCACAGACCGCAGCACCATATGGCGATCGCATCATTTGTGACTTAAGCTTTAACGAGTCAAATAACATCGAAGACCTGAGGTAGAAATCAGTGAGTGTTGTGTATAGTCTCTACTCAAGGACCAGTGGGGACTTCTGAAACAGATTTCTTTCCTTTTGAATAACATGCTGTCAGGGCCGAGACACTGATCTTCCAGCCCGATTGACAAATGCAACATACAGGCTAAACAAGGTTAAAACAATATAAATGGACAACTACCAAGATGAGACCGAGTAAAGCATTGACATGAATTGATCAGGCAAAGAGCGCGATAAAAGAAAATCGGACGCAGCGAGGAGTGAGGTGTGTTAGACTAGCATGGTGATAGTTAGTGGGGTAGGAGGGTTGTTGTTGGTTGTTGGAGTTTTACATCTTGTCAACATCTAAGGTACCGACTTGTGACAGTGCACATTCATGGCGACTTTATAGTGCTTCACTCTGGGAATTCAGCTGTCAGCACCATGATCCCATATCCCACTGATTGACATTATCCTGACGCAGAGCCAACCAGTCCTTGCCCTATCCTACTAATGGCAAGCGCCTGGCTAGGAAGCGACAATCATTAATTTTTAAGTCATTGGTTTGGCTCGACCAGGGTTCTAACCAACCAACCGACCTTGACACACCATGTTATGTGATTGTATTAATACTTTCGGATAGTCAATGCACGAATGAATTCTAAATGTAGCTCAATTGGCAAAAACTGCCAAAGCAGGTTCAGCCATTGCCCACTGTTCTAAGAAGCACAACGTCTGGTCAGTGTTTGTACCAAGGCAGAAATAAAAATCCTACTTTTGTGCAACCAAAATCTTAGTTTTCCTTCAGTACATAAAATATGAAAAAAACTAAACTGTGAGACAATTAAAAATAACATATTCTGAATAAAGCAACTTATTTCATTAGCATTCCAAAGAATGTATGACATTCAAGTTTAATTTTGAACAAAAAATGTAAGGAAAATCCGACGGATTCGTCCTAAAATAATGCACAATTATCTAAAATCGGACTTTATCCGACAAATACATGAATATCCGACTACAAAGACTCTCTTGTTCATATATAGCGGCCATTTTAAAACGACCAGACAGCGTGTGCAACATGAGGAACCAACAGCGGAAACTAACTGGGTTACGCAGCTCTCATCGATGCACACAAACACTGCAAGAGGCCCCGAGTATCACGTGACCAAAGCAGTGCGTGCAGCCTCGTTCTGATTCAGAATAACCCGACCCGAATGCCACGATAACGGTGGCTTTTTCTCCAAGTTCTGCTGAGTCATGATTGTGCTGACGTAAACGATACCCAGACACTTGCATATATGTCAACGCAGTGAAGAGTCGATTACACTTGAGGGGCTTCCTGCCAGCGCTTCCTATCAGAAGAGATGGCTGTGATATGCAGTGACACCATCCTCTTGTAGGGATGAAAGTGGTCTTCGGCTAACTAAAATCACAGAAATCAAGCCGAGCTTATTTCATCGACGGCAAATTTCCCCGAAAACATGGATTTTCTCCCATAGATGTAGCACTGTCAGTGAATCGCGAGAAAAATGCTGGAAGTCAGGTTTCGGCTATCTGTGTTATGACTGTATTATCGCCCACACCAAACACCCTTTTGTTTTGGTTTTATATTTTTGCAACATCTAAGGTCATATAAGAATGAGATTCGAATGAACCAATTGTTGTCATATAATATATCCTGATTCCTAGTGATTTTGTGAACGTTAATCAGTGAATATTTAAAAAACTCGCGGAAATCCGCGAAATTAGCGGAGATCTTTCATCCTTGGTCTTGATACCCTCCCTCTCTCCTCCCCACAACATTCACGTGCACAGTTGCACTACTTAGCTTGGGTTGTGCAAGCAGCTGCGACACGTCTGACTCTAAGTAAAGAATTCAATTGACGATTTGTTGAAACAATGTATTTTACATCAGCATGAAGATTAATTTGATGCAACATTGGTTGCTCGGCTGAAAGATCACCCCTTGGGGAAGCCAAACAGTTACCTTACCAGTACTACATGTTTGTGGTTAAATCAAACTCACCTCAACTCAATTCAACAATGCCTCGGACTACTCCCGGTCCACTGCCGAACTACCCGGACCACCCCCGGATCGCCTGGAACATGCCGGATCGAGCCCGGATCGCAAAATGCCCCGGACCGCATTTTAAACATTTTAAAACATCCGGGGCGGACCCCGGGCGAGGCCAGACCACCCATGGATCATGCCGGATCACCAAGGACCAGCCACGGATGAGGCACGGATCACCCTGGATCACCATAGACCACGCCGGTTGAGGGTACGGGGCTCGTCCGGCTCCTGATCCGGGTAGGTGTGACTGGGCCTTAAAGTCCAATGGACATTGCACACTCACTTCCCGTGTGCCAGGTGATGGGTTCGAATGCCGCTCGAGTCAAACCAATGATTTGATCTAAGCTAAGAATATGCAATTCTTTCTACCTAACTAGTTGATTACCAGGAGAGGATAGGGAGCGGGGAAATGAGGGGGGGAAACCAATTGTCTTCAATATTACAGTGATATTAATCAACAAATGTAACCAAAAAGTCATTGTAATTCACAGACCAATAGGTTAACACTACAAATGAAGCTGATCTTGGCTAAAAGACAGAACAAAATACTTGAAGTGTTGACAGGACCAAGATGAGATAAAATAGTTCAAAACAAACACAATCTTGATTCAATGTAGGACCACACAAAACAGAAGACGGCACACACTCAGCTCAAGAATCTTCATCTCGGACAGCAACAGGTGGGAAGTGATGTGATAGCCTGATACTCTGGCATTTGGTGAGCGGTGTTAGGTGGCTCTGTGAGGCAGTGATCAAGATCTCACACTCTGGCATTTCGTAAAGCACCCCTGTAAAGGTGAGTGAGTGGGTGAGGAGGTCCGACTGGGGGTAGGGAGGGAGGGGGGGTAGGGGAGGAATGGAGAAAGGGGAAGGGGGGGGGGGGGAGGACAAGGGAGCAAAACTCCACCTGCCTAAATTACTGCCTGTGTGAGAATGAGATCTTCATTGTATGCTTTATGCTTTATTTGCTTTAGACTACGTATTTAATTGTTGGTTTTGTATAAACTATAATCCACTTGGGTGTGGTGTTTTTTTTTGGGGGGGGGGGGTGGAGGGTTGTGGTTTATTTACGTTATATCTTTGTATTGGTACATTGGCTGATTAAGCAAGGGAAATTTCAATCGCTGCCAATTGGGTCTTCCCCATTCCACTGCTCCTTGCCCTACCCTAGTAATGCCGAGCACCAGGTTAGGTAGCGACAAATATACATTTTTAAGTCATTGGTTTGACTCGACCAGGGTTTGCGTGTAAATGTAGCCCCGGGCGCTGTGGCTTAATCGGTAGAGCGCGGGCCTCGCATGCGGAAGGTCGGGACTTCGATTCCAGGTCAAGTCAAACCAATGACCTATACAATTGATATGTGTCGCTTCCTAGCCTGGTTAGCTCAGTATCGTGATACTGTGACTGAGTGGCCATATCAGGACGGGTACCGACTTGTGACAGTGCACACTCATGGCGACTTTATAGTGCTGCCACACTGGGAAATCAGGCCACCAGCACTATGACCCAATATTCAACTCAGTCATATTATCCTCACATTGAGCTAACCAGTCTTTGCCCTATCCTATTAATGCCGAGTGCCAGGCTAGGAAGCGACAGGTATCAATGTGATAGGGAGATGTGACAGGGATATGTGACAGCGAGACATGATAAGGAGATGTGATAGGTAGATGTGATAGGGAGATGTGACAGCGAGATGTGATAGGTAGATGTGATAGGGAGATGTGACAGCGAGACGTGATAGGGAGATGTGATAGGGGGATGTGATAGCTAGATGTGATAGGGAGATGTGACAGCGAGATGTGATAGGTAGATCTGATAGGGAGATGTGGTAGGTAGATGTGACAGGGAGATGCGACAGTGAGAGGTGATAGGTAGATGTAATCGGGAGATGTGATATGTAGATGTGACAGGGAGATGTGATAGGGAGATGTGACAGTGAGATGTGATAGGGAGATGTGATAGGGAGATGTGACAGCGAGAAGTGACAGCGAGATGTAATAGGTAGATGTGATAGGGAGATGTGACAGCGAGATATGATAGGGAGATGGAATTTCGATGTGCCTGTTAAAATTAATTTGGTATGTTTTCACTGCAAATATCTCAAAAGCTATTTATTTCAAATAAAAAGTTTCTTCAAACTAAAGGAAAATAGATCATAATGATCAGACTAATATATTTATCTCAGAAAATAAGCACGCCTACTTAACTAGGTGACTTACTCTGATAGCGTAACAACCCTCACGTCACACACCGGAAAGGATGAAATGGTAACTCACCTAGAAAATAAAAAGAGCAAAGTAAAATGGTTATTCAGCACGACCTAGCCGGATGCCGGCCCGTCCCTTCACACGGCCCGTCCCTTCACACGGCCCGTCCCTTCACACGGCCCGTCCCTTCACACGGCCCGCCTGCATGTTCCGGAGTTCCATGGGGCCGCTAATCAGATCCCCGCAGTCTCATCTCTCGCCTTTCACCCATTAGCACACGCCCACCCACTCCATATTCAGGCAGTATTGCAACAGCGTCCAGGCAGCAGCAACCTCACCCCAACCCATCTGCGGAACTGGTTGGTTGCTGGGAGTTTTACGTCCTGGCAACATCTCAGGTCATATCAGGACGGGTACTGACTTTTGACAGTGCACACTCATGGCGACTTTATAGTGTTTCCCCACTGGGAGACCAGGCTACCAGCACCATGACCCGATATCCCACTCAGTTACATTATCCTGATACTGAGCCAACCAGTCCTTGCCATATCCTATTAATGCCGAGCACCTGGCAGGGAAGTGACAAGGATAACTTTTAAGTCATTGGTTTTGAATCAACTGGGGATTGAACTCCCGATCTCTCGCGCGGGAGGCCTGCGCTGTATTTATTCGGCCACCACACCTGGCATACCTAATGTAAAGCTTGTTTTATTTAAAGATGCCTCTAGAGTGCCTGGACTTTTGTCATCGGCTATTAGACGTCAAACATCTGGTCATTCTGACATATTTCTTGGGAGGAAACCCGCTGCTGCCACATAGGCGACTCTTTCCGAGCAACAAGGGGTCTTTTATATGCACTTTCCCACACACAGGACATCACATACCACAGCCTTTAATGAAGCAGTTGTGGAACACTGGTTGGAATGGAAAATATCCCAAACTGCAAATGGGTCCACTGAGCAGGATCAATCAGATGACCGATACCTTCACAGATGGACACCTTACAGCCTGAGCTAAATGTGCATACATACAAGCACGCATATATATGCATACTATTCAGACGCATTCCTTGCCAGAATTGACTTCAGCCAGTGTGTGTACGATTGCATCATGACCTATTTATTGATATATTGTTAACATGATTAATAACATATCGATAAACTTAATTAGATAAGACACCAGCGCTCAACAAGCACATTCAGACGCCATCCATCTACTCCAGTAGCTTTGCCTTAGGGTAGTCTAAAGCTGTCAACATTTTCACGGTCGTACAATGTGTATGACAGGGGGAGGAGGACTGACAGTAAAGGACCTGTCACACTATGCCGTATTGCGTCAGCATATGCCGACAAACACAGTCATACTGTAGAATTCTTAACGTGCTCAAAAATAGACTGATGCCCAAACTTACCCATAACTTATTTCAGCGTACACCAGTGGACTTTAACGAATACTACTTATGCCAAACGTACCCATAACTGGTCTCAGCATACACTAGCATACCCCAATGTGTTGGCGCAAAATCACATACATTGGCATACACTGACACAATACAGCATAGTGTGACAGGGCCTTTAAGTATGACTTTTATTGCTTAGTAAAAATGTTGAAATTTTTGAGCGATTTCTTTTTGTACATTAGTTTGTTTGTTTGGGCTTTTACATCCTAGAAACAACAACGGTCATTTCAGGATGGGTACCGACTTGTGACAGTGTGCACTTATGGTGACTTTATACTGCTGCCCCACTGGGAGACCAGGCCGCTGGTACCATGACCCAATTTCCCACTCAATCACATTATCCTGATACATGTACTGAGCTAACCAGTCTTTCCCCTATCTGAGTAATGGTGAGCACTAGGCTAAGGAGCGACAACTATCAATTGTACTAGTCAATGGTTTATTACACCGCCGCCGAATTTCTGCGATAACTCGGATCTTCTCCCATAGACTTAGCACTGTCAGGGAATCGTGAAAAATACCGGAAGTCAGGTTTCAACTAGCCTTGTTGTGATTGCATTATCGCCCATACCAAAGACATTCTTGTTTAGGTTTTGTGTTCTAGCTACATCTAAGGTCATATAAGAACAGGATTCGAACCACCCAACAACAAATTGTTTAACGTTAATCGTTAAAAGTCTCGGAAATCCGCGAAAACGTGGGGATCTTTCATCCCTGAATTAAATCCATTTGCGATGCACACAAATGCACATGATAACAAAACACTGCGTTATATTCGCATGGCACCCAGCTTGCTTGCTTGCTCGATTGGCACCCATTCGTGAAGAGGCGGGGGGGGGGGGGAGTAACAGCCCTTATCAGTTCCTTATCAGCAACACCGGCGCACAGCTAACCGCGTTAAGGGAACGCCAATACCCGGCGCATGCGCCAAATCCCCCTTTCAATGTTCCAACGATGAAAGAAACGCTCGCCTCGCATTGCCCCTCCTCCCTATTAGCGAACCACTAAGAACTCACCGACGCCATTGGTGGGATATACTAAGAAAGCAGCGACCCCACTGGCGAAGCAGTAAGGGCTCCCTCACTCCACTGGTGATGCACTAATAAATCGGCGACTCCACTGGGGATGTAGTAAGAAATCAGCGACCCCGCTGGCGAACCACTGAGAGCTCCCTGACTCCACTGGTGATGTACCGTAGTAAGAAATCAGGGCAATGTGACAAATACTGCTTTCATTACTTGACTGTCACTCTCCATTTAGCTATCTGCTGTGAGAGTGATGTCCATGAGTCGGTCTTAATGTCTCTCAGCTTCAGGTTTCTCTTGATGGTATCCAGGGATGAGGGAGCCCTCTCTTTCTGTAACCAGAAGACAGCTGAGAGTAGAGGATCTGCTTTGGTAGCCTGTCTCATGACATCCTCATGAGGTGTCCAGTCCACCGGAGATTCATTTTGATCAGAAGATCTTCCATAGAGGGCAGCCCCATCCATTCGAGTATTTCCTTATTTGTCACTTTGTCCTTCCAGGTTAGCCTCATGATTGAGCGCAGATGTTGCATCATGAAGTCATGCAGCTTTTTCACCTGTCGTCTGTACACTGGCCAGGCCTTGGCTCCGTATAGTAGGGTGGATAGCATGATTGCATGGTAGATCTTGCCTTTGACCCGCATGGACACATGGTGGTTGTTCCAGAGTCTATGGCGTAGTCGGCCGAAAGATGCGCTAGCCTTGGCCATCCTCATCTGTATTTCAGCATCAATGCATCCATCACTTGATATAGTGCTTCAGGGGTAGGTGAATTCCGGAACAGAGTTCAGCTTGTTTCCATCAACCATGATATCCTCCTCTCAGGTTCTTGTAGAGTTGGGTTGGTACAGCACCTCCGTCTTCTTGATTTTAATCTTCAGGCCAAACTTCATCAATGCATCGGAGAAAGCGTCCACTATTTTCTGGATCTCTTGAGCAGAGTGGGCAACCAGTGCCTGTCATCTGCGAATAACAGCTCTCTCACCAGTATCCTAGTAGTTTTGGTCTTCGCTCTGAAGTGTGCGACGTTCAATAGGTCAGCGCTCTGTCTGGACTATATATATAGACACCATCCCCCATGCCTCGGAAAGCCTCATCGAGCATTGCTGATAGGAAGATGGAGAAGAGCGTGGGCACCAGTACACAACCTTGCTTGACCCCATTGGTAACCCCGAACAATTCCAAGACTTCCCCTCCAACACTAACATTCGCCATCATTCCCATATGTAGAGCCTCAATCATAGTTGTGAACTTCTCTTGACATCCATACTTGCTCAGTAGCTGCCATAGCCCGGTCCTCCCGACTGTATCAAACGCCTTAGTGAAATCGACAAATACCATGTACAGTGGTCAATCCTGCTCAATGCACTTTTCTTGTAGCTGTCGGAGACAAAATATCATATCCATGGTGCTCAGGTTACCTCTGAAGCCACACTGTGTCTCCGGAACTACATCAGGTGTTATGTGAATAGATAGTCTGTTGAGGAGGATCCTGGCCTGCTATGGAAAGAAGAGAGATTCCTCTATAGTTCTCACAGTCTGTTTGATCACCTTTCTTGTAGATGGTTACAATGCTGGCATCCTTCCATGCTTGGGGTACAGAACCCTCCTCCCAGGCATTGGTGATTAGTTGGTGCAGTCTGTTGAACAGATTGTCTCCTCCGTGCTTCCATACTTCAGCAGGAATTCCATCACCCCCAGGTGCTTTGACATCTTTCAGGCTGGCGATTGCTCTAGCCATCTCATCCATGGTTGGAATCTCATCGAGGCATGTTTTGGTATTGCGCTGCTGGATGTTGTCCAGAGCTTTGTGATCTATGTCACCAGGGACATTGAGTAGCTTCTGGAAGTGTTCACTCCATCTTGGCACAACTCTCTTGGTGATGTACTAAGAAATCAACGACTCCACTGGCGAACCACTCAGAGCTCCCTGGCTCCACTGGTGATGTACTAATGCATTGGTGATTTACTAAGAAATCACTGACGCCCACATTGGTGAAATACTTAGGATCTCGCCGAATCCATTGGCGAATCCTGAAAGCCCTCTCACATTACATAATAATTGTGACCGGAACCCCCAAAATAACTACAAATATCATTCCAGTCACTATATTATTACTAGCTGTTGTGTTAGGATCTTATTTGTAATCGCTAATCAATAGAAATAGCGTAGAATATACGGGATAAAAACTCGGAGGTAGATACCTCCGGACACATTACTTGCCTCATCTGGCGCCGTCGACAGACCTGGCATCTGTGACTTCACGGAGGACTCTGACTGCCAACTCAGTGACAATAGGGCCGATCTAGCCATCCTCTCCAGGATTTCCAAGTCGTTCTGGAACGCACTTGCCCACTTCTACCGCCAGAATGCAGATAATATCATCAACACTGTCGGTCGCCCAGACCCTGACATCGAGGACTAGTAGGCCCCACCTCATCCCCATACCGGATTTGACACCACTGACCAACTAACCACTAATCTTCACTAACAACCAACAGGTAACCCCACCCACTGCCTAACTAATCCCATACTCACTTCACGTCTTCCTCTGGCCTTGGCTGGAGTTACGGTGCATACCGGTGAATCTGGAGGGACTGAAGTTTGGATCCTGGTCAAGCCGATTACTTATAACATAGGTACCTGTTTCTGCTCAGGTCTTGGTGTTATGAGGTCAGGACAGGGATTGGGCACACAGTGTCAGGATAATGTGACTGTGTGGGACATCGGGTCATGGTGCCAGTGGCCTGATTTCCCAGTGAGGCAGCACAGTTGCCACAAGTGTGCACTGTCAGACAAGTCAGTGCCCGTTCTGGTATGGCCTAGGGTAAAACTACATCAACCACCCAGCCTCCCCCGGCCCTCTCAGAGGACTGTGGTTGGGCTCTTGGGCTCCCTTTTTCCTTCCCCCCCGCCACCCCCCCCCCCCAATTTCTCTGACAACTACCCATCGGAAGCTAACTCCCGACCACATGGAACCCCTTTCAGCGGTGCCCATACAGTGCTGCAGATTTGCAGCCTTCAGCGCACCAACATGTCTGAAAACTGCCCCCCCCCCCAAAAAAAAACAAAAAAACATTAGCAGCTAGTTGTGGACACCATGTAGCATGAGGTGGCCTTTTGGAGAACCTTTAATTACAGGGATAAAAGTGGTCTCCAACAAAAAACGCGCAAATCAGGGTCGTCAAAAGGTTCAATGGCGAATTTCCGTGAAAACGTGGATTTTCCCACCTAGGACTAGTAGGAGTAGCACTATCAGGGAATCGCGGCAAAATGCTGGAAGTCAGGTTTCACCTGTCCTTGTTGTGATTATATTATCGCCCATACCTAACCCTTTCTTGTTTGGGCTTTATGTTCTAGCAATATATGTAAGTCATATAAGAACATAATTCGAACTAATTATGTGCTGCCATATATATTATATATATATATTATATGATGCATAACGCATTATACGAGTATAAATACAAGGGGAACATATACTGTTTATATCTATTCCTCCTTGGCGCATTGGTGGTGCCCCCCCCCCCCCCCCCCCGCCCCAGCTGTCGGGGTAATTGGTGGGCAGGGCCCCCTCTCGCACCACACACACTGGAGGAATTAGATAAGACACCAGAGCTCAACAAGCACATTCAGACGCCATTCATCTACTCCAATAGCTTTGCCTTAGGGTCGTCTAAAGCTGTCAACATTTTCATGGTCGTACAAAGCGTATGAGAGGCGGAGGAAGACTGACACTAGTCAACATCCGGGGGAGTCGAGGTGGGCGAGATGGCGCCACCGGTAGAGTTTTGTATCTTACGGAGGATAACAATAATAAGAATAATAGCGAATCTTTATATTCGCATAATACGTTATACATCACATATAGTGTTGAAAGTGGGTCGAGTGACAGTTGGCTCATGGTGTAGAGGAGGCGGGAAGAAGAGAATGCCCGCTCCACAGTGAATATCATAGAGGTTAAGGTGGTTCTAAGAGAGAAACATTAAGGAGATGCCATTATCTGTATCCACATAATAAATTAAATAGTACATAATATATATAACTTATTGACATTTTTTGAATATTTATTATTAATCAGTGAATATCGACAATCGCAGAAATCCGCCAAATCGCGGAGATCTGCCATCCTTATAATTGCAATAAGTTTCTATAAATTATATAAACAGTTACATATAGTTGTTGCGAGGAGGGTAACTGTCGATGAATTGTTAATGCAAACGCCCCAGAGAGAGACTGGGAGACAGATGGTGACAGGAGTGGAAAGAGCGAGAGACCGAGAGACAGCGAGAGACTGGGAGAGACCACGAGAAAGCGCGAGACTGCAAGAAGTGGTGAAAGAGGGAGACGAGGAGAGTGAGAAAAATATGGAAAGGGAGGCTAGGACGGGGGGGTGATCCCTGGATGACTAGAGCTAATTATACAACCCATACAGAGATGGAGGAGGGAAATCCCCTAACGTCAAGCAACATCCAATCTGATTGGGTAGTGTACACTTTGGGACTGATGAGCCATATTGTAGATAGGCATAGGGGTCATTGTCCTGTGTGTGTGTGTGTGTGTGTGTGTGTGTGTGTGTGTGTGTGTGTGTGTGTGTGTGTGTGTGTTAAGCCCCTGTCACACCTCGCCGGGTTGAGGAAACGGATAGAGCCGGACAACAAATATTCTAGTCTGGTGTGATTCGGACGTGAAATGTATCAAAACTTGGAACGGACTGCGCCGAATATGAACGGATTTGCAACGGACAGATACCGGACTTTGACGAATATCATCGGACTGTATTTGGATTCTATCCATTTCATCAATCCGGTGCGGTGTGACAGGGGCTTTAGCGTGTGTGTGTTCGTAGGGTAAGGGTGATTGGCATATCTTGTAGGGGAGTTGAAAATGCAGCGGCGGAGTGAATGTAGAATTCGCTTCACTGAAAACATAATACATGGGTTAGATTTAAAAAAGTACTTATTGAAAATATATTCAGTAGCCTGAAACAGATTGTGTGTTGCTTGTTTGTTGTTGCTTGACGTCCTAGCAACATCTGAGGTCATGTCAGGATGGGGCCTGAAGCAGACCTCGTGGTGAGCAATATGCTCCATGACTACAGGACAGACCTGCGAGCAATGGTATCGGCTTAGGGTAAAGCATCATTGTGCGCGTAATCATGATGGTTGGTTGGTTGGTTGTTGGAGTTTTACGTCCTGGCAACATCTATGGTCATATCAGGACGGGTACCGACTTGTGACAGTGCGCACCCATGGCGACCTTATAGTGCTGACCCACTGGGAGACCTGGCCACCAGCACCATTATCCTGACACTGAGCCAACAAGTCTGTTACAACAGGGACCTGGTACAAGGTCACACCCAACATTCTGTCACCAGGTTGATACTTGCCTGCTAACAGCCACTGACAGGTAAGTTATTAGCAGTGTGTGACCACGTGACCGCAACAGCTGGCCGGGACCGGCTCCCTCCCCGAAGGAGCCCGGCCAGGCCCGACAGTTGCGCAGTACTGCCAGCTTCTGAAGGCTTTACAATTTCTTGTCATTAAATGGAGAATCAAAAAAATGTATTCCAATTTTTCTTCTTTTTTCTTTGGGGGGGGGGGGGGGGGGGGGGGGGGGAGGATGATATGGACAGAGAAATGCACTGGCATCGAACCCATTGCCCGGCAACATTATACCTTCTTAAAGTGTACCCGTAGTAGTAAGGGCATGTTGATCACTTCTACTCTTACTTACAGCTAAGCGGACTATGTATGATTCAAGTGTGGAAATAAAGATGTTACATTAGGTTATAAATACAATGATGCATGACGCATACATTACACACATAACCCACGTATATCTCCTCCCTATCTTCCTCCCCTCCTCTCGCTTCCTTCCCCCATCTCTCACTCCAGCGACCCTCTATCACCCCTCCTTCTGCTCATTGATCTTCAGGGGTGGTGGTTGAAGTGGAGGCCTCAATACCATTAGTCCTACTCCACCCCCATCCCCATACACCCACCCAACCCCAAGGAGCAGCGAGAGGGAAAAAAAGCCACAACACACACACGAGATACAAGCGGATACAATATTCACCATTCAGACAGTGCTTGCACGCTACCTCCTTTGCCCTGTTGTTATCAATGGGCTATGAACCACTTATTCAGTAAGCCAGTGTGTTGCATAACGTGGCTTCTGACCACTTTTACTGTAAGGCAGTGTGTTGCATAAAGTGGCTTCTGAACCACTTATACGGTAAGGCAGTGTGTTGTATAAAGTGGCTTCAGTACCACAAATATGGTAAAGTTGTGTATTGTATCAGTGACCTCTGTGCAACAAATGTGCTATGGTCGCATTCTACATCAGTGGCTTCTGAACCACTTATGTGGTAAGGCAGTTAACTGTATAAGTGGCTTCTGAACCATTTATGTGGTAAGGCAGTTTACTGTATAAGTGGCTTCTGAACCACTTATGTGGTAAGGCAGTTTACTGTATAAGTCGCTTCTGAACCATTTATGTGGTAAGGCAGTGTACACTATAAGTGGCTTCTGAACCACTTATGTGGTAAGGCAGTTAACTGTATAAGTGGCTTCTGAACCATTTCTGTGGTAAGGCAGTTTACTGTATAAGTGGCTTCTGAACCACTTATGTGGTAAGGCAGTTTACTGTATAAGTCGCTTCTGAACCATATATGTGGTAAGGCAGTGTACTGTATAAGTGGCTTCTGAACCACTCATATGGTAAGGCAATGTACTGTATGAGTGGATGTTGAACCACTTATGTGCCAAGACCGTGCGCTGTATCAGTGGCTTCTGTACCTCAGATGCATTAAGGCAGGGTGATGCATCAGTGGCTTCCGTACCAGTTGGGTGTTGTATCGGTGTTCTGTATCAGTGGCTTCTCCATCATGGCTGTAGTAAGACAGTGTGCTGTATCAGTGGCTTCTGTACCTCAGATGCATTAAGGCAGGGTGATGCATCAGTGGCTTCTGTACCAGTTGGGTGTTGTATCGGTGTTCTGTATCAGTGGCTTCTCCATCATGGCTGAAGTAAGGTTGTGTTCTGTATCAGTGGCTTCTGCACCTCAGATGTATTAAGGCTGTCTGCTGTATCAGTGGCTTCTGTACCTCAGACATATTATGGCAATGAGCGGGATCAGTGGCTTCTGTACATTAGATGCAGTAAGGCAGTGTGATGCATCAGTGACATCCATACCAGTTGGGTGTTGTATCAGTGTTCTGTATCAGTGGCATCCATACCAGTTGGGTCTTGTATCACTGTTCTGTATCAGTGGCTTTTCCATCATGGCTGTAGTAAGACAGTGTGCTGTATCTATCAGTGACTTCTGCAACACGGTTGTGATAAAACTGTCTTGGGTACAGCGAAAAAAGTCTATTCATATACGAGACTGTCTCAAAAGGTCCTAAGCAATATGGGACAAAACTTTGTCCATTGTAATGATCAACATACTATCCGCTTATGTATTTGCTCAGAATAAACTGATTTGTTTTTTACATGGGGTTTCATAATCCCAATAGAATACATATTGATTTGAAGCAAATGTCCTTGTGTTTTCAGTGTAACCATTTCTGTGCTGTTTTGTGTCAATCGTTACAATGGACAAAAAAAAAGAGTTATCACCTTTTGAAACAGGCTCATATACATTGCCTTCACTGACACAACAGTGAACTGCATTAGTCTGGGCATTGAATTCGTTCTACAGTTTACAAAAGGTCCGACCATGTGAGAATTGGGAAACGCAATTGTAGCCAAGCCGCATTGACTGTGAACTTATTATTAGCCAACTTTCGATAGGGCTTTATTCATGAACGCTTCACTTTCCCGAGTCCCTCCAACTTCCGGTTGTTACCAATAATTTCATTAGGATCCTCTAATCCCAGGGCTAATGTGACAGATTTTTGTCGCAGGTCTCTACCTTTTATTTAAATGAAGAAACGCCACAGTAATCAAGTTTCACTTATGGTTGGTAGTTGGGGAGTTTTACGTCCTGACAACAACAAAGGTCATATCAGGATGGGTACCGACTTGAAACAGTGTGCAATCATGGTTACTTTATAGTGCTGCCCCACTGGGAAATCAGGCCGCTGGCACCATGACCCGATTTCCGACTCAGTCATATTATCATGATACTAAGCTAACCAGTCCTTTCCCTATCGTATTAATCAGGGATGAAAGTGGACTGCGGCGAAAAACGCGGAAATCAAAGCGAGATTAATCAGTGATAATGCGGATATTCCCCCATAGGATTAGCACTGTCAGGGAATCCCGAGAAAATGCCGGAAGTCAGGTTTAAACTATCCTGGTTGTGATTGTATTATCGCCCACACGTAACTTTTTTCTTGCTTGGGTTTCATGATCTAATAACATCTAAGGTCATATAAGAACGATTTTCGAACTAACCAATTACTGTCATACAACCGATTCCTTGGCACTTTGTTGAACCGTATTGGGGAAATATAAAAACATCGCGGAAATCAGCGAAATCGCGTAAATCTTTCATCCTAGATTAATGCCGAGCACCAGGCATGCTAGAAGCAACAAGTATCAATTTTATAAGTCTTTGGTTTGACTCGACCAGGAATCGAACTGCCGACAGACAATACTATGAAATACTGAAACATGACAAACAATACTATGAACTACTGTCCAGAACAGAGCAATGTGATCACTGCCGCACTTACTGACTTAGCACCCACTGCCTGCGTGTCTATAACTAGAAGCAGTGCCTGCGGCACAGGAACCAGCAGCTACACACAAGCACAACCCGGAAGTGACGTATGTGTACACGACCTGCAGGAGCCTGACGACAGGGCCGGATCCGCTGAACTGGTCACCTTGCTGATTGCCTTAGGCAATCTAGGATGTGCAGTGTGTGTTGTAGTGATTAGCGGAGCTAAGCCAGCTGCCCCTTCTGTCCACTTCCGGTCATGGCTCCAGTGCTCACTGTGAATTACCACCAATGGAGTGCCTCGCAGTTTCACCCATTTCCGGTTATATCCCCCCCTCTTCCTTTTCAAGATGGAACTGGAAGAAGCTAATTAAGATGAATATCCTGTTTAATGCTGCATAGTCTAATGATGTTGGTTGGTTGGTTTGTTATTGGAGTTTTATGTCCTGGCAACATCTTAGGTCATAACAGGACGGTTACTGACTTGTGACAGTGCACACTTATGGCAACTTTATAGTGATGCCCCACTGGAGACCAGCCCACCGGCACCATGACCCAATATCCCATTCAGTCACATTCTCCTGACACTGAGCAAACCAGTCCTTGCCCTTTCTTAATAATGCTGAGCGCGTGGCTAGGAAGTGACAAGTATAAATTTGTATGTCATTGATCTGACGCCATGGGGGTTTGTAGTGCTGCCCCATTAGGAGACCAGGCTTCCAGCACCATGATCTACCAAACGGAAGACAAACGCTCAACTCATTCAGCCATCCCGTCTGGTCTAAAGGTGCTGATTCAGGAGAATAGCCTGCTTGACGTTGCACAGTCTAATGATCTGAAGTTTGTCATTTCATGATTTAAATATATTAGGTTGATCATTGTTATCTTATTTTACTTTGAAGTGACTTTTATTATGAATGGCTAACTTTGGAGATATTGGAAAGCATATCAAAATGTTGGACACCATTGGCTTCAGCAGTAACAGGTTCTATTAAATTGATTTCAGATTCCCTACTATGCCGGAAGAATTCCCTAAAAAGAGGACCAGTATTTCAGTAGTGTATGGAGGATCAAATCCATGTAAATGTTTTGGTTTAGTAAATTTGATGCTTTCATCGGACTGTGCTTTGTTTATTTGTTTGTTGTTGTTTTACATCCTAGCAACATTTAAGGTTATATCAGGACGGGTGGCGACTTGTGACAGTGCGCACTCATGGCGACTTTATAGTACTACCCCACTGGGAGACCAGGCCGCCAGCACCATGACCTGATATCCCACTCGGTCACATTATCCTGACACTGAGCCAACCAGTCCTTGCCCTATCCTAATAATGCCAAGCACCTGGCTAGGAAGCGACAAGTATACATTTTTAAGTCCTAGGTTTGACTCGACCAGGGTTTGAACCCACAATCCCATGGTCTACCAACACGGGAGAGGGATGGTCTAACTCATTCAGCCATCCTGTCTGCTTTCACACTATGCAGCATAATGGGGCTGTCACATTACGACGTTTCTCACCAACGCGCGCCGACGTGTTGCCTTTTTGGGTGAAACGTCGGCACGCGTCGGGAAGCGTTACGCGCGCGTTACCGGTGCGTTAACGGCGCGTCGGTACACGTTGAGTGATAGCAACGCGTGAATGGACACGTCGCCGCGCGTCGCCCGCGCGTCGGGTCGCGCCAATTGTTTTGTGCTTGCGCAAAAACTTTCGGCGCGCGGCGACGCGCAGCGACGCGCGCCGACGCGTTGGAGGGGGCGTTACGGACGCGCCACCAACGCGCTACTAGCACGCTGCAACCCGTCGAATTTTCTCCCAAAGCGCCGAAAAGTTGGACGTGTCTCAAGCCCTAGCAAATATCTTGCGCGTTGGCGGCGCGCCGGGGGGAAACGTCGTAGTATGACAGCACCATAAGGACCAGGTGTATTACAACCCAAAATGAACAAGATACTCTGCTATCAACACAACTGACAATTGATAGCTTTAAACACAGTAGACCGATAACAAACGGGATGGTCGATTCAGTTGAGCGCTCACCTCCGATACGTCAGGTTGTGGGTTCAAATCCCAGCTATAGTGTAACCAACAAATGATTGACACTACAGGGCCATACGCTAATACTGGGCGTACACAGGGAAATATTGGAAGGAATATGTTATGTATAACGTATTATGTGAGTATAAACATACGGAAGGGAATATTACTTATTATTATGGTTATTGTTATACTCCGCAAGATGCAACAGTGAACCGGTGGTGCCATCTCGGACACCGCCACTCCTCAATCCGATGTTGACCAGTGTCAGTCGCACTGGGAGATATTTTATACAATGTATACAACACTGACATGCATAGCATTTATATGCATGAAATAATTGAAAGTAGTGCAAAAGAAGATTGATTGATTGATTGGTGGTTTCTTTACATCATGTCGGCAGCATAGGCCATATTCACGGCGAGTGCAAAACAAGTACTGTTAAGAGTGGTGCTATTTTGGGATCAGTGAGTGGCTGTGTTCATTGGGCGGGTAGTTGATGGGGAGCGTGTATCCCAAGGGCCTTGTGGGAAGCCTCCAAGGCATTTGTGATACGTTGTATTCCCTGTGGTGGCCCAGTAATGATCAGCTGAGTCTACAGAATACGCCAATGTACAGTATGGTGGTACTACTACTACTACTACTACTAGTGGTAGACGACCAGATGTGATGGCCGAATGAGTTAGAGCATCCGTCTCCCGTGTTGGTAGACCATGGGATTGTGGGTTCGAACCCTGGTCGAGTCAAACCAATGACTTAAAAATTGATTCTTGTCGCTTCCTAGCCAGGCACTCAGCATTACTAAGATAGGGCAAGGACTGGTTGGCTCTGTGTCAGGATAATATGACTGAGTGGGATATCAGGTCATGCTGCTGGTGGCCTGGTCTCCCAGTGTGGCAGCACTATAAAGTCGCCATGAGTTCACACTGTCACAAGTCGGTACCCGTCCTGATATGAACTTAGATGTTGCTAGGATGTAAAACAACAATAGACAAATAACTAGTGGTGTAAGTTTAGCCTACCCGCACATACCTCCACTGGTTATGGCCCTGTCACACTCTGATGAATTGCATAAGCATATGCCGACTTATGTGATTTTGCACCAACACGGTGGTGTACGCTGAGACAAGTTATGGGTACATTTGGCAGAAGTAGTATTCGTTAACAGTCTTGAGCATCTTCAAAATTCCCGCCATATCACAGCGTCTGTTTGTGCAAAATCACATATGTCAGCATACGCTTATGCAATTCATCAGGGTGTGACAGGGCCATTAGCAACGTGAAGAATAGATGTGATAAAGAAATGAGCAATGTGTCTCTCAAATAAATAGCCCACACTGCAAAGCTTGTGCAACTACAGTAGCACCTGTATTCAATGACCCCGTGACCCTGTCCTGGCAACATCTAAGATCATATCAGGACGGGTACGGACTTGTGACAGTGCGCACTGATGGCGACTTTATAGTGTTGCCCCACTGCCATGTATACGGCAGTGGGGGAACACTAAGTCCTGAGCCAACCAGTCATTGCCCTCTCCTACTTGTCTCTAAGTAACTTTGCACTCAGCATTATTAGGATGGGACAAGGACTGGTTAGCTCAGTGTCAGGATAATGTGACTGGGTAGGATATCAGGCCATGGTGCTGGTGGCCTGATCTCCCAGTGGGGCATCATTATAAAGTCACCATGAGTGCACACTGTCACAAGTCAATACCCGTCCTGATACGACTTTAGATGTTGCCAGGACGTAAAACTCCAACAACCAAACAAATCTATATTCGCAATAATGCACTTGCAGCAATTTATATTCATTATACGAACTGCATGAATGGGCTAGGATGGTCCATGGAGCGATCCACTTTCTGCATTCACATCCCGACATATGGAAGCACCACTGGTCATTTACACGCTTTTCCATTTTTTGTTGCATTCGCATACCACATACCGTGTATATATGGAATCTTAGCGTTAGGCCCTAACCAAATGTTACAGTAGGCACTGAGGCATACAGGGGAAGGACCACACAGACTATGCACACATTCAGGTCACATGCACCCAACCACTTACACAACCCATCCTCGCGCATGCGCAACCCCAGATCTGCAGCACCAGCTTTATCATTATGTGGCCACTTCCGTCTAATGTCGCCATGTTAACGACACGACGAACTATATGTAATATATAGCCGTGGATTATTGCACCATGGCAGAAAACAAACACAATTTCAAAATATGTCAACTTAATGTAGGTCATTAGATTACTGGTGAAATTGAACATTTAGTTAGAGCAGACGGTTGGTTGGCTGTTGCAGTTTTTAAGTCCTGGCAACATCTAAGGTCATATCAGGATGGGTACTGACTTGTGACAGTGCACACTCATGGCGACTTTATAGTGCTGCCCAACTGGAAGACTAGGGTTCCAGCACCATAACCTAATATCCCACTCAGTGACATAATCCTGACACTGAGCCAGCCAGTCTTTGTCTTCTCCTAATAATGCCGAGCGCCTGGCTAGGAAACAACAAGTATCAACTTTTATGTCATTGGTTTGACTCGACCAAGGTTAGAATCCCACGATTTACCAAAACGGGAGACGGACACTCAACTCATTCGGCCATCCGATCTGGTTAGAGCAGACAACAACCGGAAGTAGATTGTGAGGCGGGAAAGTGACGCTGTCCCCCTCGACCCCCACCCCAACCCCCCACCACTCACACATCGCCACCAGGTATAATTTCTCTTGGATCCCCACTGTGGACTCTGCAGCCTCCCCCACCCCACCCCTGGCCACACCCTCCCAGTCCACCCCTCCAGGACCCACCCATGTGGATAATTTGTCATCACCATATTGCAGCGAGCTGGCCATACCAGAGTCCGCCACCCCCACCCCACCTCGCCACCACACCCCACCCTTACCCCTATTCCACCAAAAGCGACTCAATATCCGGAACACTATATTCGGACCGGGCGCGGTGTGTGGCTAAATCGGTAGAGCGCAGACTTCCCGTGTAGAAGGTCGGGAGTTCAATTCCCAGTTGAGTCAAACTAATGACTTACACAATTTATACTTGTCTCTACATAACTTAGCGCTCAGCATTATTAGGATAGGACAAGGACTGGTTGACTCAGTGTCAGGATAATGTGACTAGGTGGGATATCGGGCCATGGTGCTGGTGGCCTGATCTTCCAGTGGGGCAGCATTATAAAGTCACCATGAGTGCACACTGTCACAAGTTAGTACTCATCCTGATACGACTTTAGATGTTGCCAGGACGTAAAACTCCAACAACCAAACAAATTTATATTCGGAATAATGCACTTGCAGGAAGTTGGGATCTTTCAGACTGTCAGTGATGTGCATCATCTAAAGTAATTGTTTACACTTTAGAATTAAGCATAAATACAGTAGCACCTGTCTTGAGCAATCCCTGTGATCGGCTAACCATTGCTATGTGCAGACAATTTTTCAATGGTTAAACTGTTTTTGTTTCACATATGTATTCCCTCTGAGGACAGCACAGCAGCTATGTCAAGACAACATTAAAGTTGCATAGTCCGATGAAAACATCAAATTTTCAAAACCAAAACAATTATCTAGATTTGATTCTACATATTCAAGTTAGACACAGGTGCGATTATTAAGCATTTGTTGCTGCATAGAAGAGCATACATAATAAGTCAATTAATAGAAACCATTACTACTGAAGTCTATGGTGTCAGAGTTTTGGCGTGCTTGCCAAAATTATTTTGGTATGTTTTGACGTCAAATATCTCCAAACTTAGCCATTTAAAAGTAAAGTTACTTCAAACTAAAGTAAAGTAGATTATAACGATTAATATAATATTTTTATCTCAGAAAATAGCAAAAAAATCAAAAGCATCGGACTATGCAACTTTAGGTCTGGATGCAGAATCGCCCCTTCAAGCCACGTATACATGTACTATTAATTACTCTGGTCCAACTATACTATAATCGGACTATTCAATGAAGATATGTCAACGAATTGAGTTAATAATGAATATCTTTCAAGACACGCAAGGACCCCTTCTCGGAACATGATGTACTTTCTGTTGATTCTATCTTTAGCTAATAAACATTTATATCTTTGTGTACTTATATACTGCACGTTGAGAGGCGAGAGGCGTCATCTACTGTTTGACACACCTGGGCGTGGTGTATATAAATGTATATATATAAACCCCCCTAACCAACCACCTCCACAGATCCACCACTCCCCTACATCGATCGCTTTATTTGGGTCCCAACAATACCATTGTAACCATATTCTAACTCCCTAAACCGACCACCTCCCTAAATGGACCACTTAAAGTCGGTCCCAATGTCGGTCGATTCAGAGAGGTTTTACTGTATGTATATATATTATATATGTATATATATATATACATATATATATATATATGTATATATATTTCTTATATGTCGTGGGGGTGATGGAAAAATGATGAAACTGGGAAATATAGCGCCTAGAGCGGGACTCGAACCCGCTCTCTTTGCATTCCGGGCCAGTGTGCTAACCATTACACCACCTAGCTCCCTGATATCAATACACTCCCCACGCCTACCTGTCTATGTGGGTACTTGCCTGAGAGGTTCAGTGCAGACCACTACACTCGTCCCCCTGGAATTGTAAGTCTTGTAATGCTTACAATTACATACATACAGGCAATGCACTAACACATACATACACAGGGTAGGTTCAACAACCATACAGCGCGAAGCTTGTACAGGATCCTGATCACGGCAACCAGTGTCGTGGGGGTGATGAAAATGGGAAATATTGTGCCTAGAGCGGACTCGAACCCGCAATCTCTTTGCATTGGGCAGTGTGCTTAACCATTACACCACCTAGGCTCCCTGATATCAATACACTCCCCACGCCTACCTGTCTATGTGGTTACTTGCCTGAGAGGTCAGTGCAGACCACTACACTTATATAGACATATATATAGGTGAGTGGTAGATCTGTAGAGGTGGTCGGTTAGGGAGATTTTACTGTATACATATATATATATACGTACATATATATATATATACATACATGGTACATATATACAGTAAAACCTCTCTAAATCGACCGACCATAGGACTGACTTTAGATGGTCCATCTAGGGAGGTGGTCGGCTAAGGGAGTTTTGTTATCATTACAATGGAATTGTGTCGGCGATCGTTTGGGACCGAAATAAAACGATCGATATAGGGGAGTGGTCGACATGTGGAGGTGGTCGGTTAGAAGGTTTTACTTATATATATATATATAAATAAAAAAAAAAAAAAATATATATATATATATATATATATACACACAGATATATATACACATATCATGACAGTAGGTTAGTAATGTGCTACCTTCACCAGGCATACCCGACCGCCTCCCCAACCACCTACCACCATGTACACACATACCCGGACGCACAAACTCAGTACTACACACAGCTCAACATTATTTTCGCCAAAATACATCAATATGAATCAACAACTCATGAAGAAGTACAAATTACGTATGGGGCATATCGCAAATGTCCAGCAAATTGGGCGCTTACGCGAAAAGATTGTGTGAGTTTATGTGAGCTAACACCCCCATCACACCAAAGTAGTTCTCACTATGTTCTTCAAAATGTTGCCAAACGGGCTCAAACTGTGTCCGAACGGAGTGGATGTAGTAGCAACTTTGTATATTCATTTTACAAACTGCATGGACGGGCTAGGACGAAAGGCTGCTCCAGAACTTTGAGCATGCTCAAAAATTGTCTGGCGGCCACATTCTACCCTGACCACAGCCCGTTTTAGGACGTGATCGGAAGTTTTGAGAACTAGTTTGGTGTGATGGGGGTACACATGTTACTGCCAACAAGGCAACGTTGCATCAACTGAAACACTCACACTAATTAACAGGACGTCCAGCCAGAATTTGGTTCAGTCAGATCGACATCAGAACCTGTGTGAACTGTACACCCGCTTGGTTGGTTTTTGGAGTTTTACATCCTGGCAACATCTAAGGTCATATCAAGACGGGTACCGAGTTCTGACAGTGCACACTCATGACGACTTTATAGTGCTGCCCCACTGGGACTGGGCGACCAGGCCATCAGCACCATGACCTGATGATATTCCACTCAGTCACATTGTCCTGACCCCGAGCCAACCAGTCCTTGCCCTGTCCTAATAATGCCAAACACCTGGCTAGGAAGCGACAAGTATCAATTTTAGAAGTCATTGCTTTGACTCGACCCGGAAATTGAACACACGACCTTCCGCACGGGAGGCCTGCGCTCTACCGATTCGGCCACCGCTTCCAGTACTGTGCAACCGTGAAAATTCATTAATGTTGCTCACTTCACAGCTCCCACGACACGGGGGTGGGGGGGCAGCGACGAATCTACATCTGACAGAAATAACCCCCTGAATATTTTAGCGATCGGGCATTTGGCGATGTGCAGTGGGTGATCTGTTGGGTGTACTGGAAGTATACTGGGTGTACCACTCGTCGACGGGGAGAGCGGGGAGGTGCGGGGGACACCACACCAGTACACAACAGCCACCAACAAAAGTGAGAGAGAAAAACCCACCTAAATATATGATGAGCTCAATGAGGGAGCTATCACTATCAGCACCCAGAAAACCGGACAGTAGAAAGGACACCGCACTGGAGGTTGTAGGAACACTGGTAAGTGCATCAATGGAATAGGCGACGGCAGAGTAGAGGTACAGAACGAGGACAGAGGTGGTGGGAGTGTGGCCACATTCAATGGGGATATGACGGAGCGGAAGGTGGAAGGCGTGGGTGGGGAAGGGGGGAGGAGGAGGGGAGAACGGGGAGGTGGGGGTAGGGGAAGGAGGGGGGAAGGGGCGGAGGGGGAGGAGGGGAGGATGAGATGGGAGGGGAGGAGGGGGAGCAAGGGGGAGGGGAGCAAGGGGGGAGGGGAGCAAGGGGGAGGGGCAGTAGGGGGAAGGGGGTGAGGAAGGGGGGCGGAGGGGGAAGAGGAGGGGGAATGTGATGGAGAGGGAGGAAGGGGGAGGTGGAGGAAGGGGGGAGGGGTAAGAGAGGGGGGATGGGTATGAGGGGGAGGAAGGGGAAGAAGGGAGGGGAGGGGAGGGGGAGAGGAGTGTTCGGCCATGTGTATAAAAGTCTGAACAAGAACAGGCTATGAATTGTAAGTAAAATGACGGCTCAGTGGAGGGATGTACATCAGGCGCTCCCTTCTGTCCGAATACATCTCATAATCTGACAAGAAACGGGCAAAAAGAGCCTGGTTGTGACAGCTGGATGCGGGCCGGGCACCAGCGGCTGGCCGCCAGGTGATCATTATCACATCCAGCACACAACTGGAAACACGCTGCCCATAGAGAGCCTCAGCCAGGTCAAAGGGTCACCTGACCCACGTTACAAAGATGGCGTCCACAGCTTCGTCAACACCAGTTGTAACTTTGGAGATTTAAAGTATAAATGCAAGGGGAACATATACTTTATATATCTATTTCTCCGTGGTGCATTGGGGGAGTGCCCCCCCCCCCCCCCAGATGTCGGGGTAATTGGTGGGTGGGCCCCCTTCACGGCACACACACACTGGAGGAATTATATATATATTTGTATTATATAGTATACAAGTTTTAAAAACTTGAAGTATGTGAATGATATCATGAACTAAACCAACATATCCATTCAAAAACGATACTAACCTGGTTGGTTTAGTAGTTAATGTAGAAAACTGCCAGAGCTACTCAACAAACGTTGTCCTGTTGTGAGTAGATTATGATAATTGCTGGACCCAGATGTGCTTCCTTCTCCCTGGACTATGAGTAGCCAGAGGTGTAGTACCGGGGTAAATTATATATATACTGAATAAGCCATTATACACGTATAATAAGCCGGAACATCGATCTACTCCCCAGCCACTAAGTCATCGGCTGGTCACCTCTACTCATTAGGTCATCCACTGGTACCATCTGACCTCCTCACATGGCACCACCTACTCGCCCCCATCTCAACGGCCATTACGTTCACTCACTGTAGCGCTGACAATTTTCCCTGAAGCACATTCAGTGAACTGTTACCCACAACATTAGTTCTTCTCACTGCCACCAGAGGGTGGGTATGTGGTGGAAATTGCCTACAGCAACGATTAACAACTTTCTCACAAAGCTTGCTGCATACTGAGCTGCTAAAGACAAGATTGGTTTTTCTATTGTCACAAGAGGGCCTAGTGGGTTGGTGGTGGAAATTGTCTATTGTACACATAAGTCACATGTTCCATAACCTTGTAGAGAGAGAGACATTGAATCCAAGTGGAATATTATGTACATCTTTAATATATGATACTAGCTTTAACCCATGCTCCACATGGGTTCCGTTTCATGTCCGTTTCATGTCCGTTTGTCCGGTGGCCTTAGACCTGATATCGCAACAGTTTGACATATTTTACTACATTTTTTACTTATCATGCCTGAACGCCACCAGACTAGACAATTCTGTCCATTGCTCAATCCGGCATAGTGTGACAGGCACTTAATGCATCTCACGGAGTGAGGGGACAGGTTGAGTTAACAATTCATTATATCTGTGATGGCAACGTTGTACTAAAACTAGTAAAAGCATGCACAAGCCATGACTATGTTGTATTACTGTAGATAAATGTGGCTTTTCCCACACACAGATGGGTCAATCCCATGATGAATATTGTGTTACGGTGTTCACAATGACAGTCTGGTCCAGGTGACTGAAGTTAATAAAAAAAAACATTAAAATTAATATGAAATTCATTTTTTTTTTTAAATTCAAAATGAATATGAAATGTGTATGTTAGGCACAAAATAACATTGTATTAACAACCCATACATGGCGAAGCACTTAGTGGAGAATGATGATGCGCGTTGGCAGTGCCGATTAACAGAGGAGTAGTAATCAGAACGACCCTAAAACTTAACCACCGTACAGTATTAATATATATATATAATTCAGGGGTTGTTGCATTAGCTTGCACCAACAGTTAATGATCAATCTAATATAGTATCTCGGAAAATAATATAAACTCAAAAGCATCGGACTATGCAACTTTAAACTAAATGTCCAGCAGCCTTAGTGGCATGACTCACCTTGCTAAACTCACACGGTGGGAAGACACTACTCAGGTGTGTATGCTCCACACAGATAACGGGATCATCCACCTCGTATAAGTCCTCCTTCCACAGGGATGAAAGTGGTCTCCAGCAAAAATCGCAAAAATCAAGTCGAGATTATTTCACCGATGGCGAATTTCCATGAAAACGCCGATTTCCCCCCATAGGGGGAAAACGCTGGAAGTCAGGTTTCAATTATCCTTGTGATGCCTACATTATCGCCCATATCTAACTCGTTCTTGCTTGGGGTTTCTGTTCTAAAAACATCACCACTGCTTCAACTAGGGCTGGAGGGGAGGCAGAGCAATTCCAACAGAAGGCAATGGAGTTAGTGCTGCACGCTTGGGCAGTGTGAGCGGCAGAGTGGGATGCAACTCATGACGTCCTGGTGTCAGGGAACAGTTGCATCGATGCGCATAGTGTGGGTAACGGCTACTGGTAGAGTGAGCATCTAGTGGGTATACCGATGAGACTAACTACACTGGGGCGCGTGTGAGCGCTGGCTCATAGCGGTGATGGGTGTCGCTCTCCTGGCTCGAGATGAGCAGCTCCCGAGTCGCTCATCACATCACATCACATCACATGACCCGGCCGGGTCACATGACGCAGTACGCGCCCCCTCGCGGACGCAGCCCGCACCCCGCCAGACGTGACACTGACAACAGTTGTGCGGGAGTCCCCCCCCCCCCCGGCAACCCCCACTCCCCAGCGTCCGTCTTCGCTGGTGACGTCACTGGCGACTACACTGTACACGGGACGCGGCGCTGTGGATCCCCCGCCTCACTCCACGCGGGGGCACGTGGCAATGCCAATCGGCAGGGGCGGGTAGTTAGTTGAAGCGTTTCAGTTCCACCTCGCACCCCCGCGTCAGCCCTCGCCCCCACTCACACAGCGCAGTGACACTAACCACGGCCCGACACACGCTCACCCAGCATGCTCCTTCCTGACAGCGGGCGGCGGGAGACGAGCGAAGGACACAGCCATAAATAGTGCAAACCCAGTCCAGTGTTGACGTTGGTGATGCCGTCCACGACGTACAATATAAATTATAAGTAGCACCCACCTTCAAAGAACAACTCTAGATGATCCAGCGGTTATTGTCCTGACATCGCCGCTATTTCCATTGGACTGAGGGGCGGGGGACCGTCAGACTCAGACGGATGAGACTGTTCACAGGTGGTAGGGATTCGGTTAGCACAGGAGGGATCATTGTGATCACACGGCACGTTCCTTGGGTGTTGGGGTCGGTGATTCTAAGTTACTGCTTACTACTTACTGCTTACGTGGATTCAAGTAAGCCTTCGTGTGTGGAGTCTCCGGTTAGGTAGCAGGCGGCAGGTTGCCATGTGTGACAGTGAGTGAGGTTACGGGTAGGTGGGCGGGGGCCTGGGGCGGTGTGTGTACACGGCCGTGTGTACACCGAGGTGGTCCCGGCAGACAGTCGGTCCAGTCCCCCTCCCCCCCCCCCCCCCCCCACTCCTGCTCGGTGTGACACTGACAGCACTGCAGCCGCTGCTCACTTGCTCACTGTCCCTCTGGTCTCTATATACAAGTGGCCGTTAAATTACGTGGGCGTGCTGTGCTACCGCCGGACCGGAGTGATTCTGGACCGCCCCAATGACTCGTCGTTTAATCGTTGTAAAGACATCACCCAGCTTCTACAACCGTCCCACCAAAAGATTATTCTGCAACCAAAGATTGGGCCAATTTATCGGTGCCTCTCTATAATGCTGCAGTTCTGCAGCCGGTAACCGTTGTAAGGTTACAAACACCCCAGAAGTCAAGTCACGCGGGTGGCACAAGTGTCACAAGCAGTGAGCAGTTCGTCGTGCTCGCAATCAAACAACCGGGGCGTGTATGTACCGCCGATTGCTAGCTCTGAGCTGTGAGGTGAAAGCTGTGACATGAGAGTTGTGAGCTGCGAGCTGTGGGCTGTGAGCTGAGAGCTGTGCGATGAGAGCTGTGAGCTCAGAGCTGTGGGCTAAGATATGCAAACTAATATCTGTGAGCTAAGAGTTGTGGGCTGAGAGCTCTGAGCTGCGAGCTGGGAGCTGTGGGGGGTGGGGAGACCTGAGACCTGTGAGCTGTTCGAACCGCAAGGAACAGGCGTGGCCAAACACAGCCAGACACTCCACACCTCTGCCTACTCAATCCATCACCTTCCACCACCACCACTCGCTCGCTGGTGCGAGTAGGTCTAATTGCTCACCTGTAGTCCCCAACCCACTCCTTCCTGTTCCTACTCCTGCTCCTGCTCGTCTTGCTAGCACTGATGGCGGAGATAGCGCGCCGTGTTGCTGCACTGCGAGTGGCGAGTTGCTCGGGGCGCCCCGTGGGAGGCCGGCCGTCCCTGCGCCCGCTCCCTCCGTGCGGCCCGCGAGCTGCTCGGGGTGCCGGGCTGTGCTCACCGGGCGGCCGGTGAACGGCTTGTCTGTCACGTGGTGCCGTGGAAGGGGAGTGTGCAGTCCGGGACAGCCAGCCAGCCAGTCACCGCCGCCACCCTCCCGCACCCAGCACACCCTCCTCCTGCAGGCAACGCTCACCGCCGCCTGGTGTCATATCCGCACACTACGAATCTTGGTTTATTCAGTTCGGCTTTTCCCACACACAGAAAGGAAGTGATACGCATATTGTGGTCCGTACACATGTAAAGATATGGAAATGACTCAGCTTAGAATCCCATGACTTACTAACATGGGAGGGGGGGGGGTGCTCAACTCATGCAGCCATCCCGGTGTAAAGATTTCAAATTCCCCCCATATTCAAATTTCCCCCCGGGAACTTGAAAACGTCTTCAAATTCCTCCCAGGGGAATTTGAAAACGTTTTCAAATTCCCTCCCTCATTTTAACTGTCCCTTCCCATCCCATTTTTTTGGAATTCTCTTTATTTTTGTTATTTTTTGTTATTTATTTGTTATTTTTCATGACAAATATAATAATATACAGAGAATAGCATAATGGAAATTATTACTAGTACAATAAAACATATTTAACCACAAATGACACAAAAAGTCTCTAAGATGGTTAAGAAAAAAATATTATAGGTCTGAAATTTAAAACGTTTTTTAAAGTTTTTTAAACAATTTTAAATTCCCGGAGGGGCGAATTTGAAAATAGGGGAGGAATCTGAAAACTGTTTTTAAGTTCCCCCCCCCCCCCAGGAATCTGAAAACGTTTTTAATTTCCCTGGAGGGAAGTTAAAAACGTTTTCAGATTCCCGGGGGGGAACTTGGGAAGGGGGTAAGTTGAAATCGTTACACCGGGAGGCTAGACTTGGTGCCAGATGCTTAATGAGTAAAGTCGTTCGGTAAGGAGAGAACAGTTCCGACTGCACTTAAAGCTGCATAGTCCGATGAAATATCAAATTTTCAAAACCAAACCAGATTTGTTTTACATATCTAGCTTCGATACTTATTCACTTATTAATCATTTCTTTCTACATAGAAGGCAATACTGAATCAATTTAACAGAACCTGTTACTGCAGAAGTCTATGGGTGTCAGTTTTCGCAAGCTTGCCAAAACTAATCTTCCATCTTTGCACTCAAAATATCTCAAAGGTTTACCATTTAAAAAAAAAAGTTACTTTGAACTAATGTAAAGTAGATACTAGTGATCAATCTAATATATTTATCTCAGAAAAAATAGAGAAATTCAAAACTCTCGGACTGTGCAACTATAAGCAAATGGTTCTGTAATTTCAAGTTTAAGGGTTTGAGGTTGGTTGTTGGAGTTTTACATCTGGCAACATAGAAGGCCCTATCAGCACGGGTACCGACTTGTGACAGTGTACACTCATGGCGACTTTATAGTGCTGCCCCATGACCCGATATCCCACGCAGTCACATTATCTAACCAGAATTTGCCTTATCCTATTAATGCCAAGCGCCAAACTAGGAAGCAACAAGTACTAATTTGATAAGTCATTGGTTTGACTCGAGCGGGAACCGAACTCCCGACATTCCACACGCGAGGCCTGCACTCTATGGATTCGGCCACCGCGCCCGGTGTAATTGTAAGGATTTGAGAGTTGAACGTCAGCGTCTCGGGTTCGGGACAGAATCCTGGTTCAAAATGGGGCGGACAGGACCATCAGGCAGGCACCCACATGTGAAAGTCGCCGAATTCTAATGTTCTGATTGGTCGCTGAGAATCTTGTGTTTAATCAAACATATGCCCAAATAAGGCGATATGGTTGCTAATAATGACATTGATTGCTACAGACGGCCATATCAGGATAAGTAATTTATTTGTAAGATATTTTTCAATGGCATCCTGTCCCCGCCTTTATAAATTACGCATGTCCGACACAAAAAGAAAATCCAGCTAAAGGCCCCGTCACACATCGCCGGATTGGGGGAAACGGAAAGAAACCAAACAAAGTCCGTTGATATCCGGCAAAGTTTTGTTTGTGTCCATTGAATATCCGTTCATATCTGGCCAGATCCATTATAAGTTTTGAACATGCACAAAATTGGAATGAATGCCGCCAGATTGACATCAGATTGCTTCTTAGATTGTGAAATTAGGCTCTCATTTCATTAACCCGCTTTTTCAGCCGTTTTTATATAGGGGTGGTATTCACCCGTGTACTGTGAGTACAGGGTGAATCCTTTATCTATGTGCTAGGAAGCAACAAGTGCTACACTAGAAAAGGGTAAAATAAAGACAATGTCTAGCATTTCAGTGTGCACAGTGAAGTTAATGTGGCCTGTTTTCACTTCAAATATCTCCAAAGTTAGCCATTTTTAATCAAAGTTCTCTCAAACTAAAGTGGAATAGATTATAACGATGAACTTTATTTAGAATATTAACTGGGGCTACAGTGAGTGCGCGTAACGGTCGCTGAGGCGTGGGTGAGTAGGCGGCGCCACGTGGAGATTTGAGGTTGTATCAGTCGATGACCTAATGTATAGACCTATTTCATATGACGTCAGCATGGGTATTTAGGTCAGTGCGTGCGCAGCTTGGCTGCAGGACGACACACTGTCACACTGCAAACTCAATGGCTATGAGCAATCTTCATACAGAAAAAGTGAAATATCTCTAAAACCGCTTGGAACACATATAGAAAACATATTCAATGATGCAATTATATTAAATTTATATGGTTAGGGTTCTGCATATCTATTAATTTTGAATAAAATTGAGGCTTTGCACTGCACATACCGGCAAACTCAATGCATTGTCAATGTCCGTGAGCAATCTTCATACAGAAAAAGTGAAATATCTCTAAAACCACACCACCTAGAAACAAACCTCTTGGAACACATATAGAGAAAATATTCAACAAACAGATTATATTAAACTCATAAGGTTAGATTTCTGTATTTCTATTAATTTTGAATAAAATTGACATTTTGCACTGCGCGTACCGGGAAACTCAATGCATTGTCAATGGCTGCGAGCAATCTTCATACAGAAAAAGTGAAATATCTCTAAAACCACACCACCTAGAAACAAACCGATTGGAACACCTAGAAAACATATTCAACGAACAGATTATATTAAATTTATAAGGTTAGGGTTCTGCATTTCTATTAATTTTGAATAAAATATACGTTTTGCACTGGGCGTACCGGGAAACTCAACGGCAGTGTGCATTCGTTCTGCAGCCAAGGTGCGCGCGCATACACAATGTTTATAAACATTGAAAGGGGTGTATAGACTCAACCAGCCGATGACTGAGGAGGCTGGGGAGTAGATGGAATCTTGTGACTTTATTAATTATACTAACCTAATGGTTTATACTATAGGCAAAAGCGCCCCGAGCAACTCGCAACTGGCGTATAGTTAGTTATACAGCATATAAGGTTGATCGATAGATATTATACATATGACAGAAACTCTCAAACATCTAATTATGCAAATTTAATTTAATTTAATTAAAACTTATTCAATTTAAAGGAATTCAAAGGAATAATATAATATGATCATTTGGTGACCTTCCCCTCCACCCAACTTCTCCCGACACACACACTCACACACACCCTCGCCTGAACCACCCGTGCGATAACGTCCTACTAAGGTTTTATTAGACTCAGGAATGCTAGTATAATTAGTGCGGCATCGGGATTGCTTGCATAATAAATGACGAGGCTCTCAACGTTCAAGACTCATTCTACCAAGACCAGTAATAACCTTTATAAACGGAGAAGGCGCGTGCTTATATCACAAAGGTTAAAGTACTCTCGTCTCTTGTCAGACTGGTTGTTCAAGTTTTACGTCCTGGCAAAATATGAGGTCATATCAGGATTGATTGATACTGACGGGTGGTTTCTTAACGCCGTGTCGGCAGCATAGGCCATATTCATGGCGAGGTCATATTAGAACGAGTACCGACTTGTGACAGTGCGCACTCATGGCGACTTTATAGTGCTGCCCCACTGGGAGACCAGGCCATCAGCACCATGACCTGATATCCCACTCAGTCATATTATCCTGATACTGCGCCAACCAGTCCTTGCCCTATCCTAATAATGCCGAGCGCCTTGCTAGGAAGCAACACGTATCAATTTTTAAGTCAATGGTTTGACTCGACCAGGAATCAAACCCAAGGGTTCGAATCCCACGATCTACCAACATGGGAGATGGACGCTCAACTGATTCGGCCATCCCATCTGGTCTGATGAATGCATAGTATTTTCGAAAGCAAAACATTTATATAGATTTCAGTCTGCATATGCAGCTAATGTGCCTATCACACCTTACAATATTGAGCAACGAACATAAACTGGACAAAGAATTGTCTAGTCCGGTGGTGTTCGGTATCAAAATGTATCGAAATGTGTCGAACTGTTGCAACGGCCACCAGATGAAACAGACGCTAAACGGACAAGGAACGTATCATAACCGGACGAGAACCGGACAGCAACCGAATGTTAAACGGATGGACCGAACACCAAATGAATGCGTACTGGACTGTTCACGGACGCGCTGAAAAAAATGACGGACCGAATTCCCCCAACACCATCAATGGACTATTCAGGAAGCAAGCCGGAGATGTAATGGATGGGTAATGGACATGAACCGGACAAAATGGACTAAACAGACTTAAACCGGACACCAACCGTACACGTCAGTCCGGCGGTGCCCAGTACAAGTTTTGTGCATATTCAAAACGTGTACCGGACAGATAACGGACACGCCGGATGCCAACCGTATATAAACCATACATTGCCGTATTTCACCGGACAGTGTCCGGTTTCTGTCCGTTTCTCCAATCCGGTAATGTGTGACTGGGCCTTTAGATACGGGTGCACTCAATTGATATTCCACTGAGGCATGTTGTCCTGATACTGAGCTAACCAGTCATTGTGCAGCCCTAATAACAGTGCTTGGCTAGGTAGTGACCAATATCAAATTTCTATGTCATTAGTTTGAATTGCCTGGGTCTTGAACATAGAAAGCCAGGTCACTAATACTAAAAGTATAAATATTTAAGTCAATAATTTGACTCGGCCATGGTTAGATTCCCACGACCTACCAACACGGTAGGCGGATTTTCAACTCATTCGGCCATCACCGGGCGCGGTGGCCGAATCGATAGAGTGCAGGCGTCCCGTCCGGGAGATCAAGAGTTCAATTCCCAGTTGAGTTAACCCAAAGGCTTACCAAATTTGATACTTGTCACTTCCTAGCTTGGTGTTCAGCATTAATAGGATAGGACAAGGACCGGTTAGCTCACTGTCAGAATAATGTTACTGAGTGGGATATTAGGTCATGGTGCCACCGGCCTGATTTCCCAGTTGGGCAGCACCATAAAGTCACCATGAGTGCACACTGTCACAAGTCGGTACCTGTTCTGATATGACCGTAGATGTTGCCAGCACGTAAAACTCCAACAACCAACCATCCATTCGGCCATCCCAGGGATTTCGCTCATTTCGACCAGGGTTCAACGGTCACAAAAACGAGGTAATCTCATAAGCACCATAACCAACATTACTACCGCATTATGTACGCTAATGGAGAATGAGGATGGAAGGAGGAAAATAATGGGGGAGAGGAGGAAAGAAGGAGGCGCTATCATTGCGAACATGTGAGGAGCAGTGACCTTAGATGCCGCTCACGTGACACAATCATGGAGACACAAGAGTAATGTTCACACACACGCAACAGGAAGTCGGCACTGCCAGCGTCCAACACTGTGTCTGGAATGATGGCAGCAACTTCTATTCACCCAGCCTCCAGTACCATGTATACGCTCTCCATGAACGGTAAAGGCCCAGTCACACTATGCCGTATTGCGTCAGCTTGTGGCGGAGTGGTTAGAGTGTCTGACTTTTTTCTAGGTCAGACTCCTAATCTGAGGGTCGGCGGTTTGATTCCCCATGCCCCCAGCTCTGCCAATTTGGATTTCCACCACTGTGTATAACTTAGGGCGTCATCAAAGGCCGGTTGCTCTCATAGCATGTCTATGTGGTGTGGGAGGTTAAAAATCCCTTGGGTTGGTAAAAGTGTAGGCTCGGGCTTTCTATCGACCAGCAGTGGAATGAGGAAGACCAGTCGTCTATGACTGAAATTTCCCCTGCCTAAACAACTAATGGACCAACAACAACAACAAAAATAAAAGAATATGCCAACGTATGTGATTTTGCGCCAACATGTCGGTGTATGCTGGTATATAGTGGCATAAGCTGGTGTATGCTGAGACAAGTTATGGGTACGTTATGGATACGTTTGGGATAAGTAGTATTTCTTAAAGCCCACTGGTGTATACTTAGATAAGTTATGGGTAAGTTTGGCATAAGTCTATTTTTGAGCATGTTCAAAATTCTGCCATATGACAGAGTACGTAGGCATATGCTGACGCAATATGGCATAGTGTGACGGGGCCTTTAGTTAAAGCTGCATAGTCCAATCAAAACATCAAATTATCAAAACCGAAACAATTATCTAAATTTGATTCTACATATCTAGCTTAGATACAGGTGCACTTATTAAACCTTTGTTGCCACACAAAAGGGAATACTGAGGCAATTGAATATAGCCTTTTACTGCAGAAGCCTATGGAGTTAGAGTTTTGGGTAGATAAAAGATTCACCCGGTACTTGTAGTACACGGGTGAATGACAACATAGTCTAAATACGGGCGAAAATAGCTTTAGTATGGAACATGAAGTAGAAACTGTGGTTCCATGATCAAATGGCTACATATATTGGCAGAGATTTGGTGAAATGGGAGAGAATGCAAAAAGACAAGATGGCGGTGAGAGAATGCCGTCGATTTCACTTTTAAATTGCATTAAAATATATGTTTTATTATATTTTCCAATTCAAAAGTAGCGGGTAAATATGAAGACATTCACAAAGAATAAATGTTGCTTCTTATATTGTGAAATTAAGCTCTCATTTCATGAACCCACTTTAGGCTCTCATCTCATATATAGGGTTGGTATTCACCCGTGTAGTGCGAGTACCAGGTGAATCCTTTATCTAAGCTTTGGCATGCTCGCCAAAATTAATGTTGCATGGTTGCACTTCAAATATCTCAAAAGTTAGCCATTTAAAATAAAAGTTACTTCAAGCTACATTATAACGATTAACCTAATGGATTAGAAAATGTCAGAAACGCAAAACCATCGAACTAGGCAACTTTAATTCAATCCCATAACTATTAGTCCCGAATATTACATCCATATAATAAAAAATTGAATCAAATAAAAAAGACTAGAACTCATTGGCTTGAATGTATAAGGACACAACACATTTCTGCAGTGATGAAGGTGATTTGCAGATTGTATCAGTGGTTTGCTGTTCTTTTACGTCATATCAACATCTAAGGTAATATCCGGAAGGATACCGACTTGTGACAGTGTTCACACTCATAGAAACTTTATAGTGCTACCCCACTGGGAAACCAGGCCACCGGCAGCATGACCCGATTTCCCCACTCAGTCACATTATCCTGGTATTGAGCTAACCAGACCATTGTCCTTGTGCATTGCCTCCACCCTTCCCCCCTCAATTCTAGTAATGCTAAGCACCAGGTTAAAGGTGGCGGGGGGAACACCCCCAACAATTTTCTAAGTTTTTGGTTTGACTCAGCCGCTGATTGAACCCACAACCTCCCGCGTGGAAAGCGATCTCTCTACACACTCAGGTACCCCGTCCGACTGAAATACCGCCAGCATTGGGAATCTCCATAGCACTAGCACTAACTAGTAGCAGACCCAGCCAGGGGTGCTAGGACGTAAAACCCCAACAAACCACACAATTTTACTGGGGCGGAATATACTGCAATACCTGCGCATTCCTGCGCGAGGACAGCGATAAAACTCACTCGGTTGTTGTTTTTTTCGCCCCAAAACACCGAAATAAACACCAATCAAACACCATTCAAACACCATTCCTCCGCGGCTTATCAGGTTGATTACTCGCCTGTTACCGGCGATCTGGAGTGCCCCAGTTGTTTGCATGAAAGCAGGGCTTTGTGCCCTCGACACGCGAGCCCCGGCTCCTTAATTAGCCTGGACAGACCTCGCCCTGCGTCGTGTCCGAGGGGACGACAGCCCAATTACTGGCCGCACCGAGCTGCTCGGCAAATAGCTCACCGAGCAGTTCCTTCTGTCCAGCACCCCGCACCCCGCTGCCCCTCACCGCCAGGTGCCGCCTCCCACTTAGTACCATGACTGCATAATCAAATTAAAACAGAACATAATTATTCAAAACCAAAGCACGTTGTAAAATATTTCGGAATTTTGGGGTAGCTAGTAATATTCTAAAAGCATGTTGTATGTGCATATAATGATATAAGAGATAATTACTATTATTAATGTGGTTGCAAAGTAATAAAGGTACTATTGCACAGAAAAGGGGTTTCTATATGATAGCTACCTTATACATAGATAAAGGATTTACCCGATACTCGCAGTCGCAGTACACGGGTGAACACCAACCCTATATAAAAACGGTCGAAAAAGCGGGTTAATGAATTGAGAGCATAATTTCACAATCTAAGAAGCAACAATTATTCTTTACATATGTCTTAATGATAGCCCGCTACCTGTGAGTTGGAAAATATAATATAATATCTAGTTTAATAAGATTTAAAAGTGAAATCGACGGCGTTCTGCAGCCACCATCTTGTCTTTTTGCATTCTCTCCCATTTCACCTCTGTGCCTATATGGGTAGCCATTTGATACTGGATCCACAGTTTCTACTTCATGTTCCATACTAAACCTATTTTCGCCCGTATTTACACTACGTTGTCCTTCACCCGTGTACTACAAGTACCGGGTGAATCTTTTATCTACCTTATACATTACTCTGCAAGCAAATGGGTGCCAGGTACAAGAAAGCTAGGTCACATGACTAATGACCCGATATAAATAGGGGTGCAGGTCAGATGCACACTCTCTCTCACCACCACCACCAGCCAGTCCACATCTGTGTATAACATGTGCCTGTGTCAACTTTAGTTTGGATTAAACAATATTGTGTCTTCTTGTGTGATACTTCAGATACTGAGCCCAACAAGTGATTTTTGAAGTAGATAGTTGAGGGTATATATATATAAAAAATATATCTAGAAGTTATCTGACAACTACTTCAATTTAATCTAATGTAAACTCTTATCTTAATACAACATATAATTTAATACCATCAATTGTTCAGAGATACACAAACTTTGCAACGTGACCAGACGGGATGGCCGAGTGAGCCACATGACAGGTAGGCGAGGATACGGTGGTTGCATCAGCGAGCCGAGATAGTTTACTGGGATTGCGCTCTTGAGCTGCCCTTTTCCCTCCCCCTTCCCCCCCATTTTCTCTGACCACTACCCATCGGAAGTTAACTCCTGGCCACACAGGACCACTTTAAGCGGTGCCCATACAGTGCTGCAGATTTGCAGCCTTCAGCGCGCCAACGTGTCTGAAACCCCCCCACCCCACCCCCCCAAAAAACAGCCAATGTCACTATTCTCCATTCTCAACAAAAGACATTAAAGTGTGTGGAGAGACCAAAATGCAAAGACCCAGTTGAAATCACTAGGCCTACCTAGGGTTAGTACTTGTTTTTGGTAAATATATTTATTCTGTTGAATAAGTTCTTTAGTCAGTGCTGCAGCACTAGTGTTCCAGCCATTTTTCAAGTGGGGATTATTTACACAAAAATGGTATCTAGAGTAAGGCATATAAGGTGAGCTAACAATAGCTGTTGACTACACACTTTGAAGCAACGTAACACCATGGAATTCTGATTGCTACCCACAAGTTCCACGGCAACATGGCAACAGTAATGTCACATGACCACAACAATATCAGTTGGATCGATGAGAGTATTTTCATGGTATTTAGAATATAAAGAGAAGTTATCTTCTGAATTCATTTTGGAAAGTTGCAATAAGGTTTAATTTAATGTAGGGTGCAGTCAGTTGGAGTTAGACAAGGTTTTTTGTTTGTTTGTTGTTTTACATCCTAGAAATATCTACGGTCATATCAGGACGGGTACCGACTTGTGACAGTACGCACTCATGACGATTTTATAGTGCTGCCCCACTGGGAAATCAGGCCGCTGGCACCATGACCCAATATCCCACTCAGTCACATTATCCTAGCACTGAGCTATCCAGTCCTTGCCCTATCATAATAATGCCGAGCACCAGGCTAGGAAGTGACAAGTATTAATTTTTAAGTCGTTTGTTTGACTCGACCGGGAACCAAACCCGTGAACTCCCGATCTTCCACACGCGAGGACTGTGCTCTCCCGATTCGGCCACCACTCCCGGTGTAGTTAGACAAGGAGTATATATAAATGTCAGCTTGATAGGAATATTCTAGTGTTAGCCTATCGTGGGAAGGAAGAGTTTGTTATTTGAAGTTTGTTGTTTTGGTGTTGATAGTCATCTAGCAGCAATATCAGCTGTGCTGTTGGGGTGGTGTTGTAAATAACTCATTGGACCAGCTGTGGCAAGTTAAGCAATGGGACCAATCCCAGTTCATTTGCTTTTATGTATTACGTTTGTATTTGCAGTCACTGTCATTGTAGTTGTTTGACTGGAAATAATGGAACAGCAACAAATAAAAGGATCGAGAGAGAGGGGAGAGCATGATGGCTGTAATTATGTGCGATCATATCTTTTTATCAATTTTATATGTAAGGAGGTCTTTTGTTATTCACTATTCACTATGGTACTCTATTCTACTAACTCCATATACCGGGCGTGGTTGCCGAGTCGGTAGAGCGCAGAGCTCGCATGCAGGAGATCGGGAGTTCAGTTCCCGGTCAATTCAAATCAATGACTTATAAAATTTATATTTGTCGCTTGCTAGCCAGGTGCTCAGCATTATTAGGATAGGGCAAGGACTGATGGCTCAGTGTCAGGGTAATGTGACTGAGTGGGATATCGGGTCATGGTGCTGGTTGCCTGGTTTCCCAGTGGGGCAGCACTCTTACCTTACCATTAGTGTGCACTGTCACAAGTCAGTACCCATCCTGATATGACCTTAGATGTTGCCAGGACGTTCAACAACAACAACCAACCAACCAACTATATTTTAACATAAAAGGTCGTCGAACCGTTAGTTCGAGGTTACCTGAGTGTGCCGTGGTGGGGCGGTAATGTCGTGCCCAGCCATCACCGCACTGCTCCCAGCACGCTTTGAGATTTGTTTTTCTAGTGGTTTTCTTATTGTTTGTTGTATTTCTTTGAGTGAGTGCGTGTGTGAGTGAGTGGGTGAATGAGTGAGTGGTTAAGGAAAAGGGAAGAGTGGGAAAGTGGGAGCTGAGGAGAAGGGATGTGGGGAGAGGGGAAAAACAGGGAAGAGGATGATAGTGTCAGACAGGGGGGAGAAGGTGTGAAGAGGAAATATGGAGATGGGCGGAGGGAAGGGGAAGAGAGGGGAGTGAGATGAGACTGGGGGAGAAGGGGAGAAGGGGAGAAGGGGAGAAGGGGAGACAGGGGAGGGAAGGGGAGGGGAAGGGGGAGAGAGGGGAGTGAGATGGGACTGGGGGAGATGGGGAGAAGAGGGAAATATGGAGGTGGGCGGAGGGGAAGGGGGGAGAGAGGGGAGTGAGATGGGACTGGGGGAGAAGCGGAGAAGAGGAAATATGGAGATGGGGGGAGGGAAGGGGGAGAGGAAAGTGGGAAATGGGGAGGAGGTAGGGAGATTGGGGGAGATTGGATAGCGGAAAGGGGAGACGGGAGAGGGGGAGAGGGAAGAGTGGGATGAGAGTGACAGAGATGTGGAAGAGAGAGACACACACACAGAGACACACACACAGAGACACAGAGACACAGAGACAGAGACACAGAGAGACAGAGAGAGAGACAGAGAGAGAGAGAGAGAGAGAGAGAGAGAGAGAGAGAGAGAGAGAGAGAGAGAGAGAAAGTGAGGCGGGGATAGAAAGGGAACGTGGATGGGGATATCTAAAAGAAATGAAAAGAATTCCGATTTCACTCATTTTTGCAATTGCTGATTCCTCACATGAGGAGTACTTTGCATTAATTCTGACTTTAGTTAATGCAAATATGACACACATGAATTCTACACGGACGCCGGTCCCTTGCGCACTTAGTACACAAACCCCACCTGACAAATTCCCTCCCACCCCAACTCCCTACCCACAAAGACCAGCCGGGATGCCCGAATGAGTTAAGCTTCCGTCTCCCGTTTTGGTAGATCATGGGATTCGAACCCACATGTTCCAACCCTAGTCGAGTCAAACCAGTGACATAAAAAGTTATACTTGTCACTTCCTAGCCAGGCGCTCAACATTATTAGGATAGGGCAAGGACTGGTTGGTTCGATGTCAGGATCATGTGACTGAGTGGGATATCAGGCCATGGTGCTAGCAGCCTGGTCTCCTAGTGGGACATCACTATAAAGTCGTCATGAGTGCGCATTGTCACAAGTCAGTACCCATGCTGATATGACCTTAGATATAAATCTCCAACAACCAACCAACGCGCACACCATCCAGGCCAGCTCTAACAAAGCTGTGGGCCTGTCCAAGCACAGTCGACTGAAATCCTGCAAGTCTGAAAGAAAAATGGTCTTAGCATTTGAGGCCAGCTCAGCCTGAGTGGGGACAGACGCAGTTGGGCTTCCCCACTTAGACCGGCTCGCAATGTTCTCGTACATGTGTAACACTTCCACCACCAAACCACCAACCAGGCCCAGCCAGTTAGTTAGTTACCTGACAAACCCTGGTTAAATCAGGGCGAGCAAATGTTGGTTGTTGGAGTTCATGTCCTAGCAACATCTAAGGTCACATCAGGATGGGTACTGACTTGTGACAGTGCGCACTCATGGCGACTTTACAGTGCTGCCCCACTGGGGTGGTTGGTTGTTGCAGTTTTACGTCCTGGCAATAGCTACGGTCATATCAGGGTGGGTACCGCCTTGTGCCAGTGCACACTCATGGAGACTTTATAGTGCTGCCCCACTGATCAGATCAGGCCACTCAGTCACATTATCCTGACACTAAGCTAACCAGATAGACAGCCCTATCCTATTAATACCAAACGCCATGCTAGGTGGCAACAAGTATCAATTTTATAAGTCATCGGTTTGACTTGGCTGGAATTCGAACTCCCGACCTTCCGCACGGGAAGCCTGCGCTCTACCGATTAAGCCACCGCGTCCGGTCCCACGTCCAACTCATGTGTATAGCTTGGCTTAGTTCATGAATATATATATTTTTTTTTAAGCCAACGTATTACAAGATGCACATTGAAATATAGCAGGGCAGTAGACTGTTGGTAAAACGGTCCAGATGAGGTCCAGTGTGTATATGTGTATGTGTGCCTGTGTGGCTGTGTGTGGGAAGTGAAGGCACACCTGTGAGCCCGCCGCGTCTCTAATTAACATTAACACCTGTCCCGCTATACACAAGGCACGGGAAGGCCTCAGTCCCGGTACACATGCACATGTTGACATTGTCGTCTGCTCTAATTAATTCTCGTCTGCTAAGTTTCGAAAAGAACTAAGTATAATGTCTCTGTTCATAACAAATTCAGTGTACTGATGAATGAAGAAACTCCTCAGAGAGAGTATAACAACATTGAAATGGAATGGGAAGCTCTCAGAGAAAGCATGGTCAAGTCAGCAGAGGAGGTGTTACCAAATAAAAAATGAGAGACAAAGCAATCATGGATGACGCAAACCATACTAGAAAAGATGGCAGAAAGGAAGAAAGTGAAAACCACTGATCCACCTAAATACAAACACCTGAAGAATGAAATAGAAGATGAATGCAAAAAAGCTAAAGATGAATGGTGGAATAAGAAGTGTGAAGTAGTGGAACAACTTGAGTCTCAACATCGTTCAAGAGAGAGGCACAAGAAAGTGAAAGAGATAACAGGTCAAGGATACAGACAGAGAAGCAGTAAATGTATCAAGAACAAAGACGGCAAAATGCTCTTTGAAGAAGATGAAATAAAGTCCAGATGGGAAGAATATGTAAACGAACTATACAATGATGACAGAGGGAACACCCACACAATTGAGAAAGAAGATGGGAATATTATATTAGTATCAGAGGTTGAGAAGGCTATCAATGATCTAAAGTCAGGTAAGGCTCCTGGAAGTGACCAGATAACATCAGAAATGATAAAAGGACTAGATGAAGTGGGGATTCAAATCATTCATAAGCTAGTAACTGACATCTATGAGACTGGATTTATACCATTGAATATGAATGAATCCATATTTGTACGACTCCCAAAGAAGCTAAAACCAACATTGTGTACTGAGTACAGAACACTAAGCCTGATGAGTCATATGTTGAAGATGATCCTGAAAATAATTTTACTGAGAAACAGACAGAAAATTGAAGAACAAATCAGTAACGTACAAAGTGGGTTTATATCTGGAAGAGGTACACGTGAAGGGATTTTCAATATGAGAATGATTTGTGAACGTTATTGTGAAGTGAACCAGGATGTTTATGCCTGCTTTATTGACTATGAGAAGGCCTTCGACCGAGTCAATCATGAACTGTTAATCAAATGTTTACAAGATATTGGTGTCAATGGCAAAGACATTAAACTAATTGTGAACTTATAGTGGACACAACGTGCATTTATAAAAATGGAGCAGGGCCTATCGGATGAAGTTATGATTAAACGAGGAGTTCGACAGGGGTGTGTATTGTCACCATGTCTATTTAACCTGTACACAGAGATGATTTTCAGACACATTGAAGATTGCAAGGGAGTGACAATAGGTGGCATGAACGTCAACAATCTTAGATATGCCGATGACAGTGTAATACTAGCAGACAGTGAGAAAAACCTACAAGATATAGTGAATAGAATCAATAAAGCTGGAATACTATTCAACATGAAGATGAATGCCAGGAAGACCAAAACAATGGTTATAAGTAAAAAGACAGATAAACCAAATGTCAATATAACCATAGATGGCACAAACATAGAACAAGTATCCGAATTCATATATCTCGGACAAAAGATTACAAATGATGGGAGATGTGAGGAAGAAATTAAAAGAAGGATAACAATAGCCCGAACAACATTCTCCAAAATGTATAGAGTGTTAACATCAAGTAAGATATTAATACAAACAAGGAAGCGTATTCTTCAGTGTTATGTGTGGTCTACTCTAATGTATGACGCAGAGACATGGACAATCTCTAAGAAAATGTACAAACGTTTAGCAGCATTTGAGATGTGGACTTATCGAAGGATGATGAAAATATCATGGACAAAGAAGATCACCAACAAAGAAGTTCTCAGAAAAAATTAAAAATAAGAAAAGCTTGTTTGCCACTATACAGACAAAGAAACTTATTTATTTTGGCCACATCATTCGTCAGAGTTCAATATACCGTACATTGTTGGAAGGGAAGGTGAATGGCAGCAGAGGGAGGGGGAGACCAAGAACATCATGGTTTACAAATATTTCACAGTGGACAGGCTTGAATTATTCACAGTCTATCAGAACAGCACAACATCGGGACAAGTGGAGAACCATTGCATCCAACCCTCGAATAGAGGATGGAACTATTGATTGATTGAAGTACTGTTAACAATTCTTTAACGTCGATATAATAAGTCATTAACAAGCATCTATTTTCTCTTTTAAAGAATCTATAATAATTCATTAACAAGCATTCCTTTTCCCCTATCCACTTAAAGAATGTACATGTATGTGTCCAGTGGTTAGTAGTAGCCACACACAATACTACATGGCACTGATTGGACGGGATGGTCTAGTCGGTAGAGCGTCAACTTCCGCAGAAGTAGGTGCTGCCTCAACAGCCTATCAATTTATGTATATTTGTCGGTTAAATATCTGTTAATGCCCTAAATTAAAAGGTTCAAACCAGGTATACTTGTGAGCTGAGAAGCATAGGATAACATGCGATTTCACCACCAACTCCCATATTCTGGACATCCCTGTTAAGCACAACACGCGATGCCAGTAGATAAGCGTGACTTGCGGGATTGAGCTGGATTTGGAGATGCTTATCTCAGGGCCTTGCGAGTCAAGGTCTGCTGAACCAGGCGTTGCGATTTCAAGACCTGGCCGCAACCCAGTTTATTACCAGAGGGAAAACACATAGTAGTCTAGTCAAGCCAGCCCTCTGACGGCAATGGCAAGAACTAACACTGTGGTATGCGTAGCAGGTCACTCTGCAGTAGGCCCTGGTTGGTTGGTTGGTTGGATGTTGGAGCTTTATGTCCTGGCAACATCGAAGGTCATATCAGGATGTGTACTAACTTGTGACAGTGCACACTCATGGCTACTTTATAGTGCTGCCCATCAGGCCGCCAGCAACATAAACAAACATCCCACTTAGTCACATTATCCTGACACTAAGCCAAACAGTCCTTGCCTTATCATAATAATGGTTAGGAAGCAAAAGGTATCAATTTTTAACTCATTGGTTTGACTCGAGCAGGGTTGGAACCTGTGGGTTCGAAACCCACGATCTACCAAAACTGGAGACGGACACTTAAACTCATTCGGTCATCCCATCTGGTATGTTGTGGTGTGTGTAGCAGCTCACTGTGCAGTAGGCTGTGTGGAAAAGGTCTATATAGGGTTCCAACTACCAACGTGTCACCAGATAGGAGTGGCAAGATAGCGTTGGCGGTTGCAGCTTACTGTGCAAAAATGTTCTGCAGGAAAGGGCAAAGGAACAAGTCGCCCCCTGATGGCAGTGGAAAGAAGTAACGTTGTAGGTAAGAGCTCACGTTGCATGTCGTGGGTGGGGAAAAATCTCCCACTCAGTCACATTATCCAGACAAGGGGCTAACGAGTCCTTGTCCTATCCTATTGATGCCGAGAACCAAGCTAGGAGTAGGAAGCGACAAGTATCAATTTTGTATGTCATTGGTTTGACTCGACCAGGAATTGAACTCCCGACCTTCTGCACGGGGGGTGGGGGGGGGCTTGCGCTCTACCGATTCGGCCACCGCGTCCGGTCCATTTCACTAGCGGCAGACGACAATTTCGAACAGAGCGTCTACAGCTGGGCACGTCACGCCCACTTCCGGCTGAGTGGTGCGGGTGTTGCGCGCGCAGTTTTAACACTGCCCCGCACCGCTCGTCAACCTGTTCCGTGTGCTGCCGGGACTGCCCACCAGAGGGCAGCGGCGCGGCACCACACGCCACGCAACCTGACTTCCATGTGGCTTCCATATTGTGACTGGGCGCGGAACTAATTGGGAAACACCAATGGACTTATGTGTGCTCAGTCAGCCCTGCAGACAGACAGACAGACAGATAGATAGATAGACAGACAGACAGACAGACAGACAGACAGACAGACAGACAGACAGACAGACAGGCAGGCAGGCAGGCAGACAGACAGGCAGGCAGACATATAGATCAACAAGATAGACAGGATAGACAAGACAGATGAGATCGACGAGATAGATGAGATAGACGAGATAGATGAGATAGACAGATTGGGGCAGACAGGCAGGCAGGCAAAAAGACAGACATATAGATAGACAAGATAGATAAGATAGACAAGACAGACGAGATAGACAGATTGACTGACGCTGATGGTCAGTTGCAACGCGCACCCAGGCGCCGATTGACTGACTGCTCACAAAACTGTTGCCATCATCACAGATGATTTTCTGATTGACAAAATAAATAAATAAATGCCGAGGAGGGCATTAACATACAGTATAACCTCTCGAAGTCGACCGACCATAGGACCGACTTTAAATGACCCATTTAGGGAGCTAGACGGTTTAGGGATTTTTCATTACAATGGTATTGTATGGGCGATCGATTGGCACCCAAATTAAGCAATCGATATAGTAGAGTGGGCGATCTGTCGGGGTGGTCGGTTAGAGGGGGTTTACTGTAGTTTTCTTCACTGTCTGTCCATACATGCCCTCATACCACACACACCAGCAACAACAATAAATCGATTTTTGATGACGAAACCAGGATGGTCTGCGCCATGTGCTGGTGGTGCTGAGATGACAGTTAACATACTGCATGCAACGCTCTCAGCGTTGTCAGCTGGTGGAAGGCAGGACGCCTCCTCTCACCCTCCCACAAGACACAACCAGGCTCTGCTCCTCCATGGTACGTAGTACTAGTAGCTCTCCAACAGGACACCCAGGGCTGCTGGAGGAGGTACCCTTGAAAACTGTGCAGGCTGCTAATACCAGTAAGAGGACAATGGCCAGGAGACTTTCACAACCAATTATAACTCTACTTAGCGATGCACTTTCGGGTTGTAAGGAGGGCGGACTTTATATGATATAATTATTGTATATTATATATATTATATGTTATATATCCTATATGTTATATATAACATATATATAATGTATATAATATATATAATATATAATAATAATATAAATATAATATATACAATACATATACTACACATAGCTAATATATATAATATTATATATACAACATATATAATATATTATATATAATAGTGGAAAATATAATAATATATATAGGTACGCCCTAATTAGCGCTCTACATACGCCTAAAAATGCAATGCTAAATGAAACCGTGCTATACGGGATCATTATAACAGCATATATAGGTATATATATATATATATATTTATATATATATATATATATTTATATATATATATATATATATATATATATATATATATCTATGCTGTATAAGCCATTATACAAGTATAATAAGGCTGCAAACTACCATCTGCTCCTCAGCCCTAACTCGTCCCACAGTGATCGACTGGGGGAGCCTTTATCTCGTCATCTACTGTTCTAGCCTAGTCAACCTCAGATCCGTTGGGGGCACCACCCGTCTGTCCACGCACTACTGACACCTCCCCCCCCCCCCCCCGCCCTCCCCCACATACTCACTGTACCACCGAAATATATATATATATATATATATATATATACATATATATATAAACTTCCTAGCGTATGGAGTGTGCGGCCCCCCACCGCCCACGCAGGGGGGGCGTAGAAGATGCTGGGAGACCCCACCCCCTTGACAACTCCACTAAATCTAGAGGAAAGCACAACTACCCCTCCCCCCCACCCCCACCCCCGTCTCACATTCAGCATCACTGCCTCCAACGTTACAAATATCCACACATACAACATAAGGTTGGTTGGTTGGTTGCTTGATGGGAGTTTTACGTCCTGGCAACATCTACGGTCATATCAGGACGGGAAGAATAAGGTAATAAGCAAGCATGCAATAATAATAGAGATGCCAACATTGTGTGACCAACAAATAGAAAGATATTAACATTTTATTAGTAAGATCCAACATTGTGTGACCAAAAATAGGAAGATATTAACATTTTATCACTGAGATCCAACATTGTGTGACCAAAAATAGGAAGATATTAACATTTTATTGGTAAGATCCAACATTGTGTTCCCAAACATAGGAAGATATGAACATTTTATTAGGAAGATAAGTTTGTGTGTGGCAACACGCGGAATGACAATCGGACATATATCATGATATAGTATAATCATACAATATATAATATGTACATATCATTATATAATATACTTTTTCATACAAATGCCACCATGTATCCCATCATGTGTCTATGTGTCATTGTCTAGGCTCTGCTTGTCACCTTGAGCTGCTGATGTCGTAAGTAGCTGATTGTTGTAAGTAGCTGATTTTGCCATTCTTATTACTATTGGGTCTTTTTTTATTTTAGGTGGGTGAGAGTGAAAATCGGAAGATTTCCACATGGAATCGTAATATCGGAAGAGAGTAGCCAAAATCGGAAGTCTTCCTACAAAATCGGAGCAGTTGGCATCTCTGTAATAACTTCTACCCGTCTCATGCAATACCGCTCACCAATCGGTTTCCAAGGTGACAAGTTGTGTGAAGCCATCCCATAATAAGGAAGACTCCAGTTGCGCGTAGCGCCCCCCCCCCCCCCATCCGCCCCCCGCCCCACTCAGCCAATCTCTCCCCGTATGAATATTAATAAACTGCCACCAGATAGTCTCCACGACCATGCCTCATTTCCACACAGGTCTCGCCCCCATTTCCTGAATTATCGCGTGCCATCGCGTGTGTTCTCGGAGACAGACGAGATTCTCCACACGTTGGCGTTCCGGCAACTCGCTACCGGCGGTGGTGGGTGTAATTCTCCAACATTCAGTAGTCTGTGTCTCTCTTTCTGTATATGCCTCTCTCTGTCTCTCCCTCTCTCTCTCTCTCTGTCGGTCCCCATCTCTCTTTATCTATATAATATATAAATATATATAGTATAGTTATACAAATCTTACCTGGGTACAGATGATGGATAACTGTTGTTTTCCCGAGGTACAATCCTCGGATAGTCATGGGCTAGTGAGAAGAAAGCACATCCTGGTCCAGCAATCTTTTAAATACTTATTTGGATAAAAAATGATCTCAACATTCTATAATATATTAACGCCTGCCTCCTTAAGCACCTTGATAGTCTATCTTGCAAGTGTGTCTCTCGAGACACCTTATTAAAAGCTGTCTTGAATTTCTTATTCCTCATCCTTGGATATATATGCCCTTATGGCTGAAACTATACATATTCGTCGATCCTCTGGAAAACTATTTAGATGTACTGTGGACAGTGGGTGCCCTGTACGATTAGACTTTAGAAGTGTCTCCAAATCGAATGTTACCTCCTGGCTATCTATCTCCAGTCCGTCCAGAGACAATGCCACAATAGTTTGGCCTCTGTGTCCTCTCACTAGCAGCAATAGCACTGCTAACTTAAATCCTAGTTCCTTCGTTAATAAATGTTTATTACTAGGCCATGACTGGAAAAGCTTAAATACTATCGACACATACCAGAACCTATTATATTTGGGTCTGGGTGGGTTGCTCTCATACACCGACCTAATAAAGCAGTGCACTACCTGATGCTTTCCAATCATTTGGTAGAATAATTGAAAGTGCACATCGTGCTGCATTAATTGCACCGAATCCTAAGCCTTCATCTTCTAACATTCTTAGAAATCTAACGATCCTAGCTATTGTAGGCCTTAATGGTTTGACCCCTTTAAGCAGACAATGAAGTCCCCATCTTTTTAAGTGACTTGTATATAATTTCACCGTCCCTTTTCTCCAGACGTGTGAAATGAGTCTCTCTTGTGTAATTTTATCCAGACCATATTGTTCCAGATGCTTCTTTAGAAAAGGAATGCCAAAAGGGGTGTCATAGACACGTCTCCATGGATTGTTAACGGTCCTTGATGCTGCAGGTTGTCTTTCCCTCATGGAAACCTGAGCCTGTCTTTCACTCCTAGTGTGACTGCTGCTAGCCACAGTTGTGTGTCGCACTCTGGTACTATCAGTACTGCGTGTGAGTGATCCATCCTGATCTTCCTGGCCTGCTGATAATGCTGAATGGTGGGAATATGTAATACAATTTGTTATTCCAAATCAGAGAGAATGCATCAACTTGCCAGGCTTCTGGCTCTGGATGCCACGGCCCATATTTGGGTAATTTTTTGTTGTTTCGTGATGCGAACAGGTCAACTTGTGGCTTGCCCCATTTGGTACAAATGTAATCGAAAATATTCTGACTTAAGGACCATTCTAAATGGTCATTAAAATGTTGACTTTTTCTGTCAGCCAAAGTATTTTGACTGCCTGGAATATGTGCTACTGTTAGCCATATATTGTGTTCCTCTGCCCAGTCCCAAATTAGTTTGGCTAAATGGTTACATGGTTTGGAACGAGTCCCTCCCATATTATGTATGTATGCCATTGTACACTGTATGCACACTGTCGTATTATCAGTTAATACCCGTACATGATTTTTGGGTAAGCGCACTAGACTACGTAAGCCTAAATAAATAGCTCGAAGCTCTAGTACGTTTATGTGATCGGAGATTTCATCTTCCAACCACCAACCCCCAGATTCCTGTTGGTCTCTATGAGTGGCCCATCCTTCTAGTTACGTGTCCATCGTAACCATGGTATTGGGTTATCCCATTCTAATGGGGTTAGGTGAATTATCAATGTGTGACAACCACCGCATACTATCCTGTATGCCTTCTGGTGAAATGGTCATAGGTCTTTCAAAATTCCCTTTAGTGCGAGCCAACGCTAAGTTCTTATCTATTTCTAGCGATTTGATATGAGCTTTGCCATATAGAATAGCAGGGGGATAGGCTATCATGATTCCTATCAATATTGCGACTTGTCTTATCTTTGGTTTACTTAATTGTAATACTTGATTTGCCTTGTTTGTAAACCAAAGATAAGACAAGTAATCAGTTAATATGCAATTTAAAGTTTTTTAAACTTGATGTATGTGAATGCTAACATGACCTAAACCAATGTCTCATTTCAAAAATGATACTAACCTGTTTGGTTTAGTAGTTATGTCGAAAAACTGCCGGAACTACTCTACAAACATCCTCCCGTTGTGAGTAGATTATGCTAATTGCTAGACCTGGATGTGCTTCCTTCTCCCTGGCCTACGAGTAGCCAGAGGCATAGCAGTGAGGTAAAATATATATAGCGCGTATACAGACCCTCTGTATACGGATGTAAGCCAGAAGGGCTCCGGCTATACTACTTCTCTGCTAATTACCACAAGTGTGGTTCCCGGGTTCGATGCCAGGGGGACTGGCGGCGCTGCTGTCTGCGCACGCTCCCACCGGGCCAAGGTGCACTGGACTTGCCACTTGCCTGCCAGCCGCACCCCAAGCAACACCTGTGCCTTATGTATAACATTGCATTCGACTTCTAGCCTCCTTCGTAGTTCAGGCGCAAAACCACGTAAACGCCGATCCAAAAATGGAGATAAACATTGGAATCAAACCTTAAAAAAGTTGGGTCTTTTTATTCCTTCTCTTTAGTTCATTGCTCCATAACCATATGATCATATGAAAAGTGGAATCAGTGACCTTTGAACTTATTTTGACGTAAAGATCAATCACTTTTATATAATAACAGTTGATATCGAATGATAGACTTTCTAGATGCAAAATTCTCCTTTAATGCAGGTATTTATTGCGTTTACCCTATCATAGTAGCAATTTAAAAAACTCTTTTTAAAAGCCTTAAATTTGCTTGTTGAACATCAGTGCCAACTCTAATTTAACCTAGGGCACCTTCATTTTAAATTCGCCTTTGTTTCATGCAGGGTTAAAACCCCATAGTGGACTGACCAAGATGCCAACGATGCCTGTACATGTGTAATTCAATTTGAGGCAACAACCCTGCCCAGTAGGACTAGCGGGTTATGTGTAAATTCTCCAGTCTCCGGCAACACCACCTATAATACTGAGGCCACGTCATGCACTGCTTTCTATAGCCAAGGGAGGAACCCTGAGGGCTGGAGACCTCCGCCTTTACTGGGGTATGTGCCTTCGAGGGTTAGCAGTGAGAACTGGATCCGTTTTTGTGGAGCCATGGATGAACTTCCAATCGACTCTGACTGTGACAGTGGAGGTGGACACACAGGACTGTGACAGCACCGGCACAGCTGGAATGCGCGGTGCATGATGGGATGAGAGCAGTTACCGGAAGGAGAGCAGTTAACGTGATCGTTATGGGATAGAGGAACGTTGGAGAACAAGGTAAGAGGACGGAGAGGAGGGATGTAGGCAGAGGACAGGAGAGGGTGAGAAAGCTGGAAGAGCGAGGAAGAGAGGAGAAAGAGGATATAGGAGGGATGGAGAAAAAGAGAGGAGAAGGGGATATTAAAGGGAAGAGAGGGAGGGGGAGAGGAAGAGAGGGAGAGGAGAAAGGGAGAGGAGATAGAGACAGGAAGGAGAAATAGAAAAGGAGAGGCATATACAAGGTAAGAGAGGAGAGGGGAGAGTGGAGAAGTGTGGCAGAGAGAACGGAGAGAAGGAAGAGAGGAATGATAGAGTGAGAGTAGAGAGAGAGGGGTGGGAGATGGGAGGGAGGGGGAATGGTGGCAGACGGAGAGTGAGAAAGGTACAGAGAGCCAGAAGTCAGAGAAAAGGCCTGAAGGGATAGAGACAAGGAATGAGGGATGGAGAGAAGAAGAGAAGAAGAAAGGGAGAGAGAAAGCCTGCAGAGATATGAAAAAAGGAAGGAGAGAAGGAGAGAGGGAGAGAAGAAATGGAGAGAGAAGGACTGCAGAGATAGGGGAAACGGGAGGAGAGAGGGAGAGAGGGAGAGAAGAAAGGGTGAGAGAAGGCCTGCAGAGATAGGGGAAAAGGAAGAAATGAGGGAGAGAAGGAGAGAAGAAAGGGAGAGAGAAGGCCTGCAGAGATAGGGAAAAAGGAAGGAGAGAGGGAGAGAGGGAGAGAAGAAAGGGAAAGAGAAGGCCTGCAGAGATAGGGAAAAGGAAGTAGAGAGGGAGAGAAGAAACAGAGAGAAGGCCTGCAGAGATAGGGAAAAAGGAAGGAGAGAGGGAGAGAAGAAAGGGAGAGAGAGAAGGCCTGCAGAGATAGGGAAAAGGAGAAAGGAAGGGTCACAGTAATAATGCCGATATTCCAGTTATTGTGTCCTTATCAGGAATGCAGTGTTTTCCTCTCAGATGACAGCACGGCACGCGATTCAACGATATCTCCGATATAATTTAGAGCAGCTCATTGTGCCAGACACGTCACCGTCTTATCAACGACTGACAATTCACAAGCGGCAACATGACATGAAGCAAACAAAATATATATACACAAAAAACAATGGTTAAGTTGTCCGTGCCAATGTCAGTGACTGGGCCCGTCCTGATGTGATCTTAGATGTTGTCAGGACGTAAAACTAAAAAAAAAAACACTATATTCAGGGTCTGCACACATGTGCCAATATGGAATTCAAGGCTATTTTAAGGCCGTTTTTTTTTTATAGAACCATTTCCATTTGGACTTCAAGGGAAAAAATCAATGTTGGCAAATGGCGATTTCGGACTAATTTAGATCAGTGGGGACAGTTTAATGGAATTCAATGCTTTTCAAGATAATTACCCAAAATAGGTTAAATTCAAGGCTTTTCAAGGCCTTAAAATGGGGCTAATGAAGTTCAAGACTTTTCAAGACTTTCAAGGCCCCGTACGGACCCTGTATACCAAGCAGGGGGGGGGGGGGGGGGGGGGCAAGACCACTCTAGCCTAAGCCGAGAAAACATTATATCGCTTACCTCCTAAAATAGTGATGTGGGCATGGCGACACCAAATCTCGATAACTTGCTGCAGAGCGCCCCGCCCCCAGCAATCCGCCCCGGCAGTTCGCCCTCGGCAGCCCGCCCCCGGCAGCCCGCCCCCGGCAGCCCGCCCCCGGCAGCTAGCCCCCGGCAGCCTCACCCCCGGCAGCTCGCCCCGGACACCGGTGTCACAGTTTAAAAGGGTACCCCGTTTAAACCGGGTTTTTCCACAATGCGCATGCGTCAAAGTCGAGTGGCAAGCCTGAAATGTTGTCAGAATTTCCAGCTTGTGGAGGAGTTCTCTTGAAATAAATGTAGGGCGAGAGACAAGCAATTATTCCTTCAGAAATCATTGTAGTGAATATGTTATGTCTGATAGAATATATTATCCTCTGCACTAACAAGTTGACAAGCAATTAACAAGTTATGAAACATGGGTACAATCTCAATCAGGCAGAAATGCATGCGCATTGCGAAAAAATCCGGTTTAAACCCCAGGCACCCTTTTTAAACTGCGACACCGGCCGCGCGGACAGCGGGCGCGCTGAGCCGTGACCGGCGCCCCTCGGCCCGTAGCCCGGCGCTCCCGGGGAAGGCCGACGCTTCATAGTCACATCTGGAATTGATCGGCCCACAGCGCGACCTGCGTGCTCTCTAATGTGGGAGGTGGCGACGGTAGGAATCCGCTTCCGGTTCCGGATCAATGGCTGGTTACCGGCGCGCGGAGAGTGCTGGAGATGGGGTAAGGGGCGGTTGGGAGTGGCAGTGACGGGGCTGATGGCAGTCAAGGTGGATGCCCTTTTATTAACCTACATAACACTAGCTTAATAGACCTTTTTCTGCGACGAGCAAGCGCAGGTGGCTACCAGTGCTACCCACATTAGTTCTTTTCACTGCCACCAGAGGGGTGGGACCGGGCACGGTGGCGGAATCGGTAGAGCGCGGGCATCAAGTTCAGTTTCCGGTAAAGTCAAACCAATGACTTATAAAATTGATACTTATCGCTTCTTAGCTTGTCGCTCGGCATTCATTGGCTAGGGCAAGGACTGGTTGGCTCAGTGTCAGGATAATGTGACTGAGTGGGATATCAGGTCATAGTGCTGCCAGCCTGGTCTCCCAGTGGGGCATCACTATAAAGTTACCATGAGTGGACACTGTCACAAGTCGGTACCTATCATGATATGACCTTAGATGATACCAGGATGTAAAACTCCAACAACCAACCACCTCAGAGGGGTGGGAGGTCTAACCCTTTCCAAGACCTTTTCCACAGAGTATACTGCACGGTAAGCTGCTACCCACATTAGTCCTTACCAGTACCACTGCCGGATTGATGGTGCAAATCATCTATTCTCCCGTCTGTTGTACCATAAACTTCAGGTTACTGAGGTTGAATTTTAGTGACAGTATCTTATGTGAAGGCATAACGTGCAATCGCAACACAGTAAATACTACTTACTGTTCGCCTTATCGAAGATAGTATACTGTACAAGAGTTTGCAACTTTCTTTTACTCAGTCGTCAATAATACTGATATTACAGTGAAACCCCAGTATAATGCGATCGTTGGGGGTCCATACAATGTCATCGCGAAAACAGTGCGGTCGCATTAAATCGGGGTTCAGATTACTGAATTACCTTTGACATAAAGAATTGTCGGTCCAATGAATCATCGCGTTATATCAGAATTCACGCTACATCGAGCATGTCATAATGGGGTTTCACTGTATTACCAAAGCTACTGCGACATTAAAGTTGCATAGTCAGATAGTTTTGATCGATCACTAGTATCTACTTTACATTAGTTCAAAGTTACTTTTATTTTAAATGGTAAACTTTTAAAATATTTTGAGTGCAAACATGGAAAATTAGTTTGGCAAGCTTGCCAAAACTCTGACACCATATACTTCTGCAGTAACAGGTTCTGTTAAATTGACTCAGCATTGCCTTTCTATACAGAAACAAATGCTTCATAAGTGCATCAGTATCTAAGTTAGATATGTAAAATCAAATCTAGATAATTGGTTTGGTTTTGAAAATTTGATATTTCATCAGACTATGCAGCTTTACGATAGGTCATATGCCCATTTCAGTGTGACCGGTGTACAGGTGGCGCCCCGCGTCGGCGAGCAGTAAAACTACGCCATCGCAGCAGCTTCTGTATATTTTCTTTCACTGCCTGCACATTGGGAGAGGGCTTCGTCTACCCCATGATTTTTTTAAGTGGACTTGTGCGATGGTTTTAAGTTTCTGTAATTTTTCTGAGATAAAAATATTAAATTGATCGGGATAATCTGCATTACTTTAATCTGAAGTAACTTTTATTTTAGGTGGCTAACTTTTGAGATATTTGAAGTAAAATTAATGTTGGCAAACATCCCAAAACTCTGACCCAATAGGCTTCTGTAGCAACAGGTCCTATTAAATTGACTCAGTATTCCCGATATGTGAGAACAAATGCTTAGGGAATGCATACGTATCCAGCTTAGATATGTAGAATCAAATCTAGATAATTGTTTTGGTTTTGAAAATGTGACATTGAATGGATTGCGCAGTTTTAATATCGATGTTTGCTGTAAAGAATTCCAAAAGCAGATTAAATACTTGAGCCCTCATTAAACATTTAGTGCTGTTTGGTGCTCCCGTGCTACGTCTACGATGCTACATTCGGAAATGGATAACCTAAGCCTATGGTGTCCAGCATTTCAACACACCAAAGTTAATTTGCCACGTTTTCATTTCAAGCACCCCAACTGTTAGACCTATACAAATAAAGTTGCTTCACACTAAAGAAAAGTGCATTATAACGATCAACCTCATACGCACATGTACGTGGATATATGGGTCATTCTCAGAAACAGTGTATCACTTTTGTGACATGGAAAACCAAAGTGAAAACATTTCAAACAATAGCAGAAAACATTCCAAATAGTGGCAGAATTTGTATTCCTATGAAGGTTTATATGCTGTCAATATGTCAGAGTCGAAATTATTATTTGTTTACTTTGTGATATTGATGTTATACAAATAGAGAAAACAGTTGAAATTAACCACATACCATCCATAACATCATTTTTACACACATCCATAACATCATTTTAACACACACAACAAATTCAAATGAGATTTTCTTGATTACAGTTAAGGAAAAAATACTGTGTCTTGCGAGAAAAAAAGTTGAACAAAATGTTTGGTGTCAATATGCAAATTTTCACATTTTCACTTTAGCGCAAACTCATAAAAGCATATTTTGGATACATTTTGTGGGATAAATTAAATACAAGTATTGGTAACATACTCAATACACATATACAGAGTCAATAATAACTATTTGACTCACTACCCCCTAAAAACAGGCAGAAATCATTAACAATGTAACATGGAACCCAAATATATCGCACACAATTTCTGAGAACGACACGTGGATGGAGGTCAACACCAATTGAAGTTATTTGAACTGTATATTCATTTTGATTTTGAGTTAAAATATGTCTCAGGGAAGCCATGTTGTGTATATCCGGTGTCCATTAACCCCATTACGGGTACTTCCGGTGTATATTATCCCTATTGCATAGTAAGCTTAGGGGTTGTCAACATTTTCAAAGTAGTACAAAGAGTACTACTTTTCCAGATCAGCCGCCCCTCCAAAGTAGTACACATCAACACTTTACTACAGACCCAGACGGGGGTTGTTGGGGGGGGGGGGGAGAATGACTTCAGTGGCTGCCTCTCAGTTTGGTACGGCATGGGATTCTAACACCCAGGTTCGAACCCTGGTTGAGTCAATCCAATAACTTAAAAGTTGATACTTGTCGCCACCTAACCTGGCCTTCGGCATCAACTAGAATATGACAAGAAGTTAAATAAAGAATAAAACTTGTCCACAACTGAAATTTCCCCTGCGTTAAATCAGCTAATGAACAATCCTTTTAAAATTACATAATATCAACATTTTATTAAATAATAAAAGTCGTACTTTACTGCCAGCCCCCCCCCCCCCCCCCTTTCATACGCTGTACAAGACAGTGAGAATATTGACAACTTTGGACGGCCCCTTACGAGGACGACCCCCCAACCCCCAACATTTCTCTCCTTCATCTTTGTGACGTCACGGCGTCCGCAAGGTGTAGGTGCACATTTTGCGCGGAAGGCGGTCGAGGTGTGGGTGTGGGTGTGGGTGTGGGTGTGGATATGGGTGTGGGTTTGGGTGTGGATATGGGTATGGTATGGGTGTGGGTATGGTACGGGTATGGGTATGGGTGTGGGTATGGGTATGGGTATGGGTGTGGGTGTGGGATTGGGTATGGGTATGAGTATGGGTGTGGGTATGGGTGTGGGGATGGGTGTGGGTATGGGTGTGGGTATGGGTGTGGGTGTGGGTATGGGTATGGGTGTGGGTGTGGGTATGGGTGTGGGTGTGGGTATGGGTGTGGGTGTGGGTGTGGGTGTGGTATGGGTATGGGTGGTTTAAAAACTGGCCTGCTTCTTCCATTGCGCACACCGCCACGCGCACACCGGAACCGGCGCGTCTACAAAACTAGCAGGACTTTACGTGTTTGTCAGGCTGGTGTGTGTGTGCGCGTGTGTGTGTGTGAACGGCTGGTGGTGTGTGGCGAGCCTTGCAGACATAGGTACACTTTTAACAGCCTCAAACTTCCGAGCCTTTTTGACAACGCGCTAATTGGCATTCCTCTATCACCATGGTCCACGTTTACTAACATTACACAGACAATCATCGCTAAATACAGTGGTATTAACCAGTGTGTTAACCCGATATGAACACACCATGGCCGAATGAGTTGTGCGTCCGTCTCTCGTTTTGGTAGATCGTGGGATTCGAACCCATGGGTTCGACCCCTGGTCGAATCAAACCAATGACTTGAAAATTGATACGTGTCGCTTCCTAGCCAGGCGCTCGGAAAGGGCAATGACTAGTTGGCTTAGTGTCAGGATAACGTGACTGAGTGGGATATGAGGTCATGGTGCACATCATCCCTCGTCCAGACACAGTTGCTCGACTTCACAAATTAGCTAGTTTTTAACACACAACGCAAAAGCATCTCCGTCACCGCCACCTCCACCTCACATCTCCACCAGCACCCCAGCACCCCAGACCCCCACCCCCACCCCCACCCCCAGGCTCGACCACCTCCTACCCACTTTGCTCCTCCACCGCCTCGGCTAAAGTCGACACCGTGATGGGGGAGTTTACGTCCTTCTCGATAGGGGTCGTGGAGGTGTGGGTGTAGGTGTAGGTGTGGGTGTGGGTGTGGATGTAGGTGTGGGTGTAGGTGTGGGTGTAGGTGTGGGTGTGGGTGTAGGTGTGGGTGTGGGTGTGGGTTTGGGTGTGGGTTTGGGTGTGGGTGTGGGTGTGAGCTGTCCCATTTTCTAATTTTCTGCTCATATCCAAAGAGAATTGCGCTCTCGCTTTGGGTCGTCTTGACTCGGGCTTAGCTTTGAAGCTCAGGGCACATCCTGTGAGATCGAACCGGACGCGCTAGCCGAATCGGTAGAGCGCAGGCCTCCCGTGCGGAAGGTCGGGAGTTCAATTCGCAGTCAGGTCAAATCAATGACTTACAAACAAAATTGATACTTGTGGCTTCCTAGCTTTGCACTTGCCATTATTAGTATTATATTAGGATTGGGCAAGGACTGGTTGGCTCAGTGTTAGGATAATGTGACCGAGTGGGGATATAAGGTCGTTGTGATAGTAGCTCTCTCAATGGGGCAGCACTATGAAGTCGCCATGAGTGTGCACTGTCACAAGTCGGAACCAGTCCTGATATGACCTTAGATGTTGCCAGGATGTGAAACTCCAACAACCAACCAATCCCGGGAGGGGCGGGGCTGGGTAGGGCAGGGTGAGGCGGGGTGAGGAGTGGGGCGGACTTGAGGAGCAATTGCTTGCCAATTACAAGCCGGTTGTCCCCATCATTGATCACTTCTTGCTGGAGGGGGCAGGTTGGGCTCAGCAACACACCACGCTCGTCACGTGATACCGGCAAATCAGGTTTGATGTGACCAATATCGATTCGGTCATCAATATGCAATTTCAACAGGCTGCAGTTGTTCCTGAGTTCTTGAATTTAAAAAGACGTGGGCAGTGAAGGATTTGCTGTTTGGTGTTTAGTGTTTGTCGAAAGGTTCTTACGTTGGGTGCATATTAGTCACAGGTAGGAATGGTTTTATTTGTTTGTTGTATCATGTCTTAGCAACATCTGGTGTTCTCCCTGGCAGAGTGGTTAGAGTGTCAGACTTTTTTCTAGGTCGGACTCCTAATCTGAAGGTTGGTGGTTCGATTCCCCATGCCCCCACACCTCTACCAATTTGGATTTCAACTGCTGGGTATAACTTACAGCGTCATCAAAGGCCGGTTGCTCTCATACCATGTCTATGTTTTGAGGGAGGTTAAAAATCCCTTGGGTCGGAAAAGTATAGGTTCAGGCTTTCTATCGACAAACTGTCTAATGGTGAAAACAAGTCTATCCAGACTTATCCATGATAGGTAGTATAAATCTTCCAAGAAAAAAAAAGAAAAAAAAAGAAGAAAAAAAAGGTCATATCAGGTTTTAATCAAACGAAGCTATACCTCTTCAGCGGCCCGAGGAGACCAGTCCAGGCTTACATACCCACTAGCTGGTTGTATGTGATAGCCACACAAGCCTCAGCATGCCTTCATTCAACTAGTAGCTGGTACCCCCCCCCCCCCCCCCCACACACAAACACACACAAACAATGTCCCTCCTTCACCAACCTCACAGGAAGTGTTGGCTGAATCGGTAGAGCACGGGCCTCGCGTGCTGGAGATCGGGAGTTCGGTTCCCGGTCGGGTCAACCCAATGACTTATAAAATTGATACTTGTCACTTCCTAGCCTGGCACTTGGCATTATTAGGATAGGGCAAGGACTGGTTAGCTCAGTGTCAGGATAATCTGACTGAGTGAGATATCAGGTCACGGTGTGGGGCCTGATTTCCCAGTGGGGCAGCACTATTAAGTCACCATAAGTCCGGACTATCACAAGTGAGTACCCATCCTGATATGACCTTATATGTTGCCAGGACGTAAAACTCCAACAAACAACCAACTAGTAGTTGGTACACCGCAATGTATCATGAAGGACCAGCATACCTCAGAACACAAATACTTGTGACTGAAGACAATAATAGTATCACTTTAAAATTATAGTCTGATATCTTTGTAAACAAAATAAAGCTTGTTTTATTTAACAACGCCCCTAGAGCACATTGACTTTTGTATTATCGGCTATTGGATGTCACACATATGGTCATTCTGACATATTTCTTTGGAGGAAACCTGCTGCTGCCACATAGGCTACTCTTTCCGATAAGCAGCAAGGGGTCTTTTATATGCTTTTCCCCACAGACAGGAGAGCACATACCACAGCCTTTGATGAACCAGTTCTGGACCATTGGTTGGAACGGAAAATAGCCCAAACTGCAACTGGTTCCACTGAGCAGGATCGATAGAATGACCGACACCTTCACAGGTGGCCTGATCTACGTCCTGCTGCCCGATATTTTTTTTGAAAAGGTTTAATTTCAATCAATAATACTCCCAGTCAGCTATGTGTTTTTAAACAGATTTAGAAAGTAGGAGGCGATGGCAGTCCACGATGCCCTACCTTGCAGCTACAGAGGCCAGCACACATCGGGCTATTGAAGAGTTCCTCTGAGAAAACAAAGGCTCGATCCGGGCTTCAACTTACCTGCAAAGACACAAAGCACAATGATAAGCATGAGGAAGTAAAAATAACAACACGGTGACAAGAATTAAATAAATGAAAAGAGGAAATTACTGAATTACAAATATATCATTCTGTGATCATTAGATAAAATGAAGGTGAAATTCACTGCATCATTCGTTGGTTTTGAATTAATTTGATTATTTATTAGATATGTGCTGTATAAGCAATTATACGAGTATAATTATCCGGAAAGTGATCATCTATTAACTGTCTACTCAGTTTGTATCAACCTGACACTACATCTGCTAACTGACACTCTTCCAGTCATTTACTGGTCATGCCTTCTGCCGCGGCTGGTGGCGCCACCTGTCATGTCTTCCTCTCATGTCTCCACCTCACGCCTGGACCACTCGCTCCAGTTTTATTTGTTCTTTTGTCAGCAAGAGGCACTTATCTCTTTCCAGAGAATACAGTTTTCCATCGCACTTATCTTCTGTCTTTTCTTTCATCTTGTAGGACATAATTATATAAAATATATATATATATATATATATAATAAAATATGTATATTACCTATTATATGTATAATTATAACCAACTTTATTTTAGTTCAGAACAATGTTTATTATACAGAGTGACATATACAGATTAGATGCGGCAATGTTTGCCTAATTGAGAGACATTTGTTGCACAACAAATAATGTTTTTGCACACCGGTTGGGGCCAAGTACAAGTTTCCAATTCCAAGCAAATGAATTTTGATATTCCCACAAGGAAATAATTCACAAGTGCACCGATATGTAAGTTGGATATGTAGGATTAAATCAATATTAGTGTTTTGGTTTTGAAAATATTATTATTTCTTTAGATTATGCAACTACATCTAAGTTGGATATGTAAAATTAAATCAAGATTGGTGGGTATTTTAATATTTTTAATAAATATTATTCTTTCATCAGATTATGCAACTTTAGATACTTTAATTGGCTGTGCTCCATTACCGGTCTCAGTAACTGCCAATGAAAACACTGCAGATGGAACCTTGCAGATCTCAGTAGAAAACCCTTTTTCTATCATTCCAAGTACACATAGTTTGTCTGTTGTTGTTTTACATCCAAACAACATCTAAGGTCATATCAGGATGGGTAGCGACTTGTGACAGTGTGCACTCATGGCAACTTTATAGTGCTGCCCCACTGGGAGACCAGGCCACCTGATATCTGCCTGACCTGATATCCCACTCAAGTCACATTATCCTGACACTGAGCCAACCTGTCCCTGACCTATCCTAATAATCCAGAGCAGAAGGCAAAGAAACGACAAGTATCAATTTTGATGTCATCGGTTTGACTCGACCAGGGTTCGAACCCACGGGCCCACGATCTACCAACACGGGAGACGGACGCTGTAACTCATTCAGCCATCCCGTCTGGTCCAGTACACATAATCAGATATGTTTAATCACTGTATGACCCCCAATAGCCGACGTTTATTTTTGTGCTGGGGGGGGGGGGGGGGGGGGGTGTTGTCATTAAACAAACAAACAAACAAACAAACAAACAAACAAAACAAAACAAAGAACAAGTGCACATGCGGAAACAAACCTAAAAAGGACCCCGTTCGTCTCCTGTAGCTACACCGGGCGCGGTGGTCTAATCGGTAGAGCGTGTGCGGAAGGTCGGGAGTTCGGGTTCCGGTCGAGTCAAACCAATGACTTTAAAATTGATACTTGTCGCTTCCAAGCCAGGTGCTCACCATTATTAGGATAAAGCAAGGACTGGTTAGCTCGGTGTAAGGATAACTTGATTGAGTGAGATATCGGGTCATGGTGCCGGTGGCCATATACTGCTTTAAGACCACATGTGCTGCTATACACTGCTTAACACCACATGTACTGTGATATACTGCTATATTACCACATGTGCTGCCATATGATGCTTAAAGACCACATGCCCTGCGATATACTGCTTTAAGACCACATGTGCTGCGATTCACTGCTTAAGACCACATGTGCTGCAATATACTGCTATAATACCACATGTGCTGCATATACTGCTTTAACACCACATGTGCTGCCATGAAATGCTCTAAGATCATACATGCTGCGATATAATGCTATATTACCCCATGTGCTGCGATATACTGCTATAAGACCACATGTGCTGCAATATACTGCTATAATACCACATGTGCTGCATATACTGCTTTAAGACCACATGTGCTGCCATGAAATGCTCTAAGATCATACATGCTGCGATATAATGCTATATTACCCCATGTGCTGCGATATACTGCTATAAGACCACATGTGCTGCAATATACTGCTATAATACCACATGTGCTGCATATACTGCTTTAAGACCACATGTGCTGCCATGAAATGCTCTAAGATCATACATGCTGCGATATAATGCTATATTACCCCATGTGCTGCGATATACTGCTATAAGACCACATGTGCTGCAATATACTGCTATAATACCACATGTGCTGCATATACTGCTTTAAGACCACATGTGCTGCCATTAAATGCTCTAAGATCATACATGCTGCGATATAATGCTATATTACCCCATGTGCTGCGATATACTGCTATAAGACCACATGTGCTGCAATATACTGCTATAATACCACATGTGCTGCATATACTGCTTTAAGACCACATGTGCTGCCATTAAATGCTCTAAGATCATACATGCTGCGATATAATGCTATATTACCCCATGTGCTGCGATATACTGCTATAAGACCACATGTGCTGCAATATACTGCTTTAAGACCACATTTGCTGCCATGAAATGCTCTAAGATCACACGTGCTGCCATATACTGCTTTAAGACCACATGTGCTGCTATACACTGCTTAAGACCACATGTACTGCGATATACTGCTATATTACCACATGTGCTGCCATATGATGCTTGAAGACCACATTCCCCGTGATATAGTGCTTTAAGACTGCATGTGCTGTGATAGACCACATGTGCTGCGATATACTGCTTTAAGACCACATGTGCTGCCATGAAATGCTCTAAGATCACACGTGCTGCCATATACTGCTATATTACCACATCTGCTCCCATATGATGCTTAAACACCACATGTGCTGCGATAACTGCTTTAAGACCACATGTGCTGCTATACACTGCTTAAGACCACATGGACTGTGATATACTGCTATATTACCACATGTGATGCCATATGATGCTCAAAGACCACATGCGCTGCGATATAGTGCTTTAATACCACATGTGCTGCGATATACTGCTACAATACCACATGTGCTGCCATATACAGCTTTAAGACCATATGTGCTGTCATGAAATGCTCTAAGATCACATATGCTGCCATATACTGCTATAATACCACATGTGCTGCGATATACTGCTTTAAAACCACAGGTGCTGCCATATACTGCTTAAGACCACGTGTGCTGCGATAAACTGCTTTAAAACCACATGTGCTGCGATATACTGCTTTAAAACCACATGTGCTGCAATACACTGCTTAAGACCACGTGTGCTGCGATAAACTGCTTTAAAACCACATGTGCTGCGATATACTGCTTTAAAACCACATGTGCTGCGATATACTGCTTAAGACCACGTGTGCTGCGATAAACTGCTTTAAAACCACACGTGCTGCGATATACTGCTATAAAACCACATGTGCTGCGATATACTGCTTTAAAACCACATGTGCTGCAATACACTGCTTAAGACCACGTGTGCTGCGATAAACTGCTTTAAAACCACACGTGCTGCGATATACTGCTATAAAACCACATGTGCTGCAATACACTGCTTAAGACCACGTGTGCTGCGATAAACTGCTTTAAAACCACATGTGCTGCGATATACTGCTTTAAAACCACATGTGCTGCGATATACTGCTTAAGACCACGTGTGCTGCGATAAACTGCTTTAAAACCACATGTGCTGCGATATACTGCTTTAAAACCACAGGTGCTGCCATATACTGCTTAAGACCACATATGCTGCGATAAACTGCTTTAAAACCACATGTGCTGCGATATACTGCTTTAAAACCACATGTGCTGCGATACACTGCTTAAGACCACGTGTGCTGCGATAAACTGCTTTAAAACCACATGTGCTGCGATATACTGCTTTAAAACCACAGGTGCTGCCATATACTGCTTAAGACCACGTGTGCTGCGATAAACTGCTTTAAAACCACATGTGCTGCGATATACTGCTTTAAAACCACAGGTGCTGCCATATACTGCTTAAGACCACGTGTGCTGCGATAAACTGCTTTAAAACCACATGTGCTGCGATATACTGCTTTAAAACCACAGGTGCTGCCATATACTGCTTAAGACCACATGTGCTGCGATAAACTGCTTTAAAACCACATGTGCTGCGATATACTGCTTTAAAACCACAGGTGCTGCCATATACTGCTTAAGACCACGTGTGCTGCATATACTGCTTTAAGACCACATGTGCTGCGATAAACTGCTTTAAAACCACATGTGCTGCCATATACTGCTTTAAAACCACAGGTGCTGCCATATACTGCTTAAGACCACAGGTGCTGCCATATACTGCTTAAGACCACATGTGCTGCGATAAACTGCTTTAAAACCACATGTGCTGCGATATACTGCTTTAAAACCACAGGTGCTGCCATATACTGCTTAAGACCACATGTGCTGCATATACTGCTTAAGACCACGTGTGCTGCGATATACTGCTTTAAGACCACATGTGCTGCCATTTAATGTTTGAGAACTACAAGACAGTACTGCCAGCTACTCCTTCAAGACCAGAGTTGCTGCCATCTATTATTACTTTTAGGGACCACATATTTCCACGTGGAGATTCAATGGCAGTCTGAGACACTACTACCATAATGAAACTCCTCCTCTTCGCCAGCCGATGGCGGAACATGGGTGGCCACCTGCGTGAATGTGCCTGCTTTGTGCAATAAACATGCAGCTAGGGGCTTTTCGACCCAACCACCCATATGTCCACAGTACTAAAACACAGCGTTGACTCTGGCGGTCAGCTGACCTTGACAGCAGGCTCAATAACCCTTTGTCCACTGGACATCAAGCGCCCTACACGCATGCGCAGCTGCGACTCGAGGAAGGATAGCTGCCACGAATGATGGTTGGTTCCTGGAGTATTATGTCCTGACAACATCTAAGGTCATATCAGGACGGGTACCAACTTGCGACAGTGCCAACTTGCGACAGTGCCAACTTGCGACAGTGCCAACTTGCGACAGTGCACTCATGGCGACTTTATAGTGCTGCTCCACTGGGAGACAAGACCAGTGGTACCATGACGTGCTATCCCACTCAGTCACATTATCCTAACACCAAGCAAACCAGTCCTTGCCCTATCCAAATAATGCTGAGTGCCTGGCTAGGAAGCGAAAGGTATCAATTTTGTAAGTCACTGGTTTGACTCGACTGGGAATTGAAATTCCGACCTTCCGCACGGGAGGCCTGCACTCTACCGATTCGGCCACAGCGCCCGATTAACGCAGATCTGACAGGAGACTTGCAGGTGGATTAGGTCCGAATGTAACGTAGCCCCTGTCAACCGGGTAATAATCGATAAGTGGGCATCGTGGAGGGCAGGAAGTGTATCTGTCACTCTGTATACTATGGCAATAAGCCAGCTAGCAGATATGTTCCAAATGGATGCGCCCAAAGAGAAGTCTAGTATGCTTGTCAACAAACCATTGGTAGGTTGTGAATATCACTGCGATGCAGTTCTTCGTAAATGTATATATATCTAATGAGTCATCGGACCTGACAAGATTGTATAAATATTCGACGCTATACAGTACAACCCCGTTAAACCAAGCTCGGTTAAACCAAACGATCGGTTAATCCAAACTTTTTTCGGCGGCCCAGCAAAATACTACCGTTTATCATATACAAAAGTTGGTTAAACCAATTTCGGTTAATCCAAACAAATTTGTCGGCCCCAGGCCACTTCCGGTACAGTTAAACCAAACTTTCAGGTGGTTTTAAGGTCATATGAGAATTTGGTATATGATAAATGGTAGTATTTTGCCAGGTCGCCGAAAAAAGTTTAGATTAACCGATCGTTTGATTTAACCGAGGTTTCTTTAATGGGGTTAAACTGTATATACATAAAAAACCTTAATCATAGTGTCCACATACATTGTACATTCATAATGCACCCCCGTTTTTGCCAAAGGCAAGTCAAAGTCAAAGCTCGGTTAAACCAATGATCGGTTAATCCAAACAAATTTCTAGTGTCCCTTCAAGTTTGGTTTAACGGGGTTATACTAACAACGTGCATATAAATTATAATAGTAGTAGTCACGCTAAGATCACCGCAGTGCAGTGACTCAGAATTCCCCTGAGGAGAATTTGATCAAGAACCTCTTCTCGGAGAAGGCGCGCTATTTTCTTTGATTCTCGTTCTTGCTATTGTTGTTATTGTTTCAATATAGTTAGCATAGTCTTGCATATGCCTAGTACCGCTATTAAATCTTCGATGAAGGGGCATTTTAAAGGCATACAGACATGTGGTATGACCTCATAATAGCACTGGACGTGGTGGCCGAGTGTGTAGAGCGCAGGGCTTCTGTGCAGAAGGTCAGGAGTTTGAATCCGAGTCGAGTCAAACTAATGACTTATAAAATTTATACTTGTCGCTACCTAGCCTGGCGCTCAGCATTAATAGGACAGGATAAGGACTGGTTAGCACAGTATCACAATAATGTGCCTGTGGGGGATATCGGGTCATGGTGTTGGTGGCCTGGTCTTCCAGAGGGGCAGCACTATTAAGTCACCATGAGCGCGCACTGTCCCAAGCCTGGGCCTGTCCTGATATGACCTTAGATGTTGATAGGAGGTAAAACAACAACAAAAACAACAACAAAAACATAGCTGACCAACATCGGGACCCTCCCTAGGGCAGTTCTAACATTACAACTCACCCACTGGTAAGCAGCTCAACCAACACCTCCCCCCCCCCCACCCCTTCAGGAACCAACACCATGTCTACCCATGCACCTACATCACTGACTAACCTGCCATCAATTTATCTCCACTAGATCATAGTCTCTGAAACAAGCATGTATGGTAGACAAGCAGCTCATATAATATGACATCTCCAGCACCTTCCCACATTCTGACACACCACTTTACTAAGATTTATTAATATGACATCTCCAGCACTTTCCCCATTCTCACACACATTTCTTTACTCACATTTATCAATATGACATCTCCAACACTTTTCCATTCTCCCACACCATCTCTTTACTAACATTTATTAATATGACATCTCCAACACTTTCCCACATTCTTCCACACCATCCCTTTACTAATATTTATCAATATGACATCTCCAACACTTTCCCACATTCTCCCACACCATCTTTTTTTGTTGTTGAAGATTTATACTGCCTATCATGGATAAGCCTGAATAGGCTTGTTTTCACCATTAGACAGTTTGTCGATAGAAAGCCCGAGCCTACTCTTTTACCGACCCAAGGGATTTTTAACCTCCCACACCACATAGACATGGTATGAGAGCAACTGGCCTTTGATGACACTGTAAGTTATACACAGCGGTGGAAATCCAAATTGGCAGAGGTGAGGGCACAGGGAATCGAACCACTGACCTTCAGATTAGGAGTCTGACCTAGAAAAAAGTCAGACACTCTAACCACTTCACCACAGAGAACACCTCTTTACTAACATTTATTAATATGACATCTCCAACACTTCCCCACATTCTCACACACCATCCCTTTACTAACATTTATTAATATGACATCTCCAACACTTTCCCACATTCTTACTCACAATCCCCTTACTAACATTTATTAATATGACATCTTCAACACTTTCCTCATTTTCACACACAATCCCTTTACTAATGGGGCTGTCACACTATGACGTAACGACGTCAACGTAGGGAGAACGTGAAGAACGTTGAACTTTTCGGCGTAGTATGCAAATTTGGGCACAAGTTGAACGTGGATGCAGCGTAGTGGACGAGAATGTAACGTTGGTAAAGCGTAGTGACACCGTCAGTCACGAGAGAGGACAACGTCACTACGCTCACGGAACGTTATGAACGTTATTCCATCGCCATAAGAACGTTACATGACGTTAGCTATGTAATGAGACGTTGAACGTACGTTGAATGCACGTTCTCCTGACGTTCTCCTGACGTTTTCCTGACGTTCTCCTGACGTTCCCATTAAGCCTCGTAGGCTTTTGCACTTGGTTTAATGTGGGTCAACGTAGTGGAACGTAGTGGAACGTAGTGGAACGTAGTGGAACGTAGTTGAACGTAGTGAGCAGCGTTGAAATAACGTCCGTTTAACGTCATTGACGTTCACTGAACGTGAACAGAACGTACGGCGAACGTAAACCCTTACGTTCGACCTACGTCCAAAGTTTTGAACATGTCCAAAACCTTGACGTAACTCGACGTAACACGACGTAATGTGACGTAGCTCGACGTCATTCTAACGTCATTTTGACGTCATCATGACGTAACCCAACGTCATGACGAAAAATGATCACGTTAGGCTCACGTTGGCTCGTCACGTCGTAGTGTGACAGGGGTATGACATTTATCTGACAAAAAAATATTTACCACCCAATAAAATATTTATCCCCATTCGAATGTCAGTGTTGGTTGATTGTTGTAGTTTTACAGCCTGGCAACACCTAAGGTCATATTAGGATGGGTACCGACTTGTGACAGTGTGCACTCATAGTGACTTTATAGTGCTACCCCACTGGGAAATCAGGCCACCGGCACCAAGACCCAATATCCCACTTAATCACATTATCCTGACACTGAGCTAACCAGTCCTTGCCCTATCCTATTAATGCTGAGGACCAGGCTAGGAAGCAACAAGCATCAATTTATTATGTCATTGGTTTGACTCGACCGAGAACCGAACTGCCGATCTCCCGCATGCTAAGCCCAACCTCTGCCCATTCGGTCATCGCGCCCGGTCAGAATATCAGTGTTTATGGTCCCTGATAACGCACACATGACACCTTGATACACACTGACCGGAAGTCACGTGATGCGCACGTGACCTGGGTCCTGGAGTTGACCTCCCGGGGCATTGGCCGGTGCGCCATGATTCTCTAAGACAGATAGAGGTCACGGCGTTCATATCAAGGTCAGCGGCGGGATGACTAGCCGCACACGTCACGTGGGCCCGCTCACGTGACCTAGCAGCCCGATCCTAGCAGCCCACACAGCAGTGCTGTCACCCTATATGGACTGGTCCCATACCTACCATACCTCTGTAGGCGGGTCACCTACCTACCCTGGCCTTCAGGCATGGGTACCCTCCACACGCAGCCTCCATGGACAGGGCCCCTACCCACTCAGCCTCCATGGACAGGGCCCATACCCAGTCAGCCTCTATGGACAGGGCTCCTACCTACTCAGCTTCTATGGACAGGGCCCCCTACCCACTCAGCCTCAATGGACAAGGCTCCTACCCACTCAGCCTCGATGGACGGGGCCCCTACCCGTTCAGTCGTCATGGACAGGGCCCATACCCATTGTGCCCCCATGGACAGGGCCCCTTCCCCAAAGACCTCAATGGACATGGCCTCTACCCATTGAGCCCCGATTGACAGGGCCCCATCCCACACAGACCTCAATGGACAGGGCCTCTACCCGCTTAGCCTCCATGGACAGGGCCCCATCACACCCATACCTCATTGGACAGGGCCCCTACCCACTCAGCCTCCATGGACAGGGTTCCTACCCACTCAGCCTCTATGGACAGGGCCCCTACCCCTTCAGCCTCTATGGACAGGGCCCCTACCCACTCAGCTTCCATGGACAGGGCCCCTACCCACTCAGCTTCCATGGACAGGGCCCTTACCCACTGAGCCTCCATGGACAGGGCCCCTACCCACTCAGCCTCCATGGACAGGGCCATTACCAACTGAGCCTCCATGGACAGGGCCATTACCTACTGAGCCTCCATGGACAGGGCCCCTACCCACTCAGCCTCCATGGACAGGGCGATTACCCACTGAGCCTCCATGGACAGGGCCCCTACCTATTGAGCCCACCATGGACAGGGTCCCTACCCACCCACAGTCTATGACAAGTCCCTTACTCACTCTGGGCTAACCAGTATGCACTAATCAGTTAACCAGTATGCAGGACTGGGCTAACCAGTATGCAGGAACCAATTAACCAGCATACAGGACTGGGCTAACCAGGATGCAGTAACCAATTAACCAGTATGCAGGACTGAGCTAACCAGTATGCAGTAATCAATTAATCAGTATGCAGGACTGGGCTAACCAGGATGCAGTAACCAATTAACCGGTATGCAGGACTGGGCTAACCAGTATGCAGTAACCAATTAACCAGTATGCAGGACTGGGCTAACCAGTATGCAGTAACCAATTAACCGGTATGCAGGACTGGGCTAACCAGTATGCACTAATCAGTTAACCGGTATGCAGGACTGGGCTAACCAGTATGCAGTAACCAATTAACCAGTATGCAGGACTGGGCTAACCAGTATGCACTAATCAGTTAACCGGTAGGCAGGACTGGGCTAACCAGGATGCAGTAACCAATTAACCAGTATGCAGGACTGGACTAACCAGTATGCAGTAACCAATTAACCAGTATGCAGGACTGGGCTAACCAGTATGCAGTAACCAATTAACCAGTATGCAGGACTGGGCTAACCAGTATGCAGTAACCAATTAACCAGTATGCAGGACTGGGCTAACCAGTATGCAGTAACCAATTAACCAGTATGCAGGACTGGGCTAACCAGTATGCAGTAACCAATTAACCAGTATGCAGGACTGGGCTAACCAGTATGCAGTAACCAATTAACCAGTATGCAGGACTGGGCTAACCAGTATGCAGTAACCAATTAACCAGTATGCAGGACTGGGCTAACCAGTATGCAGTAACCAATTAACCAGTATGCAGGACTGGGCTAACCAGTATGCAGTAACCAATTAACCAGTATGCAGGACTGGGCTAACCAGTATGCAGTAACCAATTAACCAGTATGCAGGACTGGGCTAACCAGTATGCAGTAACCAATTAACCAGTATGCAGGACTGGGCTAACCAGTATGCAGTAACCAATTAACCAGTATGCAGGACTGGGCTAACCAGTATGCAGTAACCAATTAACCAGTATGCAGGACTGGGCTAACCAGTATGCAGTAACCAATTAACCAGTATGCAGGACTGGGCTAACCAGTATGCAGTAACCAATTAACCTGTATGCAGGACTGTGCTAACCAGTATGCAGTAACCAATTAACCAGTATGCAGGACTGGGCTAACCAGTATGCAGTAACCAATTAACCAGTATGCAGGACTGGGCTAACCAGGATGCAGTAACCAATTAACCAGTATGCAGGACTGGGCTAACCAGGATGCAGTAACCAATTAACCGGTATACAGGACTCCAGGTTGTAAAATACCGGTGTTACCCGGCCGCCCAACCTCCAACCTTGTGGACCCTGCCACTCCGACACCCTCCCCCCCCCACCCCCCCACCCAGCACCACTCATCCCAGAAAGACAGCAGCGATTCATCACCAGGCTCAGACAGTTATCTGCTTACAGGCAGACCGCAATGCACTGATAGCGATGGGCGGGGGCGGGGTGGGGGCGGGATATAGAATATAAAAGTGGAAAGAGTTTGCCTTACCCTATTTAATTTGGTCTTCCACTCTCTAATATAAGAAATCTTCCATAAAATTGCAGACTATTGTCGTGGGGGTGATGAAAATGGGAAATACTGCACCTAGAGCAGGACTCGAACCCACATCTCTTTGCATTCCGGGCCAGTGTGCTAACCATTACACCACCTAGGCTCCCTGATATCAATACACTCCCCACGCCTACCTGTCTATGTGGTTACTTGCCTGAGAGGTCAGTGCAGACCACTACACTATTTATTAATATAGCATTAGCTAGACACATTAAATGACTCAATTAAATTATAATTAGAACATATTTTAATTTAAAGATTGTGTCATTAAGAATTTAATTAGAAAAAGAAAGCTCCCGCCAAAATTGCATTCTGTTTCTCAAGATGTCACCAAGATACATTAAACCACTCAATTAAATTAGAATTATAACATATTTAAATGAAGTATTGTATTATGACAAATTTAATTATAGAATATTGCGTGGCAATAAACTATATTAAAAGACCATGCCGGCGTCAATCAATGAATAAGTAACTTGTTCCATTCGTAAACCCCACTTTAGTTACAGCATAATAATTAATGAGGATTCGGTTCACAAGTAGCAGTTCTGCAGGACTCACTGCGCATTGTCACATTTACAAAACAGTATGTTTTATTTACTGACGCCTCGAGAGCGCATTGATTTTTATTATCGGCTATTGGACGTCAAACATATGGTCATCCTGACATATTTCTTTGGAGGAAACCCGCTGCCAACACATAGGCTACTCTTCCCGATAACCAGTAAGGGGTCTTTTAGATGCACTTTTCCACAGACAGGACAAGTTGTGGATCACATTTCCGCCAATTTCAGCAAGGACATGTTTTGGTTTGAGCTGAAATGGTTTGAGATGTGTTTCAGCATTGTGTCTGTGCAGAAGTAGGGCAGCCCTCTGGTGGCCAAAATGGGCATCACCGCGTGTTACCCGCTACTGTGATGTGACGTGGCACGTCAAGACGTGACTTCCGCAACGGATACCAATTACTTGTGATGGGTTTAGCTGAAGGCGCTTAGTTGCAACATGCACCACCAGAGGGAGCCACAGCAACATGAGATGCCACATCCAGAAAAGGCGCTTTGATGCAATGATATCAACGCTGCCATGTTGTTTACCCATACTTCTGTGATGTCTTGATGTGTCTGTTATCATCATCATAAGAATAACGGGTGAGCGATAATACAAGATAGACACTATTAGCACAACAGCAGCGCTGTTCTACTGGGGTGACACTGGCAGTATACGATGGGGCTATGCTATATAGATGCTGTATTTGTTGTTGTTTATTGTCTTAGCAACATCTAAGGTCATCTCAAGACCGATACCGACTTGTTATACTGTGCACTCATGGTGACTTCATAGTAATGCCCCACTGGGAAACCAGGCCACCAGCACCATGCTCCGACATCCCACACAGTCACATTATCCTGATACTGTGCTAACCAGTCCTTGTCATATCCTATCAATAACGACAGCCAGGCTAGGTACTGACAAGTATCAATTAAATAAGTCATTGGTTTGACTCGGTCGGGTTTCGAACTCCCGACCTTCCACACAGGAAGCCTGCTCTGTACCAATTGGGCCACTGCTTCGGGAGGAGAAGGCACTGTTGATGGTAATGTGTGGGAATAGTAACCCAACGGATGGTTGTTGAGTTAGATAAAAGCTCAATCCTTTCCACTCAAGATTTAAAATAGACGAGATGTGATATGCGAATGGAATGTTATTTGTGGTGTGTGAATGATGGGCGTTTTATACGTGGTGTGTGGATGGTGGGTGTTTTTTGTGGTGTGTGGACAGTGTATTATTTATGGTGTGCAGATGGGGTATTATTTGTGGTGTGTGGATGGTGGGTGTTATTTGTGGTGTGTGGATGGTGGGTGTTATTTGTGGTGTGTGGACAGTATTATTTGTGGTGTGTGGACAGTGCATTATTTGGTGTGTGGACGGTGTATGATTTGTGGTTTGTGGGTGGTGCATGATTTGTGGTGTGTGAGTGTGGTATGATTTGTGGTGCGTTGATAGTGTATCATTTGTGATGTGTAGATGGTGCATTATTTGTGGTGTGTAGACGGTGCATTATTTGTGGTGTGTAGATGGTGCATTATTTGTGGTGTGTGGACAGTGCATTATTTGTCGTGTGTAGATGGTCCATTATTTGTGGTGTGTAGATGTTGCATTATTTGTGGACAGTGCATTATTTGTGGTGTGTAGACGGTGCATTATTTGTGGTGTGGACAGTGCAATATCTGTGGTGTGTAGATGTTGCATTATTTGTGGTGTGTAGATGGTACATTATTTGTTGTGTGTGGACAGTTCATTAGTTGTGGTGTGTTGATGGTGTATTATTTGTGGTGTGTGGGTGGTGTATGATTTGTGGTGTGTAGATGGTGTATTATTTGTGGTGCGTTGATAGCGTATTATTTGTGGTGTGTAGATGGTGCATTATTTGTGGTGTGTGGACAGTGCATTATTTGTGGTGTGTAGATGGTGTATTATTTGTGGTGTAGATGCATTATTTGTCGTGTGTGGACAGTGCATTATTTGTGGTGTGTAGATGGTGTATTATTTGTGGTGTGTAGATGGTGTATTATTTGTGGTGTGTAGATGGTGTATTATTTGTGGTGTGTAGACGGTGTATTATTTGTGGTGTAGACGGTGTATTATTTGTGGTGTGTAGATTATGCATTATTTGTGGTGTGTAGATGATGCATTATTTGTGGTGTGTAGATGGTACATTATTTGTGGTGTGTGGACAGTGCATTATTTGTGGTGCGCTGATAGTGTATTATTTGTGGTGTGTGGTGGGTATTATTTGTAGTGTCTGAAATATAAAACTCGGTGTCACCCTGGTGCCTATTGATTGAATGTCTTTGTGCGTGTGCAGGGGTTTCCATATCAGCCATTGATCGTCAAGACCGCTGGCTTGTTTTCCACCCTAAACCAATACTAATAACACTCATATCAGCAGTAAACAGTCTGCGTATTTCTGCTTCTCATATTCCAACTGCAAGAGTTCTGCTTTAATATGAACACTGTTCTTACTTCAAAAACTTCGCATCCATTATGGGGTGAGTTATATAGGAGAACAGATTTGCGTGCCCTTCTCCTCTCACTCTTCTCAGTAACCCGGTGTAACGATTTCAACTTCCCCCCTTCCCAAGTTCCCACCCGGGAAGCTGAAAACGTTTTTAACTTCCCTCCGGGGAAATTCAAAACGTTTTCAGATTCCTGGGGGGAACTTAAAAACAGTTTTCAGATTCCTCCCCCTATTTTCAAATTCCCCCCTCCGGGAATTTAAAATTGTTTAAAAAACTTTAAAAAACATTTTAAATTTCAGACCTATAATAATTTTTTTTTAACCATCTTGGAGACTTTTTGTGTCATTTGTGGTTAAATATGTTTTATTGAACTAGTAATAATTTCCATTATGCTATTCTCTGTATATTATAATATTTGTCATGAAAAATAACAAAAAATAACAAAAATAAAGAGAATTCCCCAAAAATGGGGGGGGGGGGGAGGGAAAGTTAAAACGAGGGAGGGAATTTGAAAACGTTTTCAAATTCCCCTGGGAGGAATTTGAAAACGTTTTCAAGTTCCTGGGGGGGAACTTGAATATGGGGGGAATTTGAAATCTTTACAGCGGGACCACATCAGCCAGCTCATCACGGATACAATAGGAATATGTGATGTATAGCGCATTATGCAAGTATAAAGATACGTAAGGGAATTAATAATATTATTATTATTGCTATACTCCGCAAGACCCAACACTGTACCAGTGGCACCACCTGCTGCCTCCTCGCCTACACCGGACGTAGTCCAGTGTCAGTCGGACATACACTTATGTACATATATATATGCGTGCATCTGTGTATATATTATATATATTATAGATGTACATCGATATATATGACTTGACGTAGTGGCCGAATCGGTAGACCGCAGGCTTCCTGTGCTGAAGTTTGGGAATTCGAATCCGATGAGTTATAAATTGATACTTAGTAGCTAGCCTGGAAGCCGAATAGGTAGTAATAGGATAGGACAAGGACTGGTTAACACAGTATCAGGATAATGTGACTGAATGGGATCAAAGTACCGAAAGCCAGGTCTCCCAATGGGAAGAACTATCAAGTCACCATGAGTGTGCACCGTCACAAGTCCTGATATGACCTTAGATAGACATCTACTGTACTGATCTGTTATCAATTGTTCATCTATTATGCAACGGGGCCGATTGTGTCGCCCTCTGCCTTCAAACGCTGTAACTTCTAGCTCACTCACTCTGCCCTCCATTTTGTTTATGTATATAAGTGAAAGCTATCTCTGGATTAGGCTTCAGTCAACTGAGGTGTGCCTGGTTGTTTTCAGCGAGGGTTGATGAGCAGCGAAATCAGCTGCAGAAGGACCTGGGCGGAGCTTTGATGCCGATGGCGACAAACTGGTTCTGAGCACTTACCAATCTTGAACAGCCACAGGTATGCTGCTTTCCTACTGTCGAAATGCATTGTGGGAGTGGGTGCCACTGGTGGCTGGTTTGCTGGTGAGGTCCACTCCCCGGCCCCGTCCCCGGGCCCGGCCCCGTCCCCGGGCCCGGCCCTCAGTTAGTATTTCGCGCACAGACCACCTGTCGCCACTGACTGCGTTTGTCCGTCACGTGACAGATGACGTCAGGAACACGCTTCCCAATCGGACACGCTGCATACCCATCCAACCCGGGAACGCCCCAACTCACACACCCACGCACTCACATACTCACGCACTCACACACCCACTCACCTAGACGCTGCGCAACCCAACACTGCCTAGCGACCATCACCACTGGCAATAAGAAGAGTAAGTACCAGTCTTCATCGACTGCATCCCGTTTTGGTAGATCGTGGGATTCGAACCCACAGCAGTGCGACAAGTCGGTACCAGTGATTTTATAGTGCTGGCCCACTGGGAGACCTGGCCACAGCACCATGACCTGATATCCCACTCAGTCACATTATCCTGACACTGAACGAACCAGTCCTTGCCATATCCTAATGATCCCAAGTGCTTTACTAGGAAGCGGCAAGTATCAATTTCTAAGTCATTGCTTTGACTCAATCAGGGTTCGAATCTGTGGGTTTGAATCCCATGATCTACCAGAAGGTAGATGGACGCTCAACTCATTTGGCTATCTCGCCTGGTCGGTAGAAGTAGCATCCTTCGCTGGTTTGTAAGTTATTCTATACTAAGCGGCATTCAGGAAATGACGCGCACACTAAGGGAGTTTATATGGAAATACTGTAGGAAATGGCGAACCGGAAGGACGGGCCCCTTCTAACCGGAAATGGGAGTTGGGGCAGGTAGGAATGGCCGGCTGATCCCTCAGGGACACTCTCCATAAATGAGTGTGTTCGGGGTGGGTGGGGATGGAGGCGACTTGACCTAATTGATGTGGGTCTAGATGTGGTGCTGAAGAAACTGGGGTAGGCTAAGCAGATGGGTGGTTCGCAGGCGCAAATCATGCTGGGAAGCTGCCCAGGCCTTGCTGTGGTAGAAAGGAATGGTGACGGCTTATAGGTAAGTGCCGGAGGGATGTGGCATAAAGCCAGGCATTGATTACTGAGCTAAGCCTGTCACACACTACACAGGGTTCCAGACATCAAGCTGGCAGTACTGGTGCTACCCAGGCTGCGGCGAACCTCTGCTCATGAATATCACTTTCTACCTTTACTTTTTACTTTTACTTTCAAAGTTGCAGTTCAATCAAATATCAAATTTTCAAAACGAAATCAATTATCTAGATTTGATTCTACATGTCTAACTTAGATACTGGTGCACTTATCAAACATTTGTCACCACATAGAACGGAATACAATGCTAATTTTAATAGAACATGTTCCCACAGAAGCCGATGGCGTCAGAGTTTTGGTGTGCTTGTTAAAATTAATGTTGCCTGTTTGCACTTGAAATATCTCAAAAGTTAGCCATTTAATATAATAGTTATTTCAAACTAAAGTAAAGTAGGTAATCACGATCAATCTAATATATTTATCTGGGAAAATGACAGAAACTCAAAGCCATCCGACTATGCAACTTTAAAAAATAAACCACTAAGCAAACAAACAAAATCCTTTTCCACTTGAAACTTATAGACTACATCACTGTTCCAGCAGCACGGTGCATTGTGGGATGCGTCAGAGCTAAACAAACCCACGAGAAGCACATGGCACCTGCTAATACACTGGGTGCAGCTATGAAATGTGCTAGTTTCAGCTCATCTCAGCTCTTGTTTGAAACATAGAATACCAACTAAAAAAATATATATAATAAATTAAGATATTAATCTTTTATCCAGCATTGCATTTACATCAATATAATATGCACATCTTATGCCATGTGCATTTAGATCTAGACAAATCTGGGCACCCAGGCTAGTGTTAGAGCCATAGCCGGAGTCAGTTTTACTTATTTTATTAATGTTTTTATTTATATCCTATGGTTAATGACATATGTAGAACTAGACAATTAGTAAGGTTAATCAGATATTGGTTATATATTTCTCTGAAACAAGTGTAGGTTGACACATTTGGCATTTTAATATTTAGAACAAGAATTAATAATGGTGATGTGGATATCACTAATTGTTTTGTGTGGAATTGTATGTTTCTTAACTCAAAATGTTTAACTATGGCGAGTTTTGTCTTAGCTATATTCATCGGATCATTATATTGCATGTGTGCATACATGTTTCATACATGTTTATGCCAAATTGCTATGTATTTCTATTCATTTTGAATAAAATCGAAGTTTTTCCCTACGCATATCGACAAACTCAATGGCCATTCGCATTTGCTTTGCTGCCAATGCCGTTTTCAGCGCATGCGCAGTCGGAACCATGATCCCGTCTATTGAGGCTGTTTTTCATACTTTGCTACAATCCAATATTCAGCAGTTATATATTCTAAAACATGGCGAGTCACCTGTCCCAGTGGAAACATTCGGTTTTGATGGTAAGTATATATGGACACTGTTGTGCATACTACTTCAGCCATTAGCGCAGTTCTTGGCCGAGGCATGAATAAAGTATATCTGTTGAGAGGAGTGCCGTTAACTAACTATTAGTGAGGGATGAAAGTGGTCTCCGCCTAAAAACGTGAAAATCAAGCCAAGATTATTACACCGATGGCAAATTTCCATGAAAACGCAGATCTACTCCCATAGACTTAACGATGTTGGCGAATTGTGGGGACAATGCGGGAAGTCAGGTTTCAAATATCCTTAATAATATACATAACTGTATTATCGCCCACACCTAACACTTTCTTGTTTGGGTTTATATTCTTGCAACATCAAAGGGCATATAAGAATGGAATTCAAACTAACCAATTGTTGTCATATATATGCTGATTCCTAGGGATTTTGTGAACGTTAATCAGTGAATATAACAAAATCGTGGAAATCCGCGAAATCGCAGAGATCTTTCATCCCTGATTAGTTAACTAGAATTGTTAACAGTCACCCAAAGCAAGGTCAACAAAACATACACGGAGATTATACCTTGCTTACATATCGTCCATAGCTGATATTAGCTGTTATTTATGTACCCTACGTGATGGCTGTGGTGGGAGTATTATTGCTGGATAAATAAGTGTATAGCTACAAAACTGGACAACAAACTAAAACTAAAACAGAACCCACAGTATAAGCAGTAAGTGCTTTCAACGTCGTCAGTAACATCGTTTTATTGACACATAACGCAATACATGATATATATATATATATCAGGGATGAAAGTGGTCTCAAGGAAAAAAAGCCATAGGGGAATCGCTGAAAATTGCCGGAAGTCAGGTTTCATACATATTGGTATATGCTGATAGTGCTGCGCCGTTTGACGCACATATTACTATTAGTAGTATATGATGATAGTGCTGTGGCGTTTGAAGCATTTAGTAGTAGTATACTCTGATGGTGCTGCAGTGCAAAAACAGTCTATTAGTATGCACTTATAGTGCTGCAGCGTTTGAACACAGTATTAGTATACACTTATAGCTACAGGAAAAATCCCGGAAATCCACGAAATCGCGGAGATCTTTCATCTCTCATATATATATACACATACATATATATTTCTCCTGTGTTAGTGGCGCAGTGGGGGTGGGGGGTGGGCACACGGCTACATTCACTGCCACCAAGGGGGGAGGGGCGGCTCGACTAATGCGCAGGACAGGAGGAATAAAAATAGGACATTATTCCCCTCCAAATTTATACTTGTATAACTCGTTTTACATCACATACATATTTGTATATATTAGCCTTAAAGTAATAATTAACCCTTACGTATCGTTATACTTGCATAATTCGTTATACATCACATATGCGATATTTGATATACTTGACACAATATTAAATCGATTTGCACAGACACACTACAATACATAATTTCTTAAAGATACTTTTTTGGCTGACTTTGATTAATATTGTTTTGGGTACAACAAATAATGTTCAGCTAAGATTATATATTTGAAAGAAATGATGAAACATTAATATTTTCTTTCACCTAGTGATGGTCATCAGTATAGCGGTGTGTAGTACTGCAGGTTACTTCAGCCCCACAACCAGCAGGGATGGCCGAATGAGTTGAGCGGCCATCTCCCACTTTGGTAGATCGTGGGATTCAATCCATGGTCGAGTCAAACCGATGAATTAAAAATTTATACTTTTCGCTGTTCAGATAGGACAAGGACTGGATGGCTCAGTGTCAGGATAATGTGACTGAGTGGGATATCAGGTTATCATGCTGGTGGCCTGCTCTCCCAGTGGGGCAGCACTATAAAGTCACCCTGGGTGCACACTGTCACAAGTCAGTACCGGACCTTAGATGTTGCGAGGACGTAACACTCATTCTGACATATTTCCTTAGAGGAAGCCTGCTGCCGCCACACAGGCTACTCTTTCTGATAAGCAGCAAGAGGTCTTTTATATGCACTTTCCCACAGGCAGGACAGCACATACCACAACCTTTGATGAACCAGTTGTGGACCACTGGTTGAAATGGAAAACAGCCCAAACTGCAAATGGGTCCACTGAGAAGGATCGATCGGATGACCGACAACTTCACAGGTGGACACTCTACCACCTGATCTACGTGCCGCTCCGAAGAATATGCAGGATGCACAGGTCTGTCCATGACTAATGACTAACACCCCGTGAGACTCTAGCCCTACTTTGCCTGCTGCCAGATGTTGAAACCTTGGCAAAACCAAACAATATAGCGAAAGCTACATTCAAAATAAGCTGGGATTAAAATGGTGTACGGCAAAAAATTAGCCAAGACCAAACGGAATTTCTCCGAAAACGCAGATTTTCCATTGCTGAATTAAGGGAATTACGGGGTGAAAAACCGGAACCCAGGTTTCAACTCACCTTGTTGTGACTATATCATCGCCCATACCTGCTTAGGTTTTCTGTTCTAGCAACATCTAAGGTCATATAAGAATAGGATTCGAAGTAACCAACTATTGGCATATATATCTTGATTTCTTGCCATTTTGTTTAACGTTAATCGATAATAATAAAATGTTAATCGTGGAATTCCGCGAAATCGCGGAGATCTTTCATCCTTGAATAAGAAGCTGCCATTTTCAGGGAGAAGAAAGGTGGATTGGCTTTAGTCAGGGATGAAAGTGGTCTCCGGGAAAAAAAGCGGAAATGCAGATATTCTGCCATAGGTTTAGCATTGTCAGGAAATCGCCGAAAATTTCTGGAAGTCGGGTTTCATATATATTAGTATACGCTGATAGTGCTGCACCGTTTGAAGCATGTATTAGTAGTATACGCTGATAGCGATGCACCATTTGGAACATTTATTAGTAGTTTACGCTGACAGTACTGCGTTGTATGCACCATATATTAGTATACGCTGATGGTCCTGCAGGATTGAAAAATCCCAGAAATCCGCCGATTCGCGGAGACCTTTCATCTCTGTTTAGTGAATTCCCCACAGGCGAGGTGGGCTGCAGGGTGACTGTGCACAGCTCGTGACCTGAACCACAAACCTTGCACCACGCTCCGATTATCGGGGTATTCATTTACCCCATTCGATAATAGGCTCTTTGTGGGGGGGGGGGGGGGGGATAATGGGCCTGGCAGGGCGGATAATGGCCACCAGAGGGGGCTGGTCCTATTACATCCGATCACGTACTAACAATCAATGTTACAACTATACTCAAGGAATTTAATTAGTCTTTCCTAGAAAAAATAGAACCCAAAATGAATTGCCAGGAAAGCCCACTGCAATAATATGGAAAGAACAAGATTATTTTATATGGATGTGCAGTTGCTACATTGAATGATTGATCTAACACACTCATTTTTTTTAACAGACAGTTGGCGAATCACTAGTAAAGCAAAACAGTGACCCTTCCAAAACATCTGAGTTTTTAGCTACAGCTGGCAGACATGGCAAGTTCTGATAGGTCTTAATAATTTAAGCTTGGACGCATGTTTTTAGGCTCTTTATAAAACAAATTAACAGACATGTTTTTAAAATAATAATTTGATGCATTTTGATTCTGGTGACTAGATAGTACTGTATTTCTTATCATTTCAAGGTCGTGGCCAGGTAAATATGGTGAGAACAGCTCACATGGAAACATGGCAGAAGCTTTTCACAATCAATATAGACAGGTAACTATGGCAACAGCTACTCGCAAGGTCAGCACTAAAAGGTAGCGAGGGAAAGAACTATTCACATTGTTACAAATGCTTATTATATTTAACGACACCTCTAGAGCACATTGATCTTTATCATCAGCTATTGGACGTCAAACATATAGTCACCCCAACATATTTCTTTGGAGGAAACCTGCTGCCGCCATATAGGCTACTCTTTCTGATAAGCAGCAATGTGTTTTTTATATGCACTTTCCCACAGACAGGAGAGCACATACCACAACCTTTGATGAACCAGTTGTGGAGTACTGATTGGAATGAAAAATAGCCCAAACTACAAATGGATCCACTGAGAAGGATCGATCCGATGACTGACAGCTTCACAGGTGGACACTCTACCGTCTGAGCTACGTCCTGCTCCTTACATTGTTACATGCCCAGGTAATTAGACACTATCTGTGATGGCCAGGTAACGATGGCAATAACTGCAAGCATTCCGCACAATCAGGTAGCGATGGAAAGCCACATGTCAGCATAACCAGGTAACTATGACCAGATCTGCTCATAAGGTCATCAGTATCACGATCAATCTAATATATTTATCTGGGAAAATGACAGAAACTCAAAGTCATCGGACTATGCAACTTTAAAAAAAACCACTAAGCAAACAAACAAAATACTGTTCCCATCACTAAGACCTACTCACATGGTCAGTATGACCAGGCAATTTGATTGGTTGGTTGTTGTAGTTTTACCTCCTGGCAACATCTAAGGTGATATGAGGACGGGTACTGACTTGTGACAGTGCATACTCATGGCAGCTGTATAGTGCTGCCCCACTGGGAAATCAGACCACCAGCACCATGACCTGATATCCCACTCAGTCACATTATCCTGACACTGAGCTAACCAGTCCTTGCCCTTATCCTATTAATGCAAAGCGCCAAGCTAGGAAGCGATGGGTATCAATTTTGTAAGTCATTGGTTTGACTCAACCGGGAATGGAACTCACGATCTCCCGCATGGGAGGCCTGCGCTCTACCGATTCGGCCACCGCGCCCCGAAATAACCATGGGAAGAGCTGCTCACAAACAATATAGGTCAGCTGACCATGACACGAGCTGCTCACATAATCAGCATTACCATACCACAATCGTAAGACCTGCACAGTCAATACGAAAGGGTTACTATGGCAACAGCTGGTCACGTGACGACGCGGTCACGTGACGACGCAATTCCGGTAAGAGCTGCTAAACCAGTCAGACTTATTCCATGGCTGGATTATTACTATTAGTAATACTACTGTGAAACACTATCAGAATGTCGAGAAAATTAATTCAGGTTAACCGTCTGTGTGTCCTATATCCAATATAATCATGGATGTAGACGCAGGAGCTACTATACGAAGACTATGTAAGGGCTGTTTGTTTGTTGTTCTTTTACATCCTAGCAACATCTAAGGTCATATCAGGATGGGTACTGACTTGTAGCAGGGCACACTCATGGCAACTGTATAGTTCTATCCCATTGGGATACCAGGCCACCAGTACCATGGTCCAATATCTCACACACTGACATTACTCTGATATTGTGCTAACCAGTCTTTGTCCTATCCTATTAATGCCAAGCATCAAGCCAGGTAGCGACAAATATCAGTTGTATAAGTCATTCGCTTGACTCGGTTTTGGGATTCAAACTCCTGACGTTCCGCACGGGAAGCCTGCGCTCTACCGATTCGACCACCGCGGCCGGGTATGTAGGGCGGGGCAGAGCTGTCAGATACCGGGTAAGGTGTCTGTCCAACATCATATTGCCTCCAAGAACAGGCAGTAATCACCGCAGGAAATAGTGGAGGGCTCGACACGCGAGCGCAGCTGCCAGTGCAAATTAGTGCTAATATTGACAGTGTAGCCCATCGCACGCACACAACCAGCATTGCCTGTCAAGTCCTTAAAGTTGCATAGTCCGATGGTTTTGAGTTTGACTCATTTTCTGAGATAAATATATTAGATTGATGGCTATAACCTACCTTACTTTAGCTTACTTTAGAGTACGACCATGCAGAATGAATTTTGGCAAGCACGCCAAAACTCTGACACTATAGGATTCTGCAGTAACAGGTTCTATTAAATTGCCCCAGTATTCCCTTCAATGTGGTGACAAATACTTAATATGGGGCACCAGCATCCAAGTTAGATATGTAGAATTAAATCTAGAAAATTGTTTTGATTTGGAAATTTTGATATTTTGATCGGACTATGCAGCTTTAATGCCACCTTCTCTAGCGACTGTAGGCGTCACTATACCAGGAATACCAGACGGGATGACCGAAGGAGTTGAGCGTCCATCTCCCACTTTAGGAGATCATGGGATTCGAAGCCACGGGTTCAAACCCCGTTTGAGTCAAACCGATGACTTGTAGAATTGATACTTGTCGCTTCCTAGCCAGGCATTCGGCATTATTAGGATATGGCAAGGACTGGTTGGCTCAATGTCAGGACAATGCGCCTGAGTGTGATATCAGGTCATGGTGCTGGTGGTGTGGTCTCCCAGTGGGGCAGCACTATAATATCACCATTAGTGCGCACTGTCACAAGTCAGTACCCGTCCTGATATGACCTTAGCTGTTGCCAGGATGTAAAACACCAACCAACCGACTAAACTATCGCAGGAGTGGGTTTTGGTGTTTAAAAGAAGAACAAAAAAAGTGTCATTTATGATGAGTTATGATCATACCAAGCAAATTGCATGGTTTTTTTTCCTACCGACAAATCAGCGATAGGATTTAATTAAATTCTATTAACGTCTATTGTTTTTACCTCAAGGCCCTGTCACACTATGCCGGATTGCATCAAGCGTATGTGAAATACGCTGTCATATGGCACAATTTTGAACATGCTCAAAAATACTATTTATGCCAAACTTACCCATAACTTATCTCATCGTACACCAACGTGTTAGCATAAAATCACTCACTGTGAGCTGCTCACAAACAATATAGTTCAGCTGACCATGACACGAGCTGCTCACATAGTCAGCATTACCATACCACAATGGTAAGACCTGTGCAGTCAATACGAAAGGGTTACTATGGCAACAGCTTATACAAACACGGATGCTCTGCCGCTGTGAGCACCCTATGTAATTACAAAACTCTCCCCCTTCAGTTCACCTGTGATGCAATTAGCCTAATCAATTCAACCATGTCTGGAAAGAGGAAGGAGAACTAGTCACAAGGATGAACAGTGAATAAGTTGTGCTTTATTGGCAGCAACTCCTGTCATCCCCCTTACATGTGACCTAACACCTATACTCCTCATATACTGCCCACACTATGTCTCATTGTCACTTTAGCCTGTATATTGAAACAGTGCCAACAACCCATGGGACAGGAGTCCTATGGCTGTGGATGCACTCAATTTGAATATCTGAATTTGGATAGCATCAGACAGAGTGTCTGGGGTCCTGCTCTAGAGTAGGTCTGTCTCACTCAAGAGCCAGGATGAGAGTGATTTTCCTTCAGTGTGTCTGAGGCAAAATCTTGAATAATTAATTAGTTGAGACTAGTGTGTGGTCAGGATAGGCCAAGGGAGTCAGGTGACCGGACATTCCCCAGCCAGCCAATGAGACACTCCCCCACAGACTGGGTGGGTGACCACCCCATTAGGGGCTGTCACTCAAACCAGCTGCAGGTGGTGTACTCCATACATATGCAAATTAGGCAGGTGGGTCAGTCGGGTGGTCTTGGATGGACAGGATCTTGCAACAGTTACAGATATTGTATATAGTAAAATCATTCTTTTCCTCTTTTGTATTCTTTATGAACACATAGAGAACATTTCAATCATCATGTACTGTTTCTTGCAAAGGAACTCTTTCCATTAACTCCAAACATCATATATAACAGATAGCTTACATCATTCAGCATCATATACATTTCCATCAACTCCACTCATAATATATAACATATAGTTTACCTCATTCAGCATCATGTACAATGGGAGTGGGATTCTATTGATTTTAGTTACTTTTAGTTTACATAACTTAAGTCCCACTCCGACATCCAAGAATAATAATGCTCTCTGCCAATATATAATTCTTAACCGAAAATCCGTATATTTGTACAAGCTGTTAGTTCATTTTGGCAAGCACGCCAACACTCTTGACACCATAGGCTTCTGCAGTAACAGGTTCTATTCAAGTGCCTCAGTGTTCCATTCGATGTGGTCACAAATGTTTAATAAGCGCACCTGTATCCAAGTTAGATATGTAGAATAAAATTGATATAATTGTTTTGGTTTTGAAAATTTGATGTTTTCATTGGACTATACAGCTTTAAGGTGCTACATAGTTGCTGCAGCAGAGCTGTTAATGGGCTATTATATTCACAGCTCACTGGGCGCGGTGGCCAAATCGGTAAAGCGCAGGCCTCGCATGCTGAAGGTCGGGAGTTCCCAGGCGAGTCAAACCAATGACTTATACAATTGATACTTGTCACTCCCGAGCCTGGCGCTTGACATTAATTAATAGGATAGGGCAAGGACTAGCTAGCTCAGTGTCAGGATAATGTGACTGAGTGGGATATTGGGTCATGGTGCCTGCAGCCTGATTTCCCAGTGGGGCTATAAAGTCAGCGCGAGTGTGCACTGTCACAAGTCGGTACCCATCCAGATATGACCATAGATGGTGCCCGGTACTCTAAGAACCAACCAATCTACAGCTCAGGGAAAGTGAACAGACGAGATGGTCTAATCGGTTTAAAGCACTTACTTCCCTCGTGGAAGGTCGTGGGTTCGATCCCCAGTGAATCAAACCTAGGGTTTATGAAGCCTATATGTCGCTACCTTCGGGCAGGACAAAGACGGATTTGCTCAAATATCAGAATCACGTGACCCAGTAGGATATCGGATCCTGGTGCTGTCGGAACGGTCTCCCGATGACACAGCACTATAACACCAGCATGCGTGCCATAAGTCGACAACCCTTACGGCCTCAGAGAAACAGCCGAGGGAGGTTTAATAATACAATAACAGCGGGCAGGACAAGGCATGGTGCTTGGGCGTGACACACATAGGCTTCTTAAAGTTGCATAGTCTGATGGTTTTGAACTTCTGTATTTTTTCTGATATAATTATATTAGATCGATCACTAGTATCTAATTTACATTAGTTCAAAGTTACTTTTATTTTAAATGGTAAACTTTTTAGATATTTTGAGTGCAAACTCTAAGAACCAACTGCGAGCTTTTAGTCTTTGGTAAGTTTGCAAACGACTGCTCTGTCACCATAGACTTCTGCAGTAACAGGTTCTGTTAAATTGACTCACTATTGCCTTCTACACAGAAACAAATGCTTAATAAGTGCATCAGTATCTAAGTTAGATATGTAAAATCAAATCTAGATAATTGGTTTTGTTTTGAAAATTTGATATTTCATCGGACTATGCAGCTTTAATATGACACTGCCCTGTTGTGATACAAATGGAGTTGGATTGCACACAGCATCGCAATCATTCAGAAGCAGCCTGTCTCACACGGGACACGCTTAGCAACATAATAGGGACATATAGCACTGCGCAGGCGCACGGCCCGACACAGACCCTCGTTTTAAGTGATTGATCAGACCCGCTACTGACACCAATATGAATATAAATTATAATATATATTATATATACAGTAAAGCCTCCCTAACCGAACCCCTCCACAGATCGACCACTCCCCTATATCGATCGCTTTATTTGGGTCTCAACAATACCATTGTAACCATATTCTAACTCCCTAAACCGACCACCTCCATAGATGGACCACTTAAAGTCGGTCCCAAGGTCGGTCGATTTAGAGAGGTTTTACTGTATATATAGTATAGTTATACGAGTCTTACCTTGGTACAGATGATGGATAACTGTTGTTTTACCGAGGTATAAGCCTCGGATAGATGTGGGCTAGGGAGAAGGTAAGCACGTCCGCGTACCAGCAATCTTAACCTACTTATTCAGGATAAAAATGATCTTTCAATACAATGGATACTATTATTTTCCCGAAATGGTACGCCAACGGAATAGATGTGGTAGGGTGTGGTGGGAGGGCCCTAGCCCACATCTATCCGAGGCTTATACCTCGGTAAAACAACAGTTATCCATCATCTATACCCAGGTAAGACTCGTATAACTATACTATTTTACCTCGGTAAACAGCCTCAGGCTAGCCTCAGGCTAGGGAGACCTTTACATAATTCATTTTTATCCTTAATCATTCATTCTATATCATTCATGTGTCATTGTATTAGTAATTGTATCATTCAAAGTTTTTGTTCTCACCTATTCTTGTTAGTTGGTGAGAAGGCGCTTTGCAATGCCGGTAGGCTTTTCTAGTCGTTTGTTGTAATGTTTTGCAAACGACTTAGCCGTCTTCCAGCCTGCGTGCGCTAGTATTCTTTTCACAGAAATACCGAGCAACCGTGCCTTGGACACCATGGCACCTCTGGTTGAGTGGGAAGAGTATTTGCTCGTATCCACTCCAGCCAATTTCAACACCGTAATTGTCCATCTGGCAAGGGTGTCTCTTGAAATCGCGTTATGTGGCTTTATAAAGCTCACTAATAGTTGTTGTGATGCACGTAAGTCCTTTGTCTTGGATATATAAGCCCGTATGGCTGACACAACACATAATTTCCGATCATTCGGGAAGCAGTCTAAGTGAACCGTTGATAAAGGGTCACCTAGCGTGTTTGATTTGAAGCAATTTTTGCTAAATCAAACGTAGCTTGTTTCTTGTCTATTTCTAATCCAGTTAAGGATAAAGCAACAATCGTCTGTCCTCTGTGTCCGGTTACTAACAATAACAGGACCGCGACCTTAAAACCTAACTGTTTTATATCTAACCACGAGTTGTGAGGCCAAGCCTGAAACAACTTAAATACTATAGAAACATCCCAAAAGCGACTATACTTTGGTTTTGGAGGATTCCTTTGATAAATTGAACGAAGTAAATAACAAATAACATAATGTTTACCAACTGTTTCGCCGTCAATTCTAGGTAATATAATTGATAACGCACATCTTGCCGCATTGACCGACCCAAATGAAAGTCCCTCATCCTCTAGAGAACGAAGAAAACGAGCTACTTGTGCAATTGTTGGATTTGTTGGCTTAACTTTCATTAGCAAACAATGTACACCCCATTTCTTTAAATAAGTTGTGTACATTTTGAACAGTTCCTGGCCTCCATGCATCAGCTACTATCCTATCCTCCGTAATTTTGTCTAAACCAAATTGCTGCAGCTGTTTCCTTAGAAAAGGAATGCCAATAGGGGTGTCGCTGACACGTCGCCGTGAACCACTAGCGGTCCGTGGTGCGTCAGGTTCCCGGGTTTTCTTGGGAATCGTATATGTTCTTTTGCCAGTTGTGTAACTGCTGGCAGCCAAGGTTGCGTGTCCCAATCGGGCACAATCAGTATCGCGTGTGTCCCTTCCATGCTGATTTTTCTCACTACTCGGCTGATAATGCTAAACGGTGGGAAAATATAGAAAATAATTATTTTCCCAGGTAATAGTAAATGCATCAACTTTCCAAGCATCCGGTTCGGGATGCCAAGAAACATAACAGGGTAACTTGTTATTATTTCGTGATGCAAACAAGTCAACTTTAGGTGTCCCCCATTTTGCACAAATGAACTTAAACAAACGTGTTGACAGTGACCATTCTAAATGGTCATGGAATTTTCTACTTTATATCTGCAAGTGTATTTTGTGACCCTGGAATATGCGCTACAGTCAGCCAGACTTGTTGAGCCTGTGCCCAGTTCCAAATCAGTTTAGATAACTGATTGCAAGGCTTTGATTTGGTTCCACCCATGTTACGGATATATGCCATAGCAGTAGTGTTATCAGTTAGTATTCTAACCTGTGATTTAGGTATCTTTACTAAGCTACGTAGAGCCCAAATAAATAGCACGCAACTCGAGCGCATTAATGTGATCTGATTCTTCATCATGTAGCCATCTACCTCCTGTTGTCACCCCATCTCGATGGGCTCCCCACCCTTCTAACGAAGCATCAGTGGTAATTACTGTATTTGGTTCCGCCATGCGGATTGGATTGGGTGAATTTGCTATATGTTGCATCCACCATTGAATATCCTGTAACCCTTCTTCAGAAATAAACATCTTTCGTTCAAAATTACCTTTAGTTCGTGCTAATGCTAAATTTTTATCTATTTCTAGAGATTTAATATGGGCTTTCCCATATAAAATAGCGGGTGCATATGAGATCATTATCCCAATAAGAACTGCGACCTGTCTAATCTTAGGCTTTCGGTAACTTAAGAAGCTGGGTCGCTGTGGTCATAAACTTAGTTAGTTTCTGTTCTGTTATCGACACTGTGAGGGACTGTGTATCAAGAATAAACCCTAAACATTTGAGTTGTTTTGTTGGTTTAAGCACTGACTTATGCGGATGTACATAAAACCCCAATTTAGTGAGTAATGCACATAAATCCAAAACGGTGTTTACACAATCAATGTGTGTTGATGCCATTATAAAGGAATCATCTATGTAAGGAAACATTATGTGACCATACCGTGCCATAAGTGAGAAAACAGGTTTAAGCAGTTTAGTGAAGAAACGAGGGGCACAAGCTAAGCCATTTGGCATACAGGTAAACTCATAGAGTTGGTTATCCCAAAGAAATCGGAGAAATTTTCCGATGTTGTTCCGCTATGGGAACGGTGTAATATGCATCCTGTAAGTCAACACTAGCCATCCACGCATTTGGTGTAATGAGGTCTCGTGCCGTATCTAGTGATAACATTTTAAAATGTCGATATTCTATCATTTTATTAAGGGTTGTTAAATCCAGAATCATTCGAACGTCCCCATTAGGTTTGGGTCTCGAGAAGATGTTTGAAATAAACTCTCCAGGGCAGTGTGTAACCTTTTGGATAATGCCTTTGTCAAAAAATGTATGTACCTGTTCAGTTAGTGCCTCTCGTTCAATTGGTTCAATTTGATAGGGAAACGGAACTCTCCCTTGTACGGGTATTTGTATAAAGGGAATTTGAACACCCTTAACTATTTGTAAAATATCCTGGTCACTGGTAAATTTGGTTCCATTCAGAAATATGATTATGAATATTCCCAGCCACAAAGTTGCTTACAGTTTGTGTGGTCTTAGAGGCGGCGGGGACTTGTAAAGTCTGTGTTTTGGCCTCTACTTGGACCCGCCCCTTTGGAAGGGTCTCGGGGAGTTGAAGCCGTGGCCCAGTGGCCGTGCGGTGTTGTCGGTCCAGCCTGGCCGGGCGCCCCGGCCCCGGAAAGACTGGCTGAAGTGTGAGCCCGGTCTGGAACCCCTGCCGAGCCGTCGTGGGCGAAAATCCCCTCGTGACCTTTTGAAGCGTGGGGCTTCCTGCTTTCTTTTTGCCATCCATATTTTTGCCACTTTTCGCTGCGGTTTCTACCTCTTTATAGAGGTATTGTAGTTGGCCGCCAAACATTTTGGTTTTGTCCAAAGGCTTCCCTTTGATCGGCTCTGGGGCCAGAAAGAGCGTATACTCTTTCCCATCATTGTCCGTGACCTTCTTTGAGCGGGCCACCTCTTTGCCAGCGTCTGTGCAAACTGACTTAAAGACATTCTCATATCTTCGGTAGGACAAGTAATTACCTGCCGCTGTTAACAGTGCAATGCCTTTGTCCATGGTTTTAGCCAAAGATGAGAACTTGTTTTCTCTCTTGCATTCGATTTGCCACAGGAATGATGGCCGTTAACGTACCAGCACTGCCTTATGCGCTATGTGTAACACGCTCTCAAATTTCTTACGGTCTTCCGTCATGTTGACATCTCGATCCATCTCTTTAATGATGGAGTTGGGGACACCTTTAATGCCCGTCAATTCATCTCCTAACTTGGAGATGATCTCCGCCGGTTTGAAGGTACGGAAATGACCATTTATGGTCTCGCGCATAAGCGTGGTAGTTTTTAACCCGCTTAGCTTTCGGCTTCTCCACCTTCTTAGACACTTTGCCACCAATGGCAGCATAGACACCTTCATATTGTGTGTCTGAGTCTGATTCCGTGGAAGTAGAATCTGTGGAGGAATCAGAAGAAGAAGAATTCCTCTTCCTCTTCTTCTTCTTGGACTTGGTCTTTCGCTTCTTGCGAAGCCCGTCTTGTTACGTTCTTTGGTGAAGTCATCACCAGAAGAAGTAACTGTTTTTCTTCTTCTTACTCCGTTTAGGAGGAGGAGGAGGAGGAGCCCTCGGCTCGATCGCCGAGTCTGTCTCTGAGAAGTCTTCCCAGTCGACTCGTCTTGGACACTCCGGCCTATGTCGTTTAAGAGACAGCAGTGCGTTTGAGAGACAGAATATGACTCTCCATAGTCGTGCACGCGAGCCTCCCAGTCAGGAACTGTGGGGCACATCAGGCACTGCGTCTCTCCTCCGGCTCGGAGAGTATATGCGCCCCGGGCTGTGTGAGGGCACTGCCGACAACACTGGCGAGGAGTCGTACTCCTCGTCCGATGCCCTCGGAGCACGCCCCTCGGCTGCTGCTGCCACCGCGCTTACTCCGCTTCGTGGCCATCGGGATCTGGAACCAAACATGTTGGTCAGTCCTCGGTATTTATAAATGTCACAATTTTGTTGTTTAAAACGTAATTGGACATCTAGTGGTGTTAGAGAACGTGTTTAGACCGTTATAACACAGGCGTAATAAGCTAAATTTGTGCGTGGATTGTGGGTCAAGCCCAAATCTTACGCGGGGTCGGGACCAGTGTATCGGCTCGCCCATCTCTCTGTTCCGCACACTTCTCCCCCCTGCGACTACTACGCCAGCAGGTTGGAGAAAATGCTACGAAACTCGGAGAAAACGCCTGAAAAGTATTGTGGGGAGTCTATAAAAGAAACCCAGGAGCATCTCCAACATCACTCTCTATTAGAGTCCGAGAGAATTTCCACAGGAGATGAGGGCAAAGCCCACATCTCTACCCATGTTCACACGCGGGTGTTGACAGAACCGCTAAGAATCGGTTTCGTTCCTTCGAGAAGGAATCTAGAGCGTTCTATCCTTGGTTTTTTATAACCGACATAACTGTCAAAAAGGACCAAAGAAAGTCTAACTTTCATAGATGCTATAATGCATCATAATTAAGCTAACCACAGTTTTTATTATACTTACTGCGTATTTGCTTGTGTGTAGACTAAATTTGCGGGAGCAACCCAACGAAACGTAATTCCAATCGTGAGTTGTTTATGCTAATTGCTGGATCCGGATGTGCTTCCTTCTCCCTAGCCTGAGGCTAGCCTGAGGCTGTATACCGAGGTAAAATATATATATATATATATATTTATTTATATATAAATTGGTATACGCTGATAGTGCTGCACCGTTTGAAGCATTTATTAGTGGTATACGCTGATAGTGCTGCGCCGTTTGAAGCATGTATTAGTAGTATACGCTGATAGTGCTACGGCATTTGAAGCCATTAGTAGTATATATACGCTGCTAGTGTTGCGGCGTCTGCACCACATATTAGTATACGCTGATGGTGCTCCAGCGTGAAACAACGTATTGGTTGGTTGGTTGTTGGAGTCTTACATCCTGGCAACATCTAAGGTCATATCAGGATGGGCGCAACGTATTAGTATACACTTATAGCTACAGGAAAAATCCCGGAAATCCGTGAAATCGCGGAGATCTTTCATCCCTGATATTTAGGCCAACGCAGGACCGAAGCACCGCCGGAGCAGGCTCGCAGCAAAGTGGAATAATAATAACGCATCAATAGACCGTTTCGCAATAAACATTGGTAACACATTCAAACCGACATAATGTATTTTACCCCTACCTATATTTGCATAATTCTTTATACGCCTAATATATATATACATACATATATGCTCTATAACCTATTATGGGAATATAAACAAGGATACAACCTCTCTTTAGTTTGCTCTATTATTATATACCATTTATGCTGCGTGTAGTTCCAGATTCGGCCACACCGGAACTACTAGTCATATGCTTTGACACTTGTATGCCAGCAGTGCCTGGTCGTTATCGCCTCCAGACCCACTCGGAAGGTCCATTTTAAACGGTTTAATATTTAAGTGGGTTAATTCTACTAATAGTATGGCATGCATATGAAAGTGAGCAGAGTGACAGCTGGCTCACGGCATAGAGGAGGCAGGGAGGAGAGAATGCCCGCTCCACAGTGAATAACATGAAAGTTATGGTGGTTAGAGAGAAACATTAAGGGGCTGCCGTTATTTATATCCACATAATAAATTATATACTTGCGTATATCTGGATATGGCGGTGTAGTGGAAATGCAGTGCCTCCCCCTAGTTTGTTTTCAAGGCATCGGTTGACAGGTAGTTGGGTTCGAATCCACCAGAGGGCGCCCCACAACGCCTCGTCCCTACCTTCCGGCACTGCCCAATCCCACTCACGCTTCGGACCTGGCCCGTGCTACTGCTGCCTCGCTGCTTCCTAATTTTGTGTTGTGTTACGAATAAAATACCTGTATCCGCCCTTTGTCGTTTGGTTATCTGCTCCCACTACAGTACATATATGTGTGTCTGTTTAGGTGGGTTCATTCTACTGACAGTATGAATATATATGCCTAAAGCTAAAATTCCTTATATGCGGCATGCGAATGCGAATAAAAATCTAAAAGCATGTAAATGAATAGTGGTGCTTCCATACGTCCGAATGCGAATGTGGCAAATGGATCGACCCATGGACCGATCGGTGCGGCATGCGAATGCGAATATTGTTGTGTTTGCCATAGAAAACAATACTGTTCCTTCACAAATTTGGAGGAAAAAGCCCAACAAATGTTGGGGGTTGTCATATATCTATGCCACATATACGACATTTGCATGCCGCATACCGCGTATAAGGAATCTTAGCTTAAGAGAGTTCATTGTAGAGACAGTATAATCTTGGCTCGAACCCCACGACCTACCAAAACGGGAGATCGACATTCAACTCATTCAGCCATCCTGTCTCGAGATATTCTCGGAGCTACCACTCAATCAGTCTGGAGACTACCTAGCAGTTTCATCTTGGACCAACCTATTGGATCTGGTTACTTTTTAATCGATATCTCACACCAGAAAAGGGTCTACCCACACTTCCATTATAGTTATAGTCCTCACTGTAAATATCTGCAGAACCCCACCCAATCCGCACACCAGCCTATGTATGAGGTTATCTGACCTATATTATCATACAACTGAACATTTCGGGGTCAGACTCAATTGGTCCGTCTCATTTGATTCCATTCCCTCATCACTGCAGTCTGATGGCGTCAACAGCCTTGTGAGATTCGGCCTCGACAAAGATCAATCGGACAGCACTGACCGAGTTGTCCTTGCTTGCTTGCCTGATTCGGCGTACGCCCACCCTGCTTTGAATGCTGCAATCAATCACTCCGTTGAATCCACGCCTTCTCATATAGATCGACCGCTACACGAGTTGTCACCCAAATTCCCAGAGAAACTAACATTTCAGAAAATCAAAATGAAGCTACAAGGTATCACACAACTACAGCTAAAGTACAAATAAAAGGTATCACATAACGAGTTAGAGAACGAGTGGTCTAATGTTATTAGGCCTGGCAGAAGCCACTTCTGTATCAAAGTAACATATAAGTTTGTTTGTTGTTGTTTTACGTCCTAGCACCATCTAAGGTCATATCAGGATGGGTACCGACTTGTGACAGTACACACTCATGGCGATTTTATAGTGCTGCCCCACTGGGAAATCAGGCCACCGGCACCATGACCCGATATCCCACTCAGTCACATTATCCTGACACCAAGCTAACCAGTCCTTGCCCTCTCCTAATAATGCCGAGCACCAGGCTAGGAGGTGGCAAGTATCAATTTTTAAGTCATTGGTTTGACTCGATCGGGAACCAAACTTGCAAACTCCCGATCTTCCGCACGCGAGGTCTGTGCTCTACCGATTCGGCCACCGCGCCCGGTCGTAACATGTAAGATCGTAACCTCAACCACTATTCATGCAGTCCTCAAACCACATTTCCCCATTTCCATAAATGTGACAACCACTGCCACTGCCACTGCCACTCAACCCTTGCATTTTGCAGTACCTTCGGCAGTCCCACCCCTAATTAAAAAAATATATATATATTATGTCTACTCCACAAACTAAATCGCTAATTTTGTTAGAATATAACTTATTCAATCTGTTACTTCGATGCAGTATTAGTCTTAAGCCCCGTTCACACACGTACGTCACCTCAACTAGTTCACCTCATCTTATCCACCTCACGAAGCATCCGACATGAGACAAACTAGTTGAGGTGACTAGAGATTGCGTAGGAAGGCGCCCCCTAGTGTCTGCATATGTACTAGAGATAGTGTACCTTGTGTGCATATAGGTACTAGAGATAGTGTAGCGTGGTACCCCCTAATGTGCACATAGGTACTAGAGATAGTGTAGGGTGCTGCCCCCTAGTGTGCACATATGTACGAGAGATAGAGACATAGGGAACAGCCGGTGGAGATGACTGATTCTCCTCAGTGGAGCGTTCACATGCATGATCTGAGTCGACTTAGATGAGGCGACCTAGTTGAGGCGAATTAAGGCCCCTGTGCGAACGGGGCGTTAGTACACTTCTTGTTGCAAAATTATACTCCACACACACAAACACATACACTGAGAAATAACTCCATAGCCTTCACATTTACACACTCAACTTCACGCAGCCGCGCCCTTCCAAAATAGAAAGTACAAAGCCTCGACCTACAATCACGTGACAATACATACTGCACAACGGTGTAGAGGTATTATCGGCTGGCGTGACATTATTACATGTTTAACACAACACACACTACTACACAGACCGATGAGCAGCTAGTCTGCTCGATCTCCATGTACAACAATCAAATGAACACCTGTCGCTGCTCCCCTAAGCAGCTGCCCGGGTACCCACGAGCAGCTCCCGGGGGTACCAGCGAGCAGCTCCCGGGAGTACCAGCGAGCAGCTCCCGGGACACCAAGAGCAGCTCCGGGGACACTAAGGGCAGCTGCGCGGACACCCAGGAGCATCTCCCCGGGTACCGACAAGCAGCTCACGAGGCAGTAACGAGCAGCTCCCCGGAGACCCACGAGCAGCTCCCCAGACACTCACAAGCAGCTCCCAGCGTACCCACGACCAGCTCCCGAGGTACAAACTAGCAGCTCCCGTGGAATCCACGAGCTGCTCTCGTGCTACCCACGAGCAGCTCCCTGGACACCCACGAGCAGCTCCCAGGGTACCCACGAGCAGCTTCCGAGGTTCCAATGAGCAGCTCCCAGGACACCACGAGCAGCTCCCCGGGGCACCCACGAGCAGTTCACGGGACATCCACGAGCATTTATCTGGGTACCCACGAGCAGCTCCGCGGGATGCCTGCGTGCCGCTCCCGGGGAACCTACGAGCAGATCCCCGGTCCCTGAATGAGCATTCTCCGTGAGCAGCTCGCGGACCCCGGCGGCAAGACCCCCTAGGGCAGGCGAGCTGCTCCCTTGGGAGGAGGGAAGACCCCGGCCGCCATAATGGATCGCATGGGAAATCGATAAGGCGTCTAGCAGGGACACGGTGTGCACCGGAACAGACGTCCCGCCGATATGGTTGCCACCACCCTAGGGACACCTACCCACCCCAACCCCCACCCCCATGTAAATAACCCTCGTAACGCTCGGCTATACCGGTGTAGGACGTTCAAAACACTACCACGTTCAGAACACTACGGTAGTGTTTTGAACCTAGGTTCAAAACACTACCGTAGTGTTTTGAGCTGAGGCTCAAAACACTACTGTTAAGTTCAAAACACTACCCCTACGTACATTGAAAACACTACCCAAGTTCAAAACACTCATGACACGGCAGTAGCATGATGGCGTGGTAAAAGTTTGGCGTGGCGTCATCATATGACCTTAGATGTAGCTAGGGTGTAAAACAACAAAGCAACCGTTTGCCTAGCGTTCGCATAACGTTATTCCAGCGATGTCGACGTGCTTCTGACGTCGCCATAATATTGGAACACGCGCGTAACGCTTCCCGACGTCTCGCTAAAAAGTGACACAAGTCGACGCGTGTTGGAGAGAAACGTCCGAGTGTGACTGCACCATAACGTAGCCTAACGTATCCATGAGTGTGCACTGTCACAAGTCGGTGCCCGCCCTAATAAATAGTAATATGACCATAGATGTTGCTAGGACATAAAACAACAATCAACAACAACAACAACAACCCCTACTGCCCCACCTTACTGCATACTGCATCATGCTACTACAAATGAAACTGAATATGCAGCATTTATAAAAAAATTTTAGAGTAGTGTTTTGAACTTAGGGGTAGTGTTTTGAACTTAATGATAGTGTTTTGAGCGTGGCCAAAGTAGTGTTTTGAACCTACCTTCAACTAGGTTCAAAATACTACGGTAGTGTTTTGAACCTAGGTTCAAAACACTACCGTAGTGTTTTTGTGGGGTAGTGTTTTCAACTTACTACACCGGCCCACCCTCCTGAAGGATATACTTGCCATACCCCTAAAGATGCAAAAACCCAAACTTATAAAGCCTGCTAACACACATCTACACCAACCTACACTCCTAAGCCCGCAGCCAAACACCACCACAAAACACTGCCCCCCGCATGCACCACCCGCAGTGATATCCAGGGTGGTTGATATGACAGCTGCTCCAGAAAGAAAAGACCATTATCAATTTAGGTAAGCTCTGTTCATGACTGCATGCAAGTGAAAGTAGCATCAACTGCAATATTGTGTTGTGCATTATTTTTGTCATTTGCTGAGATAAATATATTAGGTTGATCACTATAAATAAAGGCTGGTTGCTCTCATACTATGTCTATGTGGTGTGGGAGGTTAAATATCCCTTCGGTCGGTAAAAGTGTAGGCTCAGGCTTTCTTTCGACAAACTGTCTAATGGTGAAAACAAGTCTATTCAGACTTATCCATGATAGACAGTATAAATCTTCAAGAAGAAAACTGTCTATAGTACCTATGCACACATTCGGGGGTACAACGCTATAATATCTCTAGTACCTATGAGCACACTAGGGGGCAGCATCCTACACTATCTTTAGTACCTATGCACACATTAGGGGGCGCCATCCTACACTATCTATAGTACATATGCGCACATTAGGGGGCACAACCCTACACTATCTCTAATACCTATTTTCACACTACGGGGCGGCACCCTACACTATCTCTAGTACATAGTTGCACACTAGGGGGTGCCACCCTACACTATCTCTGGTACCTATGCACACGCTAGGGGGCAGCACCCTAAACGATCTCTAGTGCCTATGCATACACTAGGAGGCACCATCCTACACTGTCTCTAGTACATATTCGCACACTAGGGGGTGCCACAGTACACTATCTCTAGTACCTATTTGCACACTAGGAGGCGGCACTCTACACTATCTCTAGTACCTATTTGCACACTAGGGTGCGGCACTCTAGACTATCTCTAGTACCTATGCACACACTAGGTAGCACCACCCTACACTATCTCTAGTACCTATGCGCACACTAGGGGGTGGCACCCTACACTATCTCTAGTATGTATTCGCACATTGGGGGGCGCCACCCTACTATCTCCACTTCATATGCTGTACTTACTTCGAGCAGTTGCCACATTTCTTTTTGCCATTGAAGCATCCCTAGTGTGGGAACAGAAGCCAAAATAAATCAGCAGCATTTCTCCTAGGTTGGAAGCGATTATACAGGATGGGCCTGAGGGGAGTGAAGGGGATGACTGCGGTCAGCGGAGAACTCCAACCAAGCCGCCTCGCTGCCACCTCTGCAGGCTGCTTATGAGCCTGACGGCAGGTGCAGTTGGGGCAGATGCAATGAGCTTCGTATTATTACATGTGAGATATGCCACTGGGTGCCATTATGAGTTGCTTAGAGATCTGACAAGATAACAAGATGAACCCAGTACAACTTATTATCCAGCCACTTCCCAGAATGCTTATGCCTCAAATTCACCTACCAAGTTACCACCGCCCAACACACCATTGGCTAAATTTCCATTCATCAAAATGAAACTGGCCAAAATACCATTTCTTCACAATGACATGGGTCACAATACCACCAGGACTCACAATGAAAAACTCACAAGGTCACACGATCACAAGGTCACATGCTCACAAGGTGACATTCTCACACGTTCACATGCTCACATACTTACAAGGTCACTATTCATAATGCCGCCATTCACAAGACCTTTTCCTGACAAGGGCACTGATCACAATTTGACTGCATACAAGGTCATTGCTCACAAGGTCACCTGCTGATAAGATCACCTGTCTATAAGGCAACTTTTCAATGCCACTCTGCACAAGGCTAACTCACGACAAGGCCAATGCTCACATAATCACTGCCCACAAGGTCAATGCTCACAAGGCCAATGCTCACAGGATCAATGCTCACAAGGTCAATGCTCACATGGTCAATGCCGACAAGGTCAATGCTCACATAATCAATGCCCACAACGTCAATGCTCACAAGGCCAATGCTCACAAGGTCAATGCTCACAAGGTCAATGCTCACAAGGCCAATGCTCACAAGGTAATTCCGGGCAATTTACCGCCAGCCATGAACAGTATCGCGAGGTCTCCGGTAAGGAGAGCTGGATGCAAGGTGCTGTGCATATACGTGTAGCCTGTGACTGATGGTTAAGCCTCTGTCACACATCAACAGATTGGGGAAACGGAAAGAAACCTAACAAAGTCTGTTGATATCCGGCAAAGTCTGGTTTGTGTTTGTTGCATATCCGTTGATATCTGTTGATATCCAGCCCATTCCGTTACAAGTTTTGAACATGCACAAAACTTGGAATGGATGACGCCGGATTGACGTCTATGGTTCTTGTCCAGTTTGAGTTTGTTTAGTCCGCTTATTGTCCATTGGCTATCCATTCATGTACATTTCATGTCCGTTTGTCTGGCGGCCTTTGACCCGATATCACAACATTTTGACACATTTTAATACATTTTGATACTTATCACACCCGAACACCACCGGACTAGAAAATTCTGTCCATTGCTCAATCCAGCATAGTGTGACAAGCACTTTACAGATTACATCCCACGACCCACATTGCAACGTGTAAATTATATGTCGCATCACAATCACAACACCTATCTTCCCCAGGCCTCCTTCTCAAGTGGAGAAACCGGGAAACATTCATATAAACTACGATTCCAATTATAGATAGCACACACTGACATATACACACAACTTGATGCAATCTCTGACACTGACACTAGACAGTGACAGCAAACCCGTCAGAGTAAGTAGGCTCGTCAGTTAAAGTTGCATAGCCTGATGATCTTGACCATCTGTCATTTTCTGAGATAAGTACAGGAGGTTGATTATTATAATAAGGTCATATCAGGGTGGGTACCAACTTGTAACAGAGCTCACTCAGGGCGACTTTATAGTGCCACCCCACTGGTAGATCAGACCGGCAGCACCATGACATGATATCCCACTCAGTCACATTATCCTGTCACTGAGCCACCCAGTCTTTATCCTATCCTAATAATGCCGAGCACCCGGCTAGGAAGCGACACGTATCAATTTTAAAGTCATTTGTTTGACTCGACCAGGGTTCGAACTCATAGGTTCAAATCCCACGATCTACCAAAACAGGAGACGGATACTTAACTCATTCGGCCATCCCGTTTGGTGCACGATATATCTACATCATTATTTTGTGTAGATTTGACATTGGGCTGTTTATAATATCTCACGTACTGATTTACGCATTGGTAAGAGCACGAGCTTCTCACCCTGGACGTCCTATGGACCGACTAGAGATTTGATTTTGTCACCACATATTTATTGGTCTGATGCTAGCTTCCATCCTACTTACCCAATCCTCCAGCATCAACATCAGCATTATTATTATGTTCACATTTATGCATGTCCATATGTAATAATCTCCATCAAAGCAAATGTTTTATTTCAAAGTTTATATTTATAATTTTTAATTATTTTCGGTAAGATATATTACGCAAAGATGAAACATCCTTTTGTGGATAAACTTCAATTCGGTTCAAACCTAACTTTGATTTTGTGGTTTAGAAACACCCCCCGCCCCCCGGCATCAGACACAGAGTTCCCGACAATTGTGTTTGAATCCGTGAACCATCAAAGAAGGATCGATAACATTAATAAAGAGGCAGGACATATATGTAGACTCTGGCTGTGGCGGAGTCTGTGATGTCGGAATCATGTTTATACCGACTTTGTCTACAATCGGGGTTTCAATATTGCCCTCGTCCGCCATTGGCAAGAGCCTCTTGATATGTCATTGTGTGGTGCAGGGCTCTGTAGCTCTGATCAACGATGGGAAGATATGAGCGTCTACGAGCATCTCTGAGTGGCTCTGAGCAGCTATGAGTGGGGCGGCTCTGAGCAACTCTGAGCGGGGCGGCTCTGAGAAGCTATGAACAGCTCTGAGCGGGGCGGCTCTGAGCAGCTCTGAGCGCGGCCACTCTGAGCAGCTCTGAGCGAGGCGGCTCTGAGCGGGGCGGCTCTGAGCAGCTCTGAGCGAGGCGGCTCTGAGCAGCTCTGAGCGAGGCGGCTCTGAGCAGCTCTGAGCAGCTCTGATCAGCTATGAGCGGGCGGCTCTGAGCAGGTCTGAGCAAAGCGGCTCTGAGCAGGTCTGAGCGGGGCGGCTCTGAGCATCTATGACCGGCTCTGAGCAGCTATGACTATGAGCGAGGCGGCTCTGAGCAGCTCAGAGCAGCTATGGGGCGGCTCAGTCTGAGCAGATATGGGGCAGCTATGAGGAGCTCATTGAGCACCGCTTCAACAAACTGTAATGGCCACTGAACGGCTTAGCCCTCTAATCAGCAAGCTTACCATATGGATGCCGTGTGTGGCAATTTGAATATGTAGCTCACTTTTGTGTAACTGTAAGGCCGGGTGTGTGTGTCTTTGTGTATGCGCGGATTGAGGGATGACGACAGCACTAAGGGACAGCCCTGTGATCTGACCCCCCCCCCCCCCTTTGGTGCTGTTGGGTTCTGTCGTGGCTGTGGGATGCTACCAACATTGGACTGTGTATTTATTCGGTATGTTTGATACCAGTATTATGTTCCAATATCATTCGTCATGTAATCACTGTTAATGTGTTATCACCTTATTTGTAAGTAATGAGACATTAATTTATTCTAGGAATGGGCGCGAGTTTTCAGGCATTAGAGACCATTAATCACAGTCAATGACAGCGTGTGATAAGACTTTTCGATCTATTTACACGAATATTGGCAACTTAGAATCTTCTGTGGTAATACCCCCATCACACCAAACTAGTTCTCACTACGTTCTTGAAAATGTTGCTGAACGGACTAAAACTGTGTGCGAACGGAATGGATGTAGTAGCAACTTTTTATGGTCTTTTTACAAACGGAATGGACTGGCTAGAATGGAATGGTGCTCCAGAACTTTGAGCATGCCCACAATTTTCTTGCAGCCACATTCTACCCTGACCACAGCCTGTTTTAGAACGTGGTTGGACGTTTTGAGAACTAGTTTGGTGTGATGGGGGTGTAAGCTACATCGAAAGTTCCACTGGGTATGTGTGTCATGGTTCTTTGGGCAGAGCAATGCGTAAACTAACTGCACTTCTTCTGGTGAACCTAAAATTGAATGATCCGATGGCTATGAGTTTCTACATTATAATTTATAACCATCAGAATCATTTAACAAACAAACAACAAGAGTTTCTATATAATACAAAAACACCATATCAGGTAAATACCATCCATTTTTTACTAACTGTGGAGGTATTCGATAGGATAGGGCAAGGACTGCAGCAGTGACAAGGATGATAAGGTTTCTATTCTATTGACTTAATATTCCTTTCATCTGGCTAAAGATAATTATTACATCAGCTGCCAAAGTGCTTTGCGCACAAAGACACAATTTGGTTGATTGGTTGGGGTTTTACATCCTGGCAATATCTAATGTTATATCAGGACGGGTACTGATTTGTGATAGTGCACACTCATGGCGACTGTATCATGCTACCCCACTGGGAGACCAGGCCACCAGCACCATGATCTGATATCCCACTCACTCACATTATCCTGACACTAAGCCAACCAGTCCGTTCCCTATCCTGATAATGCAGAGCGCCTGGCTAGCAAGTGACATGTATCAATTTTAAAGTCATTGGTTTGACTCAACCAGTATTCAAATGCATGGCTTCCAAGGCTGTGACCTACCAAACCGCGAGACGGACGCTCAACTCATTTGGCCATCACGTCTGGTCAAGACACAAGTAGTTGGTTGTTGACCTGTTGGTGAGACTGGCCTCCAGGCCCTGGAGAAGCTGGTGATAAAGTGACCTCGTGTCAATACACCGGCGGGGCGACAACCCGGGCAGTCGCCGCAACTCGGGCCCTGCCCAGGAGGCGCCCTTGTCTTACGTCCATGTCACGTGATAATCGGAGCATGATGGAGCAGGTTAAGTGATCCCAGACGGGCTCTTCTGAATGCCGCAGCCGTCGGCATGTAGTGGATCTGGGTGCTTGCTGTGATATACCACCAGGCTGTGCTATACCATATGGTATAGAATGGTAACTCTCCCTTGCTTCTGGATTAGTCGTTATCCAAAGATCTCAATATTTCCATAGGTATATAAAGCATATGGAAAGGGGTTAAGCTTTTACAATTTAATAAACTGTTGACATAACTTAAGCCAGTGGCATGTTCAGTGACACGAAGACAGGCTGCACTAATAAAACTATTATTTTCGACGGTACCCGTCCTGACATGGCCTTAGATGTTGCCAGGATGTAAAACTCCAACAACCAACCAACCAACCAACAGATTTGTTTGTTTGTTGTTTTACGTCCTAGCAACATCAAAGGTCATATCAGGATGGGTACCAACTTGTGACAGTGCGCACTCATGGCGACTTTATAGTGCTGTCCCACTGGAAGACCAGGCCGCCAGCACCATGACCTGATATCCCACTCAGTCACATTATCCTGACACTGAGCCAACCAGTCCTTGCCCTATCCTAATAATGCCGAGCGCCAGGCGAGGAAGCGACAAGCGTCAATGTTAAGTCATTGGTTTGACTCGACCAGGGTTGGAACCCACGACCCCACGATCTACCAACACGAGAGACGGACGCTCTAACTCATTCGGCCATCCCGTCTGGTCCCAACCAAAAGAAGGTAGCCTGTCGGCCACCGATTGCCATATCAGGGTCAGAGCGTAGTGCACACCCTCCTAGTTACTCACTGCCTAAGCCTGCCGACACGGTTCACTGAGCAGCGCGGTGGTTTGGTTGATTATTTGAGTTTTACGTCCTGGCAACATCTAATGTCATATCAGGATGGGTAGGCCCTACTGACTTGTGACAGTGTACACTCATGGTGACTTTATAGTGGTCTCCCACTGGGTGACCAGGCTGCCAGCCCCATGACCTGATATCCCACTCAGTCACATTATCCCACTCAGCCACATTATCCTGACACTGAGCCAACCGGTCCTTGCCCTATCCTAATACTGCTGAGCGCCTGGCTAGGAAGCGACAAGTATACCTTTTTAAGTTATAGATTTGACTCGACCAGTGTTCGAACCCATGGCTTCGAATCCCAGGATCTACCTAACCGGTAGAAGGACGCTCAACTCATTCGCTCTTTACGTCCCGTCAGGTCTGAGTGAGTGGGGGGCGTGGGCTGATGACACGAGTGATGAGAACAAACACAGGAGGCCCCGCTGTGGCGCTGTGAGACCCAGATAGCGGCTCGATACAGGAGACACGCCGGGCACAGATCACCACAAGCCGCCGTCCGCGTCAGATAACTGGGGGCGCTGCTGATAGCGGATAACCGGCACGCTGCACTAACAGTTCGTCAAGTATCCATGGTTTACTAATGGGTCGCTGACGACTTTGGTCAAAAACACAGTTGGTGCACATTACATATTGACACTACGAGGGCGCTTCACACTTATTCTAATGCTCTGGACGCGGTGGCCCAATCGATAGAGCGCAGGCTTCCCGTGCGGAAGGTAGAGAGTTCAATTCCCGGTCGAGTCATCAAACCAATGTCTTACAACAAATTGACACTTGTGACATTTCTACGATAAGGCAAGGACTTTAGCTCAGTATCAGGATTCTATGACTGAGTAGGATATCAGGTACCAGCGGCCTGATCTCTCAGTGGGGCAGCATTATAAGTTATAACACTACCATGAGTGTGCAATCTCACAAAGCAGTGCCATCCTGGTATGACCATACATGTTACTAGGGCATAAAGCCCTAACAAACAAATACAACAAACAAATAAATCCAGGTGTTTGCCTAATTTAGTTTCGGAAGTTATGAGGGCAGTTTGTTAGTAAAACGTGGTCCTGCATGTCGGCACTGGGTGGCGATGTGAAGGTGTGTCAGGGGATGTGGGGGTGAGATTTGGGGGAAAGAGAGTCGAATTAGACCACATGTAGCGCGTGCGTATATTCTATTACTTCATACAGAGGTTTTTAATTTGATCAGAATTGATTTTTGTTTTCAGGTAGCAGTCGATAGATCCATCATTCAACCAACTGTATGCACTGACACGTTTTCCAGTTGTTGCTTGGATATATTTCCACACAAATTTGTTTACGCCACCTGGTGAACCCCATCCTGCGCCCTCCACCTTCCGTCACAGTATTTCTCCCTATTTGCAATTTGTATATTAAGCGGCTGTCACACATCACCGGATTGAGCAATGGACAGAATTGTCTAGTCCGGTGGTGGTAAGTATCAAAATGTATTATTAATACATTTTGACACATTTTAATACTATTAAAATGTGTCAAAATGTTGCAACATCGGATCTATGAACGGACATGAAATGGACATGAAAGGGACAGCCAATGGACGAAACGAACTCAAACCGGACAAGAACCGTACATGTCAATCCAGCGGCATCCATTCCTAGTTTTGTGCATGTTCAAAACTTGAACGGACACAAACCGGACTTTGTTCGGGTTCTGTCTCTTTGCCCCCAATCCGGTGATGTGTGACAGCCACTTTAGAGAGATCTCCCTACTCACACTCTTATATACTTCCCACCACTCCTGATGTGACCTTAGATGTTACCAGGATATAAAACTCCAACTCCAACTTGGCCCCTCTGCTACTACTGTTACTAATACTAGCACAGGTCAGTCAGTATCTGCCATACCTTTAACACAGTACCCATAACGGTACCTTATACACTATATTATAAGTACCTTATAGTTATACGGTACCTTAGAGTAGTACACACTAAGCGTGGTGACCGAATCGGTAGAGCGCAGGCCTCCTGTGCGGGAGATCTGGAGTTCAATTCCCAGCCGAGTCAACAAATGACTTACAAAATTCATACTTGTTGCTTTCTATCTTGGCGTTCAGCATTAATAGGATAAGGCAAGTACTGGTTGGCTCGGTGACAGGAGAATGTGACTGAGTGGGATATTAGGTCATAGTGCTGGTGGCCTGTTCTCCCAGTGGGGCAGCACTATAAAATTTCCATGAGTGTGCACTGTCACAAGTCGGTACATGTCCTGATCTGACCTTAGATGTTGCCAGATCGTAAAACTCCAATAACCAACCAACTATTGTAGTACAGTCCCTTAGATGTTGATAGGACATTAATCACTCACTCTCTGCAGTGGTGTTATATCTAGGTAATAGTGGGGTGGTTGGAGTAACTTGTTGGCAACTGGAAACACAAAAGTGTGCTGGAAGGCCAGCGCCCCAAGCGGGGTAAAAATACAGCTTTATTCGGTGAATAAAATATAATTTACCTATTAAAATATTTTTAATGTGGAATGGACAGACTACACCAACCAACACGGCTCTCCACACCTGGAGAGCACCACACCTGACCGGCCTGTAACACGCCCAATGCAGGGGTGCAGCAGGGCTAGCCATAGATCACAACCTGCCCGCCCACAGCCCGCTGTATAGGCGGGTAATAGCCGCGTGATGCTCCAGAGGGGTGGGATTCGGGGGTGGGACGGGGAGGGGGGGGGGGGATGTGGGAGGTGGGAGGTGGGAGGGTGAGGGGAAAGCGCACCAACAAAAACCCACCTCACCGACACTATTTGTCCAGATGGGATGGCCAAATGAGTTGAGCGTCCGTCTCCTGTTTTGGCAGATCGTGGGATTTGGACCGTGGTCAAATCAAACCAATGACTTAAAAATTGATATTTGTCGCTTCTTAGCCAGGTGCTCTGCATTAATAGGATAGGGCAAGGACTGGTTGGTTCAGTGTACGGATAATGTGACTGAGTGGGAAATTGGGTCATGGTGCCAGTGTCCTGGTATCCCAATGGGGCAGCACTATAAAGTTACCATGAGTGCGCACTGCCACCCATCCTGATGTGACCTTAAATGTTGCTAGGACGTAAAACTCCAAAAACCAACCAACCAACCAACACTATCCCTACGACATCAAACCAACACCAGCATGTTTCACAACACGGTATATGGTGAAGATATAAATATTGGGGGGGGGGGGGGGGGGGGTTGTCGGAAATTTGCGGTTGGTCATGTTTGCCAACGGTAATATTAATAATGATATCAAGACTGAAAGCCATCTATTGGCAACAAGACATGCGAACATCTGAATGTACATTGTCCGCTTCGTTTTCTGGGGCAGTACTATTATGGGGTCCGAACTTTGATTAGGTTCTCAAAATCAAATGTGCATGTTTTCATTTAGCCATTTAAAATAAAAGTTACTTCAAACAAAATGTAAGGTAGATTATAACGATTAATTTTATTTATGTATCTAAATAATATTAAGAAACGCAAACACATCGAACCAGGTCACTTTTCAAGACACTGGTTTGACACGGCAAGGGTTCGAAGGCATGACCTGCTGCATGGGAAGGAAGTCATCAACTCATTTGGCAACCCTGTGTAATTAATAACAATAATAACCACAAAAATAACAAAAACAATAATCAAAATAACAATAATAACCACGATAACTAAAATAATAATAATAACAACAAAAAAACACAAACAAAAAAAAAATCAAAATAACAATAATAACCACGATAACTAAAATAACAATAATAACACCACAAATAATAATAAAAACAATAATAAAAATAACAATAACAACTACGATATCTAAAATAACTATATCAACAACAAAAATAACAATAAAACAATAATCAAAATAACAATAATAACCACGATAACTAAAATAACAATAACAACAACAAAAATATTAAAAACAATAATCAAAATAACAATAATAACCACGATAACTAAAATAACTATAATAACAGCAACAATACTGAATCATAAAGCTTAATACCAATCCAGGGTATTATTAACAGTAATACTGAATAAAAATAATCGTCAAACTATTAAAATCAACAGTCCACTAGAGCTATCCAGGGGATGAATCCAAAACCAAAAGGTTATATATATACTTTTGGTTCCACCGCTTCAGTCACGATTTATTTGAGCCAACCCCTGCCAAGTCACCCCACCCCCACCCCACCCACCCCGGCCTTGTACTGCCCGCCTACGTTGACTCTTTCAGTTCCGCTCGTGCCGAACTACGCAGTGCATGACGGGACAAATCGGGGGGCCCCGCCCGTAACAATTCCGAGACTGGGGCCCCGCGGGTAACAATTCCGCGACTATTTCCACAACTGTGATGAAAAGTAGCCCTCTAAGTTCTAAGTTCTAAGTTCTAAGTGCCCCGACGGACTGCACAGAACAGCTACACGGCGCTGATTCCTCTATGGGAGAAAGAGGTCGTGAACTAAGCCACACACAGTTCACCAGCTGCAAATACAATCATTGTTTGTGATTTGACGCTGTCCGTCCTTTTATTTTTAAATCCCCCAGGTGACTGTGGAAAGCTAATGCCCGGGCCGATCGGCCGACAATGCGGGGTGTTCTCTTTGATGTAGCCTGGCAGCTCCAGGCGAGCATTCACTACTAGTAGTAGTACTACATTACACTGCACCGCTCGGCTCCACTCTACCTAACTACGCTATTATGTACTGCTATTCCTTCTACAATACCCTACTCTACATTACTATATTCTGCACTACTTTACTGTGCAATACTCTCCACTACCACAAGTCACAGCCCTGTATTACTCTACAATACTCTAGTCTTCACTACTGTGCACTACTCTAAATGATTTTACAGGACTCTACATTACTCTACAATACTGTCGTGGGGGGTGATGAAAATGGGAAATATTGCGCCTAGAGCGGGACTCGAACCCACATCTCTTTGCATTCCGGGCCAGTGTGCTAACCATTACACCACTTAGGCTCCCTGATATCAACACACTACCCATGCCTACCTGTCTATGCGGCTCATTGACTGAGAGGTCAGTGTAGACCACTACACTCGTCCCCCTGGAATTGTAATTCTTTTAATGCTTACAATTACATACACACAGGCAATGCAACACACTTACATACACAGGGTAGGTTCAACAACTATACAGTGCGTAGCTTGTTCAGGATCCTGGTCACGGCAACCAGTGTCATGGGGGTGATGAAAATGGGAAATATTGTGCCTAGAGCGGGACTCCAACCCACATCTCTTTGCATTCCGGGCCAGTGTGCTAACCATTACATCACCTAGGCTCCCTGATATCAACACACTACCCACACCTACCTGCCTATGCGTTCCTTGCCTGAGAGGTCAGTGCAGACCACTACACTCATCCCCCTGGAATTGTAAGTCTTTTAATGCTTACAATTACATACACACAGGCAATGAAACGCACTTACATACACAGGGTTTGTTCAACAACTATACCCATGCCTACCTGTCTATGTGGCTCCTTGCCTGAGAGATCAGTGCAGACCAATACAATAATATACACTACTGTAGAACACCACACGTCACTATTTTACATTAATTACCTTACTCTACAATATTCCGCACTACAGTGCAATATTCTACAATACTACTCACTACTCTACATTACTCAATAATACTCTACTCAACTCTACAGTAATATACACTACTGTATAGTAACAATAACATACAAACTCTACACTAGGCTGCAGTACTCTCCAATAATATGCACTATGCTACAGTATTCTACAGTATTCCACAACTCTACTCTACGTTACTCTACAATACAACACTCTACTCTGCACTATTCTAGAATATTATACACTACAGTAACTACTCTACATTACTGAACGATACTCTACAGTACAATGCTAGACAATATTCTACAGTATTCTACAATACTATACAGTATTCTACACTACTCTACCTACACTACTCTACAGTAGTCTAACTACTATATGGTACAATACTCTACACTACTACGGGCTGCTCTACAGTTTATTCCGGTGGGGTTTTCCCCCCTACCACCCACCCCAATGGGCCCCCCTCCCCTGCCACCACCCTTAACCATCATGAACACACCATCAACACCATCAAGATGAGTTTGAGCTAGACAAACAAAAGAAGCCAGTTCAGGAAGTTTCAGATAATATAGCAAGCTAAATGTAACCAACCTATACACAGGCAAGCTTGTCTCAGTTATGGAGTGACTTTTAAAGTTCTATATGCTGGTGACTTCGAACTTGGGGAAGGGAGCGGGACATAGCTCAGGCGGTAAAATGTGCAGTAGCGAAGGTGTCAGTCATCCTATCAATCCTGCTCAGTGGACCCATTTGCAGCTTGGGCTATTTTCCATTCCAACCAGTGATCCACAACTGGTTCATCAAAGGCTGTTGTATGTGCTGTTCTGTCTGCGGGAAAGTGCATATAAAAGACGTATCGGAAAGAGTAGCCTATATGGCGGCAGCAGGTTTCCTCCAAAGAAATATGTCAGAATGATGATATGCTTGACGTCCAATAGCCGATGATAAAACTTGATGTGCTCTAGATGCGTCGTTAAATAAAACAAGCTTTCCTTTCGAACCAGGGGCGTGTAATGCCAGCGTGTACTGTTATTAGTCTATATTGTTGGAGGGTGAGTAGGGGCTGAGGGGAGGGGTAGTGAGGGGGGAGGGGTAGGGCGAGAGCTAACAGTAACAGGTGTGAGTTCTTTTCCTCCTCCAGACAACAAACCATAATGTCAGGGATGAAAGTGGTGCTAGAGGAGGAAAACAAGCGGAAATCGGAGAGTGGTCATTTCTAATGACAGTAAGATGTAAAACTGTGCTTTGAGAGTAAAATATTAAACTCGACTTTTTGGGAATTTCCCGTGATTTGCTGACCACGTTTTCGCGGAAATCAACTCCTTGTTTTTGTTTATTCATTTTGGTTTTATGCCCTAGTAACATCTAAGGTCATTGGGATGGTTCACTCCTTGATTCTGATTGACCACCTGCTGTCATTTATAACTAGCATTTTGGGATAGTTAATCAGCAATTATCAAAAATCTTGGAAATCTGCGAAATCGCGTGTGTGGTACTGATAGTTATTCAGCAATTATCAAAAATCGTGTAAATCTGCGAAATCGCGGCGATCTTTTATCGTTGACTGAAAACCCTGTCTAGTTTTACTAAGGCAGTGGCTGAATCGAAAAAACTCTTCGTACATACAACTGTTTTTCGTTGTTAAATGTTTTATTCAGTAGAATAGCTATTTTTCAGCATCGATGAAACATAGTGAGCAGGGCGTAGTTGGCCCACCAGTACCAATAACCGACGATGGCGGCGCCACCGTAGCCCTAGAGTTCCGCAACTTAACATAGCCGATAGCAGATTGGTTAATAATTAATACAATAATGATAGAATATTAGGACAAATAATAATACATCCTGCCGAAGATTTATACCCACATAATAGTATGCTAACTATATGCCGAAAATGGGTATGCAGGTATAGCAATACCTCAGGGAGTTTGATGCCCCTGCCCTGCAGAGTTGTAAACCACTGCCTTGTGGTACAGGTTCTTGACAGAACCGAAGGCTAAGGGAGCAAACCCTGAACAGAACCATGTCACTGTGGCAGCATCAAGGGCGGTTGATGTATGGAACTCCCAACATCTCCCGACCAGCCACTGCAGGGACAAATAGTTTTGTGCCTGTCAGGACATGTTCTTGCCGGTATGAGACCTCTATTTGCTCCCCGAGAGAGTGCTGCTGGTAACTTGCAAAAGCCAGCAGCACTTCAACACTTTTGCAGGCAGCTTTCATGAAATGAGAGGGGCAGTCAAGTAATGAAAGCAGTCTTTGTCGCATCGCGACCGACAGCATGATGATGATGAATTATATGTGTGTGTGTGTGTGTATACACACATAGTGTGTGTGTGTAGTTTAAATCACATGGAAGAATAATAGTAATAAATCTTTGTATCAATAGTTACAAATTCTATCAGTACACAGTAATTAAAACAATACGCTCGGAATAGTACTAAGAATTGCTACTTCAGGAAGCAATGATACATCTCCAGCAGTCTGGGTCTGCTACACAACAATCACTTAATTAATTGTTGCAAAGTTAAGGTTGGTGAAGTGGTGTAGTTAGTAGAGCAGGGCCAGTGTGGGTGTCAGGGATGAAAGTGGTCCCCAGCAAAAGACGTGGAAATCAAACAGAGATTATTACACTGGCGACAAATGTACGCGAGAACGCGGATTTTCCCCAGTATGATTAGCATTGTCAGGGAATCGCTGAAAAATGCCCAAAGTCAGGTTTTAACTATCCTTGTTGTGCCTATATTATCGCCCATATCTAACACGTTCTTGTTGGGGTATTCTCATCTACCAACATCGAAGGTGATATAACTTTTATAAGAACTGAATTCAAACCGAATTGCTGTCATATACATCCAGATTCCTTGGCATTTTGTTCAACATTAATCGGTAACTATAACAAATCGTGGGAATCGGCGGAGATCTTTCATCTCTGGGGTATTATGGTGAGGGGTTAGATGTATCATTGTTAATGGTGAGACAGGTAGGTAGTGGGTTGTTGGTGGGAATGGTGGTGAGACTCCCAATGTACCTCGGAGGATCTGTGTCTGGAGTTTGTTTGTGCAACATCAAAGGTCATATCAGGATGGGTACTGACTTGTGACAGTGCCCACTCATGGCGACTTGATAGTGCTGCCCCACTGGGAGACCAGGCTGCCAGTGCCATGACCTGACATCCCACTCAGTCACATTATCCTGACACTGAGCCAACCAGTCCTTGCCCATGCTAGGAAATGACAAGTGTCAATTTTTGAGTCATTGGTTTGACTCGACCAGGGTTCAAACCCACGAAGCCATGAGTTTTGGATCCCCCGATCTCCCAAAATAGAAGACGGATGCTCAACTCATTCGGCCATCCCGTCTGGTCGAGATGGAGTGTGTGTATGTGTGTGTGTGTGTGTGTGAAAGAGGGGGGGCGGTGCTTCCCAAATAGTGAGAGTGAATGTCCATAAATATAGACTTGTCGGAAATGAGCACACATTTAAATTCACAGCTCACGTTCACACAGTAACCTGCAATATCTCAGAGGAACCACACATAAAAATAGCCGTACATGTTTGTTGTCTCTCTCTGATAGAGTCGCCTCATCAGCTGATGGTGCTTGGCTAATGGTGCTGGAGGAATTACTGCATTAAGCAAATGCATCAATCACCGATTACTGTTGGGTTATTTTCACGCAATAAAATACCAGATTCCGCCAGATTCCGCCCGAGATCCGAGAGGCTGGGAAACAACTGCCAATAAAACAATCATTAATCTCCGTCTGCATTTTTAACAGGCGGTATTCCCTTCATCGTGACCGGATGAGGTGGCCTAATCGGTAGAGCGCGGGCCTCGCGTGCGGAAGGTCGGGAGTTTGGTTCCCCGTCAAGTCAAACCAATGACTTTAAAATTTATACTTGTCGCTTCCTCACCTGGCGCTTGAAATTAATAGGATATGGCCAGGACTGGTCAGCTCAGTTACAGGATAATGTGACTAAGTGGGATATTGGGTCATGGTGCCAGTGGTCTGATTTCACAGTGGGCAGCACTATAAAGTCACCATGAGTGTGCACTGTCATAAGTCGGTACCCATCCTAATATGACCTTAGATGTTGCCAGGATGTAATACTCCAATAACCAGCCAAACCCTTTGTCGAAGCTGCTCTGGAAAAATGTTGTCTGCTCTGGCCAAAACTAACTATCGTCTTCACTTCCAAAGCACTATCTGTTGGCTACCGTCCTCACATATATATATCTTACCATACTGCACTGAAAGGTTCAGCCTAGAGTCATATGCACCAGTAGGCACACGCAGGTTCGATGTTTCTAGGACATAAAACCCCAATAAGTAAATCCTGTCGCAATTAAAGCCATTCCCGGAAGGGTGCCGATTTATGAGAGTACCCACTCATGGTGTATTTATAGTGCTGCCCGGCTGGGATACCATGCCACTGGCACCATGCCACAATACCCTACTCAAGTTGCATTATCCAGACAACCAGTTCCTGTCACATACTGGTTGTACTGAGCGCCATGCAAGGTCGCAACAAGTACAGAATTGCGCAATATTTTGACTCGGCCAGAGATCGAACCAGTGTCCATTCACAGCGGACGTCCGAACCACTCGGCCATCCCATCTGATCTGCCTTGCATCAGGAGTAGGGGGAACAATAGTTAGGACGCTCGGCCGTTAGTGTTTAATAGCGCAACAACAAAACATGCACCACACAAGGATGGCGAACAAGAGGAAGAATGTACCGTCACTCAGTAAAAACTTACCCTCATACTTCACAGAAAGTGGTTTGTTTGTTGTTGTTTTACGTCCTAGCAAGATCTAAGGTTATATCAGGACGGGTACCGACTTGTGACAGTGCGCACTTGTGGTGACTTTATAGTGCTTCCTCCACTGGGAAACCAGGCTGTTGGCACCATAACCTGATATCCCACTCAGTCACATTATCCTGACACTGAGCTAACCCGCTCTTGCCCTATCCTAATAATGCCGAGCGCCAGGCTAGGAAGCGACGAGTATCAATTTTTAAGTCATTGGTTTGACTCGACCAGGATTCGAACCCACGAGCTCATGGGTTCGGATCTACCGCCAGAAAGTGGGCAAATATGTATCTGCGAACACCTACAACCAATCTGTGACAACTTTGGATCAAGGAACCCATATTCACCAGCGACCTCCTTCCAACCAAAGCAATGGTCGCCAACCTCTGGGCCACCATTTTGGCAGTATCTGCAACCTCGTTGCAACCAAAATGGTCGCAAGTAGGGCAGTGACCACTGAAGACCATTTTACAACCATTATGCAGCCACTTGCAACCTCTGTGCAACCAACCCCTTTTTGTGGTAGCAAAAGGGTTGTAAGCAGTAGTGTGACTGGGGTATAAGGGGTCATTGCTCACGGACACAGCTGACTCAGAGGCATGAGTGGGTTAATCAAGGCTTTTATTCGGGCGCTGCCCGCCCGCCGGCATGTACATTGACTGTGTATCATCGGGCAAGAAGCGAACGAGCGAAGGCCCCGATATATTGGGAAAATGAAATGTGATGAGGGCATATGAGTCATGTGAACGATTTAACAAATGAGTAATCAATTACGTTAAAGTACAATAGCAATAGTTAATGATAAAAATATGAGATAACAGTAGAGGGTAAATTATCAGAAATGTGACATTTAAGTAGGTGTGATCTGTCAACTGCGTGGGTGTCAGTCGCTCATTAGATGGAATTCTTTATTTTTTAGTTTAAATGCTTGATTGGTTTTTGGTTTTGTTGATTGTTGTGGGCACAATCAACTGCAGGTGTGGGTGGGTGGGTAAAATTGGAGGTGGGAAGTGGTCAGTGCGGGCGTTTGGAGAAGACTGACCAGCTTTGGTAGCTCGGGAAGACCCCAGGATAGTGCCTGGCCATGATGGCTGGCAGGAGTTGTTATATAGGCTGGAGGGGGGAAGATGGCTCCCCCCCCCTTCATCACTCACTCCCCCCCCCCCACTCCTGCCACAGTAGTGGCAGGGGAGGGAGGGCTTCGGCCTTGAGCCTGCCAGGTCCAGCAATGACACCGAATGAGTGACCTCACTCATTCAAGACAATTGGTGCATGATATCACCAACAGTAATACAAATAAGACAAGTTAGACAAGATACGTTAAAGTTTCACCCCCCCACCCCTACCACTCCCCTCCACCTCTATCACACCCTCACCCCACACCCTCTACCACCTACCCACCCCACCCCACATCCACGCCCCACCCCCACCCCCACCTACATGCTAAACTACAAAGCCAAACACACACCACACACCTCACACACTTGCCATCCGGACCGCACCTCGTCCACACCTCTATATCTCCTCTCTGCTGACCATGCTCCTCCTTGATAATGTCTGAAAAGAGTTCCAGGAGGGGGAGCCCGCCAGCATTTCACTTTCTGCTCTTACTCTGTCTGTGTCTTTGGCTCGCCGGCTGGTCACCATAGAGCAAATAGACACGGTCCTTTGACTCAACTCTCCTCATTTCTCTTTCCTATACTCTACCCTTTTTTTTCTTCTCCCAGGCTTACTTCTCCCCCTGATCAAGGGAGTTGTTTGCTTAGGCGGGGCCCTTTACCATATCCTTTCTCTCGCTTTGTTCTTGTCAGAGCCAATTGATCGCGAATGAGCGGAGGATTTCTACTTCTAGGAAATAGCAGAATGTGTCAGTGTTTGGGTATGAATTTTGAACCAGGCCTGGCTTTGTTGTGCCTTGGCTGGGTTTGGGAGGACGCAGTGCTTTAAGCACCTAGGGGTTGTTTGGGTGGCGCTCGTTAAACTAACGACGCCATTAAGATTCGTAATCAATCAACCGGAAAGTCGGCAACGCGAGCCGCGCGGGGCGGTGTTCCGCAGCACTGCGGTGCCGTGCTACGAACAGATCGCCGCGCAGGACACAATTTAAGGTTACTTTTGGACCTTTCACATATAGTTACACCATCAGTAGAGGTGAGGATGTTCCTCAACCAACACTTCACACTGCTACAGGCGCTACTCCATGGTCTGCAAGACTGAAGCATGCCAACAGAGGCCGATCTCGGGCCCGTCAGTACAGTGACTATGCATTATCACTGCATTCAGGTTAATAATAATGATAATAATATATTTGTTTTTTAGGAATGCAAATATTTAGCAAGCACTGAATAGAAATAAAGTTATGGTTTAGATTGGAAGTATTTGGTAAGTATTAAATATTAATATAGTTGTGGTTTAGGGTTGGAAATATTTAGTAAGTATTGAATAATAATAATAAATGTGTGCTTTAGTGTTGGACATATTTAGTAGGTACTGAATAATAATAAATTTGTGTTTTAGGGTTGGACATATTTAGAAAGTATGGAATGTGCTTTAGGAATGCAAATATTTAGTAATAATAATTACAATAATGAATATAAAATATTTAGTCAGTATTGACTAATAATATCAATGAATTAGTTTTTTTAATGCAAATATTTAGTAATTACAAAATAATAATAATAATAATAATAATAATAATAATAGTAATAATGACAATAATAGTCTGTTTTAGGAAAGCAAATAGTTAACAAGTACTGAATGCTAATAATAATGACAATGATAAATTTGTGTTTTAGGAATGTAAATATTTAGCAAGTACTGAATGATAACAATAAATTTGTGTTTTAGGAATGCAAATACTTAGTAAGTACTGACTGATTGGGGTTTTATGTCCTACCAACCAGAAAGGTCACATGTGCTGGCGCGCCTTCATGATGATTTTATGGTTGCTCTCAGTGAAATACTGCAACCGTGGTACGATGTCCCACCCATGCATACTATCCAGGCACTGAGGAAACATTTCTAGCATTAGCTTGCTTGTTGGGGTTTAAAGTCCTACCAACATCTAATGTCATATCAGGGCGGAGGTAGCAGTATTAGGCAGTGACACTGGGTAAGCCTTGGGTTTGACTCTAGCGAGGCTCATACAAGATCAAGCAGATTTGGACTGACACGTGTCAATTTCCAGTGGAGGTGAAGAGGGCCCCAGGTGGCGCCACCAGCACAGTGTTGGGTCTTCGGAGTACAACAATATGATAATAATTCCCTTACATATTTAGTACTTGCAAAATACGTGATACATCACATAATCCAATTTATATAATAATTATTATATAGGGGGCACGAGGTAATATACATATCCACATATTTCTGCAATGTCCGTGCAGAATCAACAATTTAATCTGCATAACGGCAGTTTCCAATTCTTTAATCATTACTCAGTCGCGCAGAACTAAAATCTTTAAAAACTCATTAAACAGAAACCGTGGAAGTTTTCGCAAACTTATTTAAGGCTACTTTGATCATAAAACAACCTCATTCCGGCGTGGATCTCCTAAATGAAGAGATTTCCCGCCGGGGTTTTATATTTAATCAATCCAGGAAAGGGCAACTACTGATTTCTTAAGTTGAAGATTAATTTTTAAGTTGGCTAATCCGTTGAAGGCATAATATTTCCTAAACCAAAACTAAATTTTATTTTACGTTATCAAAGTTATATTCTAATGCACTTATTAAACAGTCACTGCTGGATAAAATGAATATTAAATCAATTTAATAGAACCTGTCGCTGTGGCAAGACATGCACGCCTATGATGCCCAATATTTCAGTGTGTGTCTCTTATTAATAATATATGTATGTCTACACGTGTCTAAGATCACCGACCAGACGGGATGGCCGAATGAGTTGAGCGTCCGTCTCTTGTTTTGGGAGATTGGGGGGTCCGAACCCATGGGATCGTGTGTTCGAACCCTGGTCGAGTCAAACCAATGACTTAACAATTTCTACTTGTCGATTCCGAGCCAGGCGCTCGGCATTAATAGGATAGAGCAAGGACTGGTTGGCTCAGTGTCAGGATAATCTGACTGAGTGGGATCTCAGGTCATGGTGCTGGCAGCCTAGTCTCTGAATGGGACAGCACTATAAAGTCAACATGAGTGCGCACTGTCACCACAAGTTGGTAACCATCCTGATATAACCTTAGATGTTGCTAGGACGTAAAACAACAACAAACAAACAAACTAAGATCAGCCTGGCTAGGAAGTGACAAGTATACATTTTAAAGTTATTGGTTTGATGTTTCTTTGTTTGTTGTTGTTTTACGTCCTAGCAACATCTAAGGTCATATCAGGAAGGGTACCGACTTGCGACAGTGGTTTGAGTCGACTAGCGTTCGAACCCATGGGTTCGAATCCCACGATTTACCATAACGGGAGACGGACGCTCAACTCCGTCTGGTACGGATTTTTTTCTTTTTTTTTTCTTTTGTGGTGGGGATGTAGGAGCTATGTACGAACAGTTTGGTGTTACTGGTCGGGCGGGGGGGGGGGGGGGGGGGGGGAGGCAGCTTTGGGCAGAATTTGCCACCTGCACCTACCTTTCCATTGCGCATGACATAGCGCCGGTGATGGCGGGGCTGTTCGTACGACTCGTCTGTGGAATAAGCAGGATGGTGAACCGGCTTTGAACTTACCTGCAATGACAACGAAGCAGGCAAACAATAAGTATGGTGACTCAGTGCAAACACGCAGGGTCAAGGTCAAGGTCAAGGTCAACTCAATGGAAATGGGGACAATTTGTAATGTATAAACACTTACTTATACGCGTATTATTAATTATTCACCAATCGTGTTTGTCCAACATTGTTCTCTATGTAGTGATGCTCAGTTGTGGACTGAGAGGGTCGAGCGGCCTGGCATGCAGGCAGGTCTGCTGAAAAGCAGACAACCTTCATCTCGTGCACTCGTTTGTTTGTCAATTTAAATGAAAACATGTAAAATTAATTTGGCCTGCATGCCAAAACTCTGACACCACATGCTTTTAGCATTAACAGGTTGTAATAACTTCTATTAAATTGCCTAAGTATTCCCTTCTATGTGGTAACAAATGCTTAATAAGTGCATCAGTATCTAAGTTAGACATGCAGAATCAATTCTAGATACTTGTTTTGGGTTTGAAAAGTTGATGCTTCATCGGACTATGCAGCGTTAAGCTTACCTAAGGTGTGCAGTGGAGTTATTTTTTATAGATTACCACAGGCAATAGCAAACAATCTTTATTTCCGAAAGATTATTTTGACGAAAGTCAGTGGATTTTCTTTCTGGTAATCTAGCCGGGAAGGGGAGGGGAGGGGGGGGGGGGTCACATGATGATAATGAGTATATTTAGTGCGCTTAATTGCCACAAGGTGACAGCACACGCCTTCCTTGGCTCATCGCCACGTGGAGCTGCGTACCAGCGATGCTGCCCCCCCGCCCCCCACCTCCACCTCCACCCCCACCCCACACCTCCCATATCACCGCGTGGTTCCACCAAAATACTCCACGAGGGCTCCATGTGACGTTAGTGTTCTGATAAGACAAGAGTCCGCCGTCACATGTCATCACATTTATGTGCACATAAATTAGATGACCTCATTACATGCACCTACCGGACTGGGGGGGGGCGAATGGGTAAAAACGCTGGCTGCATTATCGAGCGGATTGGTTGGTTGGTTGGTCGTTGGAGTTTTATGTCCTGGCAACATCTAAGGTCATATCAGGACGGGTACTGACTTGTGACAGTGTGCACTCATGGCAACTTTATAGTGCTGCTTCCCTGGGAAACAAGGCCACCAGAACCATGACCTGACATTATCCTGGTGCTGTGCTAACCAGTCTTGACCCTATCCTAATAATGCCGAGCACCAGGCTAGGTAGTGACAAGTAATAATTTTATAAGTCATTGGTTTGACTCTGCTGGGATTCGAACTCCCGACCTTCCGCACGGGAAGCGTGCGCTCTACTGATTCGGCTACCGCATCCGGTGTTCTATTCGCTGTTCAGTGATCTTTCCTCCTGACGCCCCCCCCCCCCCCCCGCCCCCATGTTAAAAAAAAATTAGAAACCGGTTGCGTCTGTTACTGTTAGTTGATGAGCGCACGGCAGGTGCAACGGGTGGTGAGGGGGTGGACACGGCGGGCACCCACCCGTCCTCCCTGACCGAAATTTAATTTGATTTAAAGCTGCATAGTCCGATGAAATATAAAATTTTTAAAACCAAACCAATTATCTAGATTTGATTTGACATATCTAACTTAGAAACTGATGCACTTATTAAGCATTTGTTTCTGCGTAGAAGGCAATACTGAGTCAATTTAACAGAACCTGTTACTGCAGAAGTCTATGCTGTCCGAGTTTTGGCAATCTTGCCAAAACTAATTTTCCATGTTTGCACCCCGAATATCTCAAAAGTTTACCATTAAATTTATCTCAGAAAAAATACAGAAATTCAAAACCATTGGACTATGCAACTTTAACGATGCCTCTAGAGCACATTGATCTTTATCATCGGCTATTGAACATCAAACATGTGGTCATTCTGACACATTTCTTTGGAGGAAACCCGCTGCCGCCACATAAGCCCCAATCCATCTTTAATATGCACTTTCCCACAGACAGGACAGAACATACCACAGCCTTTGAGTTCGATGAACCAGTTGTGGACCGCTGGTTGTCCTCCCTGACTGCTACACGGTACAGGTATGGGGAATGTTGAGAGCACATCATCGGGCAGTTAGACATAGGTGCCAACAAACCACCAACTATTCACCCCCAAACTCTCAGCAATAGACGATTTCCACCTCAAGCCAACCCTCTAATGGCGGCAATGTCGTGGGGAGCAGCTCACTGTGCAGCAAGCATGCTCGGCGGAAGTACTCTAACAGAGGCCGTCCACAAATCAACCAGCCCTCTGGTGGCAGTGGTGAGAACTAATGTGGATAAGTGGGTTGTTTGGTTGGTTGTTGGGGTTTTATCTCCTGGCAACATCTAAGGTCATATTAGGATGAGCACCGACTTGTGACAGTGCACACTAGTAGTGACTTTATAGGGCTGCCCTACTGGGACACCAGTCCACCAGCACCATGACCTGATATCCCACTCAGTCGCATTATCCTGGCACGGAGCCAAGCAGCCCTTGCCCTATCCTAATAGGTTGCGACAAGTATCAATTTTGTAAGTCATTGGTTTGACTCGACTGGGAATTGAACTCCCGACCTTCTGAGGTGCTCGGCAAAAGTAGTCTTACAGAGGCCTTCCACAAATCAAACAGCCCTCTGGTGGCAGTGGCGAGAACTAATGTGGATAAGTAGTAGCTAGCTCACTGCGCATGCTTCGTGGAAGAGTTCTATTCTCACATAATTCGTCAGTTTGCTGGTCGCTGGTGTCCTTCCCTGTTTACCTGGGTTGAGATACAGCGTAAGTGTGTGTGTGCTTGTGTTTGTGTGTGTGTGTGTGTGTGTGTGTGTGTGGAAAAGTCAGGGTGCTGTAAGTATACAAGTGATGGGCAAGTGAAGCAGACACGTGACCCCAGCTTCCGCATCACCCGTATAACACTAGAAATACACCAGCAGGGGGCGCCACTACTTCTAGGACTAGTTCTAGGACACTAACAAAAAGACCTTTTCCCATAAAGTATGCACAGTTATCTACAACCTGCAACATTAGCTTGTCTCACCATCATCAGAGAACAGGTCAAGTGGTGTAAATCCCTGATTGCTACCCACAACATTAGCTTGTCTCACTATCATCAGATGACAGGTCAAGTGGTGTAAATCCTTGATTGCTACCCACAACATTAGTTTGTCTCACCATCATCAGATAACAGGTCAAGTAGTGTAAATCCTTAATTGCTACCCACATTAGCTTGTCTCAACATCATCAGAGAACAGGTCAAGTGGTGTAAATCCATGATTGCTCCCCACAACATTAGCTTGTCTCACCATCATCAGATGACAGGTCAAGTAGTGTAAATCCTTAATTGCTACCCACAACATTAGCTTGTCTCACCATCATCAGATGACAGGTCAAGTGGTGTAAATCCCTGATTGCTACCCACATTAGCTTGTCTCACCATCATCAGAGAACAGGTCAAGTGGTGTAAATCCCTGATTGCTACCCACAACATTAGCTTGTCTCACCATCATCAGATGACAGGTCAAGTAGTGTAAATCCTTAATTGCTACCCACAACATTAGCTTGTCTCACCATCATCAGATGACATGTCAAGTGGTGTAAATCCCTGATTGCTACCCACATTAGCTTGTCTCACCATCATCAGATGACAGGTCAAGTAGTGTAAATCCTTAATTGCTACCCACAACATTAGCTTGTCTCACCATCATCAGAGAACAGGTCAAGTGGTGTAAATCCCTGATTGCTACTCACAACATTAGCTTGTCTCACCATCATCAGAGAACATGTCAAGTGGTGTAAATCCTTAATTGCTACCCACATTAGCTTGTCTCATAATCATCAGAGAACAGGTCAAGTGGTGTACATCCCTGATTGCTACTCGCAACATTAGCTTGTATCACCATCATCAGATGACAGGTCAAGTGATGCAAATCCCTGATTGCTACCCGCAATATTAGCTTGTCTCACCATCATCAGAGAACAGGTCAAGTGGTGTAAATCCCTGATTGCTACCCACAACATTAGCTTGTCTCACCTTCATCAGATGACATGTCAAGTGGTGTAAATCCTTAATTGCTACCCACATTAGCTTGTCTCATAATCATCAGAGAACAGGTCAAGTGGTGTACATCCCTGATTGCTACTCGCAACATTAGCTTGTATCACCATCATCAGATGACAGGTCAAGTGATGTAAATCCCTGATTGCTACCCGCAATATTAGCTTGTCTCACCATCACCAGAGAACAGGTCAAGTGGTGTAAATCCCTGATTGCTACCCACAACATTAGCTTGTCTCACCTTCATCAGAGAACAGGTCAAGTGGTGTAAATCCCTGATTGCTACCCGCAACATTAGCTTGTCTCAACATCATCAGAGAACAGGTCAAGTGGTGTACATCCCTGATTGCTACCCGCAACATTAGCTTGTGTCACCATCATCAGAGAACAGGTCAAGTGGTGTAAATCCCTGATTGCTACCCACAACATTAGCTTATCTCACCTTCATCAGATGACATGTCAAGTGGTGTAAATCCTTAATTGCTACCCACATTAGCTTGTCTCACCATCATCAGAGAACAGGTCAAGTGGTGTACATCCCTGATTGCTACCCACAACATTAGATTGTCTCACCATCATCAGATGACAGGTCAAGTGGTGTAAATCCCTGATTGCTACTCGCAACATTAGCTTGTATCACCATCATCAGATGACAGGTCAAGTGGTGTAAATCCCTGATTGCTACCCGCAATATTAGCTTGTCGCACCATCATCAGAGAACAGGTCAAGTGGTGTAAATCCCTGATTGCTACCCACAACATTAGCTTGTCTCACATTCATCAGAGAACAGGTCAAGTGGTGTAAATCCCTGATTGATACCCGCAACATTAGCTTGTCTCAACATCATCAGAGAACAGGTCAAGTGTTGTAAATCCCTGATTGCTACCCACAATATTAGCTTGTCTCAACATCATCAGAGGACAGGGCCATGGTGTAAATTCTTGATTGTTACCTGCAACATTAGCTTGTCTCACCATCATCAGATGACCGGTCAAGTAGTGTAAATCCTTGATTGCTACCGGCAACCTTAGCTTGTCTCACCATCATCAGATGACAGGTCAAGTGGTGTAAATCCTTGATTGCTACACACAACATTAGCTTGTCTCACCATCATCAGATGACAGGTCAAGTAGTGTAAATCCTTGATTGCTACCCACAACATTAGCTTGTCTCACCATCATCAGAGAACAGGTGAAGTAGTGTAAATCCTTGATTGCTACCCACAACATTAGCTTGTCTCACCATCATCAGATGACAGGGCCATGGTGTAAATCCACAATAAGATCTTTTCCAGAGAGAATACTACACAACTAGGCTTCTATCTCGTAGTATCAGTATCAACAATATTTCTTCCTCTCCCATCAGAGGGTGGGTTGGCGGTGGAAATCGTCTATTATATTTCCTTACCCACGACACCCCTCGCCATCTCTCTCCTTCTAAATTCAACCTTGCTGTAAAATAAGTGCAATGTGAATCAGCCAGCACTAACTTAATATTTGGTCCGTTTTTATATTAGTCATCAACGTGACAGTCGGTGGTGTGATAAGACAAAATAACTCACACCAAAAAAAAGGGTACATTATGAACCTTACTGATAAGAACCATCAAGATATTGAAAGGTATTCTGTATCCATTTGTAAGTGGCAGCTGTGAACTCGTCACTCAGAGTAAGATAGCTAGAGGGACATGGAAATCTCAGAAACACATTGACACAGTCCATGGTTTAATGCTTTGTATGGCAATCTCAGCAGAGACCTGCATTGAATGTGTCTTTTACCAGGACAACTCTCATCTGCATTGAATGTGTCTTTTAACAGGACAACTTTAATCTGTGTTTAATGTGTCTTTGATGACAACTGTCAACTGCATTGAATTGTCTTTTAACAGGACAATTTTAATGGGCATTTAATGTGTCTTTTAACATGGCTACTGTCAGAAATACTACACTCTCCAAGACTATTAGTATTATTAGTATTACTGTATATCGGCGAAAACAAGTCGTTAGACTTAACCGTTATGGGCAGCATAAATACACCCACCACACACGATATATATATATATATATATATATATATATATATATATATATATATATATATATATATATATATATGTGTGTATATATATATATATTCCTCCGGTGCAACTGACAGTGTCGGCACAACGTGGAGGGTGGGGGTAAGCGCAGGAGGCGTCACTGGTCAAGTGAGGAGTCTTACAGAGAATAACAATGGTATCAAGTAATATAATAATATAATATAATAAGCAAACAGTTCCCTCCGTATTTTTATACTCGCATAATAGGTTATACACCACATATATATATATATATATATATATATGCATATATATATATATATATATATATATATATATATATATATATATATATATATATATGGATTGGCTGTGTTTAATATATAGTGCATATATTGTTTTTTTGCGTCGGTGAGTGTATAATTTATGCATTATGTATATATATTGGTTGTGTGTATGTGTAAGGAAATACTCGAATGGACAGGGCTGCCCTCCATGGAAGATCTTCTGATCAAAAAGAATCTCCGGTGTGGACAGGCTACCAAAGCAGATCCTCTACTCTCAACTGTCTTCTGGTTACAGAAAGAGAGGGTGCCCTTGTCTCCAGTTCAAGGATACCGTCATGAGAAACCTGAAGCTGAGAGACATTAAGACCGACTCATGGACATCACTCTCACAGCAGAGAACTAAATGGAGAGCAGCAGTCAAGTAATGAAAGCAGTCTTTGTCGCATCGACACCGACAGCATGATGTGTATGTGTAGTTAAACTACATGTACTGTGTCTAGATTGGTTGTGCGTGTTAGTGTTAATGGCTAACTAATCAAACACTTACAAATCCACTATTTATTTATCTGGCAAATAAACTACATGTCAGCAATTTACACAACAATTGCGCAACGTTGGTAGATAATGCTTTAGAAAGGGTATGTTTGTATATATGAGTAGACTGTAGGGCCCGTACACATGTGAAGATATGGAATTCAAGGCTATTCAAGGCTGTTTTTGATAGGGATTCAAGACTATTTTCATTTGGATTTCAGGGGAAAAAAACAACAATGGCAAATGGTGATTTCAAACTAATTTAAATCAATGTTTAATGGAATTAAAGGCGTTTCAAGAGTAACTCCCCAAAATAGGTTATATTGAAGGCCTTTCAAGGCATTGAAATGTGGCAAATGAAGTTCAAGACTTTTCAAGACTTTCCAGGCGCTGAGACAGTCTCTCAATGGGAACACGCGGTGAAGTGTTAGGAAGACCCGCCCGAAGCCAGACACACACATGATACACAGGTGTCTGAGGGACTGAGATGCGACTGTAGCGAGGTGGCCAGGCTCAGGGAGGCACAGAGGGGTCTGGAGATGAAGGCAGAAATTGAAAATCTGGCCACAAGAGGCCAGTAGAACGTGCAGAGACCGACAGACCGACCCCCCCCCCCCCCCCCATCCCACTATCACCGCAGGGCTTGCGTGCGGAAGGTCGGTAGTTCGGTTCCCAGTCGAGTCAAATCAATGATTTATCAAATTGATACTTGTCACTTCCTAGCCTGGCGCTCGGCATTAATAGGATAGGGCAAGAACTGGTTAGCTCAGTGTACGGATAATGTGACTGAGTGGGATATTGGGTCATGGTGCCAGTTGCCTGATTTCCAAGTGGGACAGCAATATAAAGTCGCCATGACTGCGCACTGTCGGTGTCATAAGTCCGTACCTGTCCTGAAATTACCTTAGATGTTGCCAGGACGTAAAACTCCAACAACCAACCAATCTCCCCAGTTCATTTACTTGTTCATAGCTATCGAAACCGTGCTGACATTAGCTGCAAGCGCACGAGTTAGTCAACCTGTTAACAAACAACACCCCCCCCCCCCGATTATGCATAATGACGAGACTTGTCTGCGCATGCTCAGTGGCTCAGGCGACCTCCATGGTGGCGTTTGGAGGGGGTAGGGCGTAGTGGGAAGGGGGGGGGGAGGGGGAAGGGGAATTTAGGGCACGCCGATAGATGCCCGCACAGCGGGCGGTGGTTGAGGGGCGGGGGGGTGACGAGGGAGGCTGCCGGCAGGGGGCGCGCCATGTATCTGGGGTGTGGGATGGTCTGTTTATGCAGCCGAGTATCTCACCGGCCCGAGCAGCTCCTGTATCTCACCGGCCCGAGCAGCTCGCCTCCTTGCTAACCCGCCATGTTGACGGGCAGCGGACGGGCGAGCTCAGCGCCGACGCACTTAAAAGTGCATAGTCCGATGAAAACATCAAATTACAAAAACCAAAACAATTATGTACATTTGATTCTATATTATCTAACTTAGATACTGGTGCACTTATTAAACATTTGTCGTCACATTAGAAGGACATACTGAGGCAGTTGAGCAGAACCTGTTACTACAGAAGCCCGTGGTGTCAGAGTTTTGGCGTGCTTACCAACATTAATTGTGTACGTTTGCACTTAAAATATCTCAAAACTTAGCCATTTTTTTAATAAAAGTTACTTCAAGCTAAAGTAAATGTATTTATATCAGAAAATGTCAGAAACTCAAAACCATCGGATTATCTTTAAAGGTGCATAGTCCGAGGGTTTTGTGATTTCCTGATATATTTGGACACATCTGAAGTTGCATAGGCAGAAGGATTTAGATTTTCTGATATTTATTTAGCTAAATATATAAGGCTGGTTGTTATATAGTTGTACCTTACATTAGTCTGAAGAAACTTTGTTTTAAATGGCTAAATTTGGAGATATTTAAAGTGAAAACATGCCAAAATTAATAGGCTTCAGAGGTAACAGGTTCTAGTAAAGCTTATTGGCTTAGTTCCCCATATGCCGCCAAAAATACGTAATAAGTGCATCAATATCTATGTAGAATCAAATCTAGATCAGTGTTTAAATTTCAAAAGTTTGATAATTCTATCTGATTATGCAAGTTTAATTCAAGCTGCATAGTCTGATGAAATATCAAATTTTCAAAAACAAACAAATTATCTAGTTTTGAATTTCCATATCTAAGTTAGATACTGATGCACTTATTAAACATTTTGTTTCTGCATAGAAGGCAATACTGAGTCAATTTACCAGAATCTGTTACTTAATGTGGCTGTCACATTACGACGTTTCTCGCCAACGCGTGGCGACGTGTGATTTTTTGCAGCAAACGTCAGGATACGTCAGGCACCCGTTGGTATTCGTTCATCTACGGCGAGGGTCGGCAGCACGCGCCAGGAAATTGACGAAGTTTTGTGCTTGCACAAACCTTTCGATGTGCGACAACGCACGGGTGCTAACATTATGGCGACGTTAGGGGCGCGTCGAGATATGTTAAACCCGCCGGAATAACGTTATGCGAACACCAGGCACACACTGCACGTGTGTGAGGCTTGTTGGGCCAAACTGTTGCTTTGTTGTTTTACATCCTAGCTACATCTAAGGTCATATCAGGACGGCGAACCAAACTTTTTCGGGGTTTTTTCGCACAACGTTGGTTGCACGCTACCAATACGTTGCGCTGACGCCGAAAAGCTTGACGTTTCTCGACGATTAAAAGTGATTTTGCGAATTGGCAGGAGCGGCGGCGAGAAGCGTCGTAATGTGACAGGGGTGTTAGCTTGCCAAAACTAATTTTCCATGTTTGCACTCAAAATATCTCAAAAGTTTACCATTTAAAATAGAAGTAACTTTAAACTGATGTAAAGTAGATACTAGTGATCAATCTAATATATTTATCTCAGAAAGAAATCCAGAAATTCAAAGCCATCGAACTATGCAACTTTAATCAAAGACTTGCCACAATTCATACTTATCAAGACCTTGCCTAATGCTCGGCATGACTAGGATTATGGCAATGACCGGTTGGCTCGATTGTAAAAATTTCCGATATATAGGATATTGGTTATGGAGAACTATTCTATAATAAATTGCAAATGGTCTATATAATGGTAAATAATATGTAAAACCGAAGGCATATAAGGTATATGTGGTGTTGGTGATCCATTACTGATTTAAGATAGAAATTGTGTATTAATATAGATAGTGAGAGGGTCACTTCTTGACATGTGAGCGTCTTTGGAACTCTCCTCACATACCCCCCCCCCCCCCCAAGTGTTATTTACGGATCACTGCACACCAGACACAACAGGGCACTGTAGCCAGACACAACCATGCCTTGGTTACAAGGATATTGAACCCTCATTGGTGGATATAAGAATGCCTGTTAGTGATTGGAGGATTTGATCATGTGTTTGCCACCATCTTGATTCCTGAAGCTATATATACAATAAATGAAGGAGTCTAACTCGACTACCTTTCACTCTATCTCTGCTTTCCTTCCTTGCCTGTAGTGATTTCCTATTACTAGTATTAGCCTATCTACACCATTCAAACTGCCAGCCGTCGACTTTACACAATGTCACGTTAATGCGACCTGAGGCTGATGGAATACCAGGTCACGGCACTAGTGGGATGGTATCCTAGTGGGGCAGAACTCTATAGTTGGCAAGAGTGCGAGTGCACTGCTACGACTTAAGACGGTTCGCGTCTCCATCTGGCTTTAGTTGTTGTTTGTTGGAGTTTTACATCCTAACAACATCTACCCGTCATATCAGGACAGGTACCTGACAGTCCACGCTTATGGCGACTTCATAGTGCTGCCCCACTGGGAGACCAGGCTGCCAGCACCATGATTTCATTTCCAACTCAGTCACCTTATCCTGACACTGAGCCACCCAGTCCTTGCCCTATCCTAATCATGCCAAGCGCCTGGCTAGGAAGTGACAAGTATCAATTTGATAAGTTATTGATTTGACTCGACTGGTGTTCGAATGCAGGGGTTCGAATCCCAACTCATTCGGCCATCCCGCCTTCTGAGCTTAATTGTTACTAGTACACAATAACCCAATAGACCAAACCTAATGTGGATGCAACCAGTCGCCATGTGTCACAACGACTTCTGAAATATCGCATGATTAGCACCGACATCTCCAGGTAGGCTCATTAGTGCCTCATAATGAAGACAATAAGACCCCCCCCCCCCCACACACACCTCCATTCTAGCAATGGATGGCTTGTAGCTACAGTCACATCCCTTCTTTGAAACCGGAGCTAATTGTAATGATGCCCCACGGAGGAGTGCGCGTGTAATTCAATTAGCCCGCTGGGTAGTGTGCCGAGATTATCGGCCTCCACTGCTGGCAAGCCGTGACACGCTGCCACGCCCCCCCCCCCCCTCTCCACCCCCAACCTCCCCCGCCACCCGCCCTTCATCTACTGCAACCTGATGTTGAGAATAAAGCCTTGTTCACACACACAACGTTAGGCCGAACTAGATAAGGCAAACTAGATGAGGCGAACTAGGCGTGAAAGTGAGTCGTGTCCACACATGCAGTACTTGGGGCGGTTTAAGGCGGAAATCGATATTTGCGCATGAGCAAGTCCATACTAACCAGCACCAGTTTCGATTAGTTGACATCACCATGAGAGCGCGTGGGTTCGACCTAGATATGTATCGACTGAATCGTATTGTTTTGGAACAATCAAAACTTCTGCTGGGCAGTGAAAACCTAAAAATAAATGATGAAAAAATATCTGTGCACAGCTAGCAGTTTCATAGACCAAATTATATAATATGCACTTTTGATCGACCGGAAAATCAACAAACTCAGGTCTCGACTGCGCATGCGTGTGACGTGCTTAAGCTGCCTCAAAGTAAACCGCTACTGTCCACACAAGCAAGATGGGCCGACTTAAGCTAGTTCGCTTCATCTAGACTACCTCGCTAGGTGGTTTACTTGAGGCAAACTAGATGAATCGACTCAGCCCTAATCGGCTTCAGTGGCCAATGTGAGCCGAACTAGACAAGGCGAACTAGTTGAGGCGACTTAACGCCCGTGTGTGAACAGGGCTTATGATGCAGATCTGACATTTACAAAGGGGCAGTGGGAATACAACCATTAATGGTTACACTGTTCCGGCAATTTCTATTGCTAGTAGAATAGTATATGTTTGTGGAATGATGTACAGAAATTGTGAATATAAAAAAATGTCTTAAATGTCTTAAACATTGCCCCCATTTGGGGTTTTACACCTGTGGGTCATATCACAATGGATATAGACGCACACACGCACACTAAGCGACGCGGCTAGCAGTTAAACTAGATTTGAAACCAGGGTAGCTTAGCCTAGGCTACCGTCGGCGGTTAGCGCTGGCACCGGCACATGAATAAGAATTTTCCACCGTTAGCCGGTGGAGCTACCCTAGCCGCGGTTAAGGCCCTGGCACCAGCACATGAATACGGGCCCAGATGGCGGACGACCACATCCTCAGTGCCGATGGCGCCCCCTGCAGGTACTCGGGATATACCACGTGACCATCCAGGACTACGATCCACCACGATCCTCCATTCATTATCTGTCCTGTTTGCAACCATAGCAATCCTTTTGAACACAGTACCATGCAGCTAAAGTATTAAAGCCAGACAAATTGTGAGCCCAACAAATGTGTTCAAATAAAAGGGCGCACTTTTGGCTGAGCCTTCCTCAAATAGCTTTTATTTTTCTGGCGCAAATAAGGGAGGCCATTGACTGATGGAATAACTTAAATAAGGCGTCATTATTGTGTACCGGACGCAGTGGCTGATTTCCAGATGAGTCAAACCAACAATGACTTATAAAATTGATATTTGTCGCTATCTAGCCTGGCGCTCAGCATTAATAGGATAGGACAAGGACTGGTTCGCACAGTATTAGTCTTTGTTACCTCATACTAATAGTCATAGGAACCGATTCAGTTTCTTTTACATTTACTTTTAGTAGTCCCCGCTCCCACCCTCAAATCGCAGCATATCGGCCGACATGTGCAGCAAAGCGGCAGACATGTGCAGACTAGTGGCAGACATGCACATCATATAGGCAGACACATGCAGCACAGCGGCAGACATGCACAGCACAGCGGCAGACACGTGCAGCATAGCAGCAGACATGCATGGCATAGCAGCAGACATGCATGACATAGTAGCAGACATGCATGGCATAGCAGCAGACATGTGCAGCATAACAGCATACCTGTGCAGCATAGCAACAGACATGTGCAGCATATCGGCAGACATGTGCCGCATAGCAGCATACATGCACAACATAGAGCCAGACATGTGCAGCATAGCGGCAGATATGTGCAGCATAGCAGCGGCAGACACGTGCAGCATAGCAGCGGCATACACATGCATCATTGCATCAGACATGCATGGAATAGCAGCAGACATGCATGGCATAGCAGCAGATATGCATGGCATAGCAGCATACATGTGCAGCATAGTGGCATACATGTGCAGCATAGCGGCATACATGTGCAGCATAGTGGCAGACATGCAACATATCGGCAGACATGTGCAGCATAGCAACATACATGTGCAACACAGTGGCAGACATGTGTAGCACAGCAGCAGACATGTACAACATATCAGCAGACATGTGCATCATATCAGCAGACATGTGCAGCATTTCGACATACATGTGCAGCATAGCAACAGCCATGTGTAGCATAGTGGGAGACATGTGCATCATATCAGCAGACATGTGCATCATATCGGCAGACATGCACAGTATAGCGAGAGACACGCGCATCATTGTGACAAATATGTGTGGCATAGCAGCAGACACACACAGCATATCGGCAGACATGTGCTGCATAGCGGCAGACATGACAGTGTAGCGTCCAAGGAGTACCAGCCCACGACGTACAAAAGACCTGCTCAGTACCTCGGGGGCTGACCGGATGCGGTGGCCGAATCTAGAGCGCAGACGTCCCATGCTGAAGGTCGGGAGTTAAATTCCAGGTCGAGTCAAACCGATGACTTATAAAATTGGTACTTGTCGCTTCCTAGGCAGGTGCTTGGCGTTATTATTATATGACCTTAGATGTTGCTAGGATGTAGAACCCCAACACACAAAGTCGACTGGGACCACAGCTCTGAGTCTGAGTACGAATTGTCTGGCCAAGACTATCAAGGCCTGCCATTCTTTCCTTCTATCACACCCCGATACCAATCCAATACTGCACGAATGACAATGTCCCAGTTCGTGTCTACAGCAATGCACCAGAATGTAAGCCCGCCCTGCCACCCTGCAACATCCCACAGTTCCCTGCGCGCAGGAACCAGTACACCCGGCGTGCTACCCTGCAGGCACTTCCGGTCTTCACACTCCTAGAAGCAAACAGTATTTTTATTGCTGCAATATTCAAAAATATTCCATATCCATCATCCTATCGTGCGCAGTGCTCGTTCGCTATTGGTTGCTTCCCATAAACACGTCCCATATGGCAAATGCCAAACCGTGACCCCGTTGCATCAAGAGTTAGCTGACAAAATTTCGCAAAAATTGTAAAACCACCCCCCGCTTATCGCCACACGCTCGGTGACCGCTTGCAAGTCGCAAGGTGTGTTTGTTTGTTGTTGTTTTACGTCCTAGCAACATCTAAGGTCATATCAGGACGGGTACCGACTTGTGACAGTGCACACTCATAGCAACTTTAAAGTGCTGTCCCACTGGGAAACCAGGCTGCCAGCACCATGACCTGGTATCCCACTCAGTCACATTATCCTGACACTGAGCACACCAGTCCTTGCCCTGTCCTAATAATGCTGAGCGCCTGGCTAGGAAGCGACAAGTATCAATTTTTAAGTCATTGGTTTGACTCGACCAGGGTTCGAACCCACGTTGCAAGGCGGTCACAAGCGATCGCAAGCGTAGTGTGACAGTGGAGGTAATAAACCTGACTAATATGAATTACCTGAAAATATTAATAACGATCACAAGAGATATATCACAAGCAGACAATTAAAAATATAAAAAGAATGTTGGCGGTAGTGGTGAATTAAGAATGTTTTCTATTGGAATTATCGCGATACGTCACAGCATTCTCGGTCTGTCGAAAACCACGCCGCTTCTCGTGGTATCTCGTGGCATCTTGCGCATGGTGGAATGTTGCGATAAGCACTCCGAGAATTGCAAGTTTTGTGTGTGTGTCTGTGAGGGGACGTGTCTAGCAGTCTCCCAGCAGGGCGCTTATATATATAATAAATGCACTGGAATTATAGTTTAAAAACGCAGTCTAGCTTGTCCTTACCCTATTCCATGGAGACCAGCTAGACAAGCATCGCTTTTATGGGATCGTTTCTGTCTGTAAGGAATGTGCATGCATTTATTGTATCGTCTCAGTTTATTGTAAACATACCTTGAAGAGAGTTAAAATAAAAGAATTAAATTGAATTGATGGAGTAAGTAGATGCGCATCGCCGTGCTGAATTGAATTAGAATCGAAGGGGGCTTGCAGATATCTAACCTCCAGGGAGAGCCACTCCACACATAACTCCGACAACATGTTGCATTCTAATGCTCAGTTTTAAAGGTGCATAATCCGATGGGTTTTGAGTTTCTGTGATATTATTTAGATAAATCTATTAGGTTGATGATTTTAATCTACCGGTTTTCAAGCCTAGCGGCACAGTGCAGGATCTCCAAACTATAATAGGTTTACATGTGTAATAGGTTAGATCACCGGACGGGTAAGTAGGTTCAAATCTAGGTCAATGTTTTGGTTTCGAAAATGTGATGCTTTCATCGGATTATTCGGCTTTAACTGGCTCGACATCCCAACACAACAATCGGGTTCCACCTAATTTCTACTCAGCCACAATCCTTGTTTCCACTGGAAATAATATGCAGTGGGAGGTCACTTTACCTAGAGGCAACAATATACTACCCCGTCCTGATATGACCTTAGATGTTGCTAGCACGTAAAACAACAAACAAACAAAAAACAATATACTAGGCACGACCCTTAGATTGAAGAGGTTCGATGCTGTTAGCGTCCTTTTATCCTGTATCTTGGTTGGTTGTTGGAGTTTTACGTCCTAGCAACATCTAAGGTCATATCAGGACGGGTACCGACTTGTGACACTGACAGTGCGCACTCATGGGGACTTTATAGTGCTGCCCCACTGGGAAATCGGGCCGTCGGTAGCATGACCCGATATCCCACTCAGTCACATTATCCTGACCATGAGCCAACCAGCTTTTGCCCTGTAGGAGGATTAGCAATGCAGCATAGAAGAAAAGTTACCCCTTGTTGATGTGTGATTTATAAGCAAATTGACAGTCTCGCTTTATTACATTAAATTGTACACAAACCAGTGGAGATCATTCATAGGGCAAGTGGAAGGATCGATTACATTGACCTAACTGGAAAACCATGACCAGGTTTTTGTAGAATATCATGACAATTAAAGTCCGACTGTTGCATAGTCCCATGTTTTTGAGTTTTTTGCCATTTTACTGAGATAAATATATTAAATTGATTGTTATAATCTATCCTCCTTTAGTTTGTGGTAACTTTTAGTTTTAAAAGGTTAACTTTCGGAGATATTTTGAAGCACAAATATGCTAAATTAATGTTGGCAAGCACGACAAAACTTAAGCCGTGTTCGCACGGGCAAAATGTGAGGCGAATCAGACAAATCGAATCAGGTGAGGCGAATTAGCGGCCTGTTCACACGGGCAGTACTTGGGCCGGAAATCGAATGCTGCGCATGAGCAAGTCCAGACTAACCAGCGCCAGTTTGGGTTCGTCGACGTCGGCCGAGAGAGTGTGGGTTCGACCTAGATATGTATTTAATGAATCGTATTGGTTTGGAACGGTCAAAACTTCTGCTGGGCAGTGAAACCCTAAAAATAAATGCTGAAAAAAATATCTGTGCATAGATAGCGGTTTATAGACCAAATTATAGTATATAGTTCGACGTGCTTAGTCCGCATCACGTAAGTCGGTTGCGTCCACACGAGCAAAATTATCCGCATCACAGAAATCGCCTCACGTAAACTACCTCGATAGGTGGTTTACAGGATCCGCATCACGTGAATCGAATCAGCCCTAATCCGCCTCAGACGTGCGTTCACACGAGAAATGTGATGCGAACTATACAAGTCGCTTTCTACGAATCGATTTACATCGCCCGTGTGAACACGGCTTATGTCACCGTAGGCTTATGCAGTGAGAAGTTCAATTAAATTGCCTCAGTATTCCCTTATATGTGACGACAGATCCTTAATAAGTGCAGCAGTGTCTAAGTTCGATATGTAGATTCAAATCTAGCTGAGTGTTTTGCTTTTTGAAAATTAGATGCTTTCGGTCTATGCAGCTTTAAGCTAACTAAAGCCATTCGGTGTACATACATAACATGACTATGGGGTGACAGGAGCGCGAATCGAACATAACTCACTGAAGCCACACCCAATCCAATCACATATCGGCATACCACACTGACTGTCCGGAGCTTGTACGAGAACCGAGGTAATGTCAAGAACTTCCCTTAAAGCTGCATAGTCCGATGAAAACATCAAATTTTGAAAACCTAAAGAAATATCTAGATTTGATTCTACATTATTAAAGTTAGATAATGGTGCACTTATTAAACATGTGTCACCACATTGAAGGGCATCCTGAGGCAACTTAATATAATCTGTTAGTGCAGAAACCTATGGTGTCAGAGTTTTGGCGTGCTTGCCAAAATTAATTTAGCATGCGTGGATTTTAGAGATGTCAAAAGTTAACCATTTAAAATGAAAGTTACTTCAAACTAAAGTAAGGTAGATTATACTGATCAACCTAATATATTTATCTCAGAAAATTACCGAAACTCAAAACCATCGGACTATGCAACTTTAACCCAACTGAACACAGTGAAGATGGCGGGAATGCATCTCATACTAGTCATAGGTACTTTCCCACCGCCTAAAATTTCCCATATAGAATTAGTTTACTTTACACATTCCCAATTAAAGAAAAAAAACCATTATTTGCTCATGTATAAACGCGTTTGCTTGGGTTGGATATGTTGATTGATTGATTAGACCAGAAATATATATATCTATTTCTCTCCATGTCCGTATAGTTTTCCATATCCCTCTATCCCTCTCCAGGTCTCATTTTGTCTCCAAATCTATCTTTCTTTATGACTGGACAGGCGGGTAATGCAGAGTATACAAAATGGGTACTCATCACTTATTCAAGTGACCCACAAAGGTTGAAGTTATATTATATATAATATATATTATATATAAGAGGTGGGCTACGCCCTAGTAAGGAACAACAGAAATGAGGAGTGGTGGGAAGCCTCAAGTTTATTTACCCAAGGCCTTTGGCTGAGCAATAGATAGCCCTAGCTAGTACAATTTTGAAATTGAGCTCATGTGGCACCCGACCCGACCGATTGGCATATGACCAGGCGTAGGTGGCGCCAAACTATCCTGGACCCGATCAGGCCTGCAGTAAATGGCAGATTGGTCCACAATTGCACAAATAAATAGCATGGCGAATAAATAATATATAATAGCACAAGCCTACTCTGCCCATTTTATACTCATATAATTAATTGTATATCACATAATATAAAAACATGGCACATACATGCATATATATGTATATATATGCATGTTTTATTTAAATCCTGCTTTCTGTTTGTGTCATCCTCAATGTTCTGCTTGAATCTGTCAGTGAGAATAACACCCGCCCATCCACCCCCGTAATAGACTAGATTACCGTTCTGACTGCGCATGTGCTGAAAACGGCGTTGGCAGCAAAGCATGGGCATTGCAAAAAGCCTAGTTTTAAACCGGGTACCCTTTCAAACAGAGACACCGGCTAATATCATATGGACACATACACGGGTTCAGATAAGGTTTTAATACAATATCATTAAAACAAACACGAAGGGGTACGGCCATTGAGTTTGCCAATACGCATAGAGCAAAACTTCGATTTTATTCAAAATTAATAAAAATACATAACAATTTGTCACAAACATGCATGGAAGGATGCAATATAATAATATAATGAATATGTTTAAGACACAACTCTCCATAATTAAGCATTTTGAGCTAAGAAACATACAATTTCAGTCACTCTACAGCCTGATGTTTATATCACCATTGATTAGCCATAAGTAATTCTTGTTCTAAATACTAAAATGTCAAATGTATCAACAAAAACTTGTTTCAAAGAAATATATAACCAATACCTGATTAACTCTACTCATTTTCTATTTCTACATATGTCATTAACCATAGGATATAAATAAAAACATGAATAAAATAGTCTGAGTGCCCAGATTTATCTAAATCTAAATGCACATGCCATAAATCTAAATGCACATGGTGTGTATGTGTGCGTATGCGTGATTATATTGATGTACATGCAATGCTAGATAAAAGATTACTATCTTAATTTATCATATATATTTTTTAGTTAGTGTTTTATGTTTCAAGCAAGAGCTGAGATGAGCTGAAACTAGCACATTTCATAGCTGCACCCAGTGTGTTAGCATGTGACACATGCTTCTCGTGGGTTTGTTTTGCTTTGACACATCCCACAATGCACCGCGCCGCTGGAATGGCGATATAGTCTATTATAACTGCAAACTGTGAAGATTAATCAGCCTTTTTAAACACTTTATTCCGGAGATATTTCTTTTAGCCCGTGTCTTTTTTCTAGGTCAAGATGGTTGTAATTGGAAGTCGGCAGTGGAGCAGCTGAAGGATTTTCGTTTCTTTTTGGTGTGTTTTAAATAGAGTTGTGTTTGTTTTAATGATATTGTATTAAAACCTTATCTGAACCTGTGTATGTGTCCATTTTATATTAGGTGGTGTCACAGTTTGAAAGGGTAGCCAGTTTAAAACTGGGCTTTTCGCAATGCCCATGTATCAAAGTCAAATGGCAAGCCTGAAATCTTGTCTGAATTTCTGGCTTGCTTGTCTGTGGAGGAGCTCTCTCTGGAAATGTACGGTGAGACAAGCAAGGATTCCTTTCAAGAATAATTGTAGTGAATGTTTCATGCCTCATGGTATATATTATCCTCTGCCCTAACAATTTAATGAACAATTAACAAGTTATTAAATAAACATGGGTACAACCTCTATCAGGCAGAAATGCATGTGCATGGTGAAAAGCCCCGTTTTAAACCGGGTACCCTTTCAAACTGCGACACTGGCCCTTTCCTAAACAGCTTGACGTGTGAGAATATAGCAGAAAAAAGGTTACAAGTACAGAAATGTCGTTAAACATTGCTTATTTCTGCGGTTATTTGCTTATTTAAATAATAATAATACTTGTGTTGGAGGACCAGATGGGATGGCCGATTGAGTGGAACATCCGTCTCCTGTTTTGGTAGATCGTGGGGTTCGAAGTATGCAGGTATTGCAATACCTCAGGGAGTTTGACGCCCCTGCCCTGCAGAGTTGTAAACCACTCCCTTGTGGTACAGGTTCTTGACAAAACTGAAGGCTAAGGGAGCAAACCCTAAACAGAAAACCATGTCACTGTGGCAGCATTAAAGGCGGTTGATGTATGGAACTCCCAACATCTCCCGACCAGCCACTGCAGGGACAAATAGTTTTGCGCCTGTCTTGACATGTTCTTGCCGGTGTGAAACCTCTATTTGCTCCCCGAGAGAGTGCCGCTGGTAACTTGCAAAAGCCAGCAGCACTTCAACACTTTTGCAGGCAGCTTTCATGAAATGTAATCAAGAGAAACCTGAACTCATGGACGCAACTAAGACCGACTCATGGACGCAACTCTCACAGCAGAGAGCTAAATGGAGAGCGGCAGTCAAGTAATGAAAGCAGTCTTTGTCGCATCGCGACCGACAGCATGATGATGATGATGGGGTTCGAACCCTGGTCGAGTCAAACCAATGACTTAAAAATTGATACTTGTCGCTTCCTAGAGAAGACCCTCGGCATGATTAGGATAGGGCAAGGACTGGTTAGCTCAGTGTCAGGATAATGTGACTGAGTGGGATATTGGGTCATGGTGCCGATGGCCTGATTTCCCAGTGGGGCAGCACAATAAAGTTGCCATCAGTCACAAGCCAGATAGTGAGTGAACTGCACACTACCATTGGCTGACCTGATTGTAATCACCAACACAGATGACCATAGACGTTGCCAGGACATAAAACTCAAACAATCAATCGATTATAAGTGTGAAGGGACAGGGTAGTAAGCAGAGTTTGTAATGTTTTTTTTTGTTTGTTGTTGTTTTACATCCTAGCAACATCTAAGGTCACATCAGGACGGGTACCGACTTGTGACAGTGCACACTCATGGCGACTTTATAGTGCTGCCCCACTGGAAGACCAGGCCACCAGCACCATGACCTGATATCCCATTAAGTCACATTATCCTGACACTGAGCCAACCAGTCCTTGCCCTATCCTAATAATGCCGAGCGCCAGGCTAGGAAGCAATAAGTATCAATTTCTAAGGCATTGGTTTGACGCGACCAGGGTTTGAATGCACGACCCCACGATCTACCAACATGGGAGACGTATGCTCAAACTCATTCGGCCATCCCGTCTGGTCAGTTTGTAATGTAGTGATGTTAATTCAATGTAAATTGAGCTAGGTGGCAGCCACTGTCCAAATGCACAACACCAGACCAGTACCATCCCCCAGGTACCTAAAGCTGCATAGTCCGATGAAATATCAAATTTTCAAAACCAAACCAATTATCTAGATTTGATTTGACATATCTAACTTAGATACTGATTCACTTATTAAGCATTTGTTTCTGCGTAGAAGGCAATACTGACTCAATTTAACAGAACCTGTCACTGCAGAAGTCTATGGTGCCAGAGTTTTGTCAAGATTGCCAAAACTAATTTTCCATGTTTGCACTCAAAATATTTCATTTCCCATTTAAAATAAAAGTAACTTTGAACTAATGTAAAGTAGATACTAGTGATCGATCTAATATATTTATCTCAGAAAAAATACAGAAATTCAAAACCATCGGACTATGCAACTTTAACCCCAGTGTTAAAAGACGAGGCTGTCTAGTCAGCATCTAATTATAAACTGAGATGTTTACACCTATCATCTTCTCCACAAAGGTTGGTTGGTTCTTGGGGTTTTACGTCCTGGCAACATCTAAGGTCATATCAGGACAGGTACTGACTTGTGACAGTAGTGTGCATTCATGGCGACTTCATAGTGCTCCCCCACTAGGGAGATCAGGCCGTCAGCACCATGACCCAATATCTCACCCAGTCACATTATCCTGACACTGAACTAACCAGTCCTTTCCCTATTCTATTATAAATGCTGAATGCCAAGCTAGGAAGCGACAAGTATCAATTTTATAAATCACTGGTTTGACTCGACCAGGGATTGAATCATCGATCTCCCGCGCGGGAGGCCTGCTCTCTACCGATTCGGCCAGCGCGCCCATTTATTACCTAAGTGTTAAAGGACAAGGCTGTCTAGTCAGCATTTAATTATAAACCGAGATGTTTGCGCCTATCCCAGCCGGATGGCGCGCCATCTTCTCTACAAAGGAGAATGCAAAGTGGGTTTCACTTAGCGCCTGGACGCCTTTCTCAGCATCATTATTTATCCACTCCAGTCTCTTTGATTTAGTTTGTAAAGCGCAGAGGCTGCTGCTGCTGATTCAGAGGCAGGGCTTTCTTCTTTTGAATGACTCAAGGACGCGTGCTCACAATCCACCGAGCTACTTTGGCCAAACTACAGTGTGTTGTTATTTTATGTCCTAGCAACATCTAAGGTCATATCAGGATGGCTACCGACTTGTGACAGTGAACACTCATGGCAACTTCATAGTGCTGCCCCACTGGGAGGCCAGACCACCCGGCATCATCACCTGATATCCAACACAGTCATATTATCTTGATACTGTGCAAAACAGTCCTTGTCCTAGCCTGTCAATACCAAGTGGCAGGCTAGGTAGCGACAAGTATCAATTTAAAAAAGGATTAGTTTGACTCGGCTGGGATTCGAACTCCCGACCTTCCACACGGGAAGCCTGCGCTCTACCGATGTGGCTAAATTAGAGAGCTGAACAAAATGGTGCTTAATCTCTAATTAGACAGTAATCAAAAGCAGAAGTGTGTTCTCCTCTCAGTCCATACAAATAAAAAACAGTTGTTCTCCTCTCAGTCCATACAAATAAAAAACAGTCAAATTTGACTTCCTGTAAATATGACAGTTCTAAGTGAATAAGGATGGTAAAAATAAATATAGGAATTCCGCTGAAAATCTGAAATTTCCCCTCACATATGACCTGAAGGAGTATGACAACTACTTGCTATATCACCGGGCGCGGTGGCAGAATCTGTAGAGCACAGGCACCGCGTGCAGGAAATCGGGAGCTCGGTTCCCGGTCGAGCCAGACTAATAACTTATCAAATTGATACTGGTCGCTTCCTAGCCAGGCGCTCGGCATTATTAGAATAGAGTAAGGACTGGTTTGCTCAGTGTCAGGATAATGTGAATGAGTGGGATATCAGGTCATGGTGCTGGCATCCTAGTCTCCCCCTCCCAGGGGGGCAGCACTATAAAATTGCCATGAGTGTGTACTGTCACAAGTCGGTACCCGTCCTGATATTACCTTACATGTTGGTAGGAAGTATATCAACAACAAACAAACAAACCAACCATCTGGGTTAATCGGCGTGTGTTTGTTGTGCGCGGGTTCGCTGGTACGCCGCGTGCCCCGCTGTCTATAAGCATTGTTAGCGATCCGCGCAGACCTACCTGCCTGCATGCGACCAGCGACAAGGCCCGGGCCGCCGACAGCTAAACAAACGAAGTTAGTTACCGACGTCCCGCGGCGCCTGTATTATTAGCCAGCCACACCGGGCGCGGCATTTAGGAGGCGTCCGGCAAATTACTACGGCGCTACTTAGTGGTGCTGTGTGTGTATGTGTGTGCGTGCGTGTGTGTGCGTGTGAATATGTGTGTATGTGTGTGTATATGTGGGTGTGTATGTGTGCATATGTGTGCGCATGTGTATGTGTGTGTACTTGTGTGTATGTGTATTTATGTGTGCGTGTGTGTATATGTGTGCATATGTGTGTATGCATGTGTATGTGTGTGCATGCGTGTGTGTGGGTGTATGTGTGTATATGTGTATATGTGTGTATGTGTGTGGATGTGTGTATGGGAGTGTGTATGTGTGTATATGTGTGTATATATGTGTGTATGTGTATGTGTTATATGTGTGTGTATATGTGTGTATGTGTATTTATGTGTATGTGTGTGTATGTGTGTGTATGTGTGTGTATATGTGTGTGTATATGTGTGTGTATGTGTGTATGCGTGTGTATGTGTGTGTATGTATGCGTGTGTGTGTATGTGTGCATATGTGTATATGTGTGTGTATGTGTGATTATGTGTGTGTGTATGTGTGTGTGTGAGTGTGTATGTCTGTGTATATGTGTGTGTATCTGTGTGTATGTCTGTGTGTATATGTGTGTTGGTTGGTTGTTGGAATTTTACGTTTCTGGCAGCATCAAAGGTCATATCAGGACGGGTACCGACTTGTTGGTTGGTTGTTGTGAGTTTTACGTCCTGACAACACCTATGGTCATATCAGGATGGGTACCGACTTGTGACAGTGTGCACTTATGGCTACTTTATAATGCTGCCCCACTGGAAAAGCAGGCCACCAGCACCATGGCCCGATATCCCACTCAGCGACATTATCCCAACACTGAGCCCACCAGTCATTGCCCTATCTTATTAATGCCGAGCGCTAAGCTATGATGTGACAAGTATCAATTTTGTATGTCATTAGTTTGACTCGACCGGGAATCGGACTTCCGATATCCCGGACGGGAGACCTGCGCTCTACCGATTTGGCCACCACGTCCGATATATGTGTGTGTATGTGGAGGGGTGGGGGCGGGATGAGTGGTGGTTGGGGGGACGTGTGGGGGGCGGGGGGGTATCCAAGACGACGTGTCGCTTGTATCCACTGCACCAAGAACCTCACACATCCAACCACTGCCAATTCCCAGATATGATATTACAGGGATGAAAGTGGTCTCCAGGAAAAAAACCGGAAATGCCAATATTCTCCCATAGGCTTAGCATTGTCAGGGAATCGTGGAAAATTTCCGGAAGTGGAGTTTCATATATATTGATATACGCTGATAGTGCTGCGTCGTTTGTAGCATTTATTAGTAGTATACACTGATAGTGCTGCGGCGTTTGGAGCATTTATTAGTAGTATACGCTGATAGTGCTGTGGTGTCTGCACCACATATTAGTGTATGCTGATGGTGCTGCAGGATTGAACAATCCTGAAAATCCGTGAAATCGCGGAGATCTTTCATCCCTGGATATATGATGCAGTCTAGTCTCAGTTACCAGTTTGTTGGCTATCATACACAGATACAACCAACGCACAGACGAACCTGCACATGCAGTCTAGTTTCAGTTGCTGATATAATCCTTCAGATGAGTTTACCATCAGTTGCCAGTTTCGAGGATACTGTACACAGACACAACCAATGCCCAGACACCAGCCATGCCCACAATATATAATTATGCTAATAACCTGCAGCAGAATAAGGATTATTATGGTAAGAAAGAGGCCACGAGGGGCCAGTGCGAAGAAGGCGCGTCTGAAACGAGGCCAGACATTGCCAACTCCTGAGAGTATAAGTTTCACGATTATATTAAACCTGACAGTTGCAGCGGGATATAGCTCAGGCGGTAGAGTGTCCACCAGTGAAGGTGTCGATCATTCTCTTGATCCTGCTCAGTGGCCCCATTTGCAGTTTGGGCTATTTTCCGTTCCAACCAGTGATCCACAACTGGTTCATCAAAGGCTGTGGTATGTGTTGACCTGTCTGTGGGAAAGTGCATATAAACGTAGGTATCCCGTTCATCACCCCCCATGACAGTACGTGACCAGCCACACTGAGTATGGGTGTGTGTGCGGGGAGGGGGGGGGGGGGGGGTAAGCGAAGGTGAGTACAGTAGACAGGGATGAAGCGGAAACCACTCTGACACATGAGTAGTGTGTTGTTGCTACCATGATACCTGAAGTCAGGTGCTCGCAGGAAGGAAAACACAAGAAAGAACAACTCCCCTGCCCCCACCGCCCATACACTCAGTTCACCCCAGGTAGCGCATCCTACCCGACCGGCCCAGCCGCAACCAACCCCACCCCAACTATCAGTGTATCACCCGATCATCCACACACCATTGCAACTGGGTGCGGTGGCCGAATCGGTAGAGTGCAGGCCTCGCGTGTGGGAGATCAGGGGTTTGCTTCCGGGTCGAGTCAAACAATTGACTTATAAATAAAATTGATACTTGTTGCTTCCTAGCCTGGCGCTCGGCATTAATAGGATAAGGCAAGGAATGGTTAGCTCAGTGTCAGGATAATGTGACTGAGTGGGATATAGGGTCATGGTGCCGGTGGCATCATTTCTCAGTGGGGCAACACTATAAAGTCACCATATGTATGTACAAAGACCCTATAATACTAAGACGGCTCACTCCCTATCTCTCCCATGATAATAAATTTTGCAGTTCCACCTTGTGGTGGGTTTGATGAGCCCGGCTGCTGGTTGGTGTTTTACATGTAAACACATACAATTATATTATACATGAGATAGGTAAGTATGAATACACATCAATATGAAATTATTATGAAAAAATACCCATCATCATCAGCATCGCCATCATCACACATCTTTCACATTCATAATATACATGTATACATGTATACATGTAATATAGCACCTGTTTAACCAAGAGAACAGTCAGTGCACCAAGTGGTGGGTTTGATCATTTTGATTACACAGTACAGGCTGAGTGAGCCATCTTAGTATTATAGGGTCTTTGCTATGCACTGTCACAAGTCGGTACCTGTCCTGCTGTGGTCATAGATGTTGCCAGGATGTGAAACTCCAACAACCAACCACACCATCACATCATCAACGCACCATAACCCCCCCCCCCCCACACACACACACACCATCACCCCACCCACATACCACTACCCCCCCACACCAACTCCCCACCGGCTCATTAATATATTTCCGATCAAGTATCATTATTACCAAAAACAAATCTACCAACAAACTACTTTTGTTTCTATGCGATTTTTTTTCTTATTTCTAGTTCCTTTAAACAATATAATCAATAAATTACTGCAGTCATTCAAGACCAAGTCTAGAGTTCAAAATAGAGAAAAGCGAATATTTACCGGTTTAATTTTACATAATTATTTGAGGGCCTTCAAAAAGTTGATATCCAAATGATCGATGAATATTTAGTGAAACCTTTGCTACCATCCCTACCCACGGTTTTGTACTTTGTAGTAGTTCCCAGAATCCGCCCCTCAATTTACACCTACTTATAAATTCGGCCACTGCGTGGGTGGTGGGTTTATAACTAAACTCGGCGAATATTTCGCTAGTCGACGCCAAGAAGAGGGGGGATGCTGCAAGGCGCACTCTGGTGGCCAGACACCACCACAAAAAGCACACAACACAAGAACCTCACCCCTCCCTACCCACGCGTACCCCTCGTCGAACCGCGAGTTGGTTTCCAGCTACCAGGCAGGCCAAGTAGCCCAGATCTCTCCCTCCCAGTTAAAGCTGCATAGTCCGATGAAATATCAAATTTTCAAAACCAAACCAATTATCTAGATTTGATTTTACATATCTAACTTAGATACTGATGCACTTATTAAGCATGTGTTTCTGCCTAGTAGAAGGAAATACTGAGTCAATTTAACAGAACCTGTTACTGCAGAAGTCTATGGTGTCAGAGTTTTGGCAAGTTTGCCAAAACTAATTTTCCATGTTTGCACTCAAAATATCTCAAAAGTTTACCATTTAAAATAAAAGTAACTTTGAACTAATGTAAAGTAGATACTAGTGATCGATATAATATATTTATCTCAGAACAAATAGAGAAATTCAATACCATCGGACTATGCAACTTTCTGTACAGGACACGGTGGTCGAATTGGTAGAGCGCCAGCCTCTCGTGCAGAAGGTCGGGAGTTCAATTCCCGGTCGAATCAAACCAAGGACTTGCAAAATTTGTATTTGTCGCTTCCTAGCCAGGTGCTCGCCATTGCTAGGATAGGGCAAGGACTGGTTGGCTCAGACTTTGGATAATGTGAATGCATGTGATATCGGGTCATATCATGGTGCTGGCGGCCTGGTCTCCCAGTGTGGAAGCACTATAAAGTCACCATGTGTGCGGACTGTCACAAGTCGATACTCGTCCTGATATGACCTTAGATGTTTCCAGGACATAAAACTCCAACAACCAATCAACCTCTCCTCGGACAAACTGACCCACATAGAGCAGCTCGCCGCCCCAGGCCCTAGCGGGAGGATGCGCGTACTTATACGGCTTGTGGTAATGGGGGCCGACAGAGCGCCAGGAACTGGGTATCGCAGCGACATTCAATACGGCAGAGTGGCTGCGTGGCCATTGTCGTCCAGCAACAGAGCACGCCGAGTGTGGCTGAGCAGGACTGAGCAAGATGAAGCAGGGCTAAGCAGGACTGAGCAAGACCGAACAGGGATGAGCAGGACCTAGCAAGACTGAGCAAGTCAGAGGATAATTCCTGAGAAGCGTATGGACAAGGATATTGATATTTGATGATTGGTGATCGATCACTGATTGATGGTGAATTTATGCTGTGTCATCAGCAAAGGTCATATTTCTGATGGAAGGTGAACAAATTTTCTTTCTGTAAAAATGGTTTTCTTAGAAACTAAGATCTGTCAAAAGATGATGAAATTCATGTCAAAAGACATATAGTAACATCTTCCTAACCGACCACCTCCACAGACCGACCACTCCGCTTATATCAATCGCTTTATCTGGGTTCCAACAATACCATTGTAACCATATTCTAACTTCCGAAACCTCCATAAATGGACCACTTAATGTCGGTGCTAATGTCGGTAGATTTAGAGAGGTTTTACTGTAGTTAACATTTCTTAGTGTGAATGAAATATGAGGTTGAGCTGAGCTAAGTCGTGCTAACCAAGTAACCAAGACAGCAAAGAGGCACAACTGTATAAGGGAAATAATAATTGTTTAAGCAGAAAACCACGTTTTCCCATTACATGACATAACGAAGCATTTAGTTGTATAGGATGCAGGTGTAAAGCCTCTGGTGCAACGAACTGATGCATAGTTTGCCTCAAAGTTCACTGACCCTTCCACCATACAGCACGCCGAAGTCTCGATTAGTACACAACGGGCCAGATTCTCACCCTCTGCCATTCGGAATATATGTGTTTACAGCCTCAGCCAATCACCGGGAAGCACTGGTACCATCCTTCCTGTAGCACTAGATGGATGGGAGCGGAGAAGGAGACGGGAGAGAGGGGTATGGAGAGGGGAGGGAAGAAAGGAGAGGATACCAGAGCAGAGAAGAGAACAAAGGTTTTGATTGATTGATTGGTGGTTGCTTTACGCCTTGTCGGCAGCATAGGCCATATTCACGGCGAGAAATGTTTGTTTTTTGTGTTCAAACCATCGCTTTTACATGTAAAAGCAGACAATCAATTATGTGCCAATAGACACTCATTAAAGTAGAAAGCTCACAATCATATATTTGTGGTCAAGGGAAACAAATTCCCATAGAAAAAGAAAAGTTTTATTAATAATTGATAGAATCTATTTAGTAAACTATATGAGGTGGTACAGTCCAGCTGCCCTCAAAAAGGCTAAAATGTTTTCCTGTTTTACCTTAGTAAAAAGGTCATGCATACTGTCTGCAGTGTAGAACCGTTGGCACAGGGCCAAAAAATCAACACAACTTAGTAAAATGTGTTTGAGTGTCAACGGGGACTGACACCCAATACATTCAGGGGGAGGTTCCCCCTTGAGCAGAAAAGCATGTGTAAGCCACAAGTGGCCAATACGGCAGCGGCTAAGGACCACTTGGTCCCGCCGACCTCCCACATGAGTCTGTGGTGGCTTTCCCACAGATGGTTCAATTTCTTTAAGTTTATTAATGTTTTCATCCCACTCATGTTGCCATTTGGATTTTATGTGGGTGGCTATTAGTGGTTTCAGATCAGAGTGAGGGATCAGACATGGTTCAAGATCACAGTTCAGGGCCTTCTTCGCAGCCCGATCAGCTCATTCGTTTCCTTGTATGCCGGCATGGCCAGGCACCCAGCACAGGTGGATGTCATACCCATCCGTTGTCAGTTGGTTCATTTTATAAAGGACCGTTGCTAGAATAGGGTGATTCGTTTTCAGTCCAGCAACAGCCAGGAGGCAAGAGAACGAATCACTGTATATAACATAGTTAGTGTGGTTGGATACCTCGATACACTCCAAAGCGAGAAGGAGTGCACAGGCTTCTGCAGTGAAAATCGAGCTCTGATCGGGCAAACATACACCAAATCTTTCCCGTCGGCAGACTGCCGCAGCAGCTACCCGGCTTTGGTCTTTCGAACCATCAGTGTATATGGAGAGGTGGTCTGCGAACTGGCCTTGAATCTCTGCATGCAGTCCTTGGTACTCGAGTGGATGTGTCCCAGACTTCCTCAGTTCCGTGAGTCGGAGGATAACCGATGGCTTTCTCAACGACCACGGGGGATGTTCTGGGACTTTGGCATCCTCCAACACCTCCAAATCCACGCCCAGGGCCTCCAAATGAGGTTTCATTCGGAGCCTCAGTGGCCGGATGTAATTTGGCCTGGCTTCATACCTCGATTCGTCATGTTGCTCGAACAGACAATTGTGTGCAGGATTCAATGCATTAGTTTTTATCTTGACTACATATTGCATGGCCAGTGTGATTCTCCTGTTGTTAAGTGATGGTTCATTGGCTTCAACATAAAGGCTTGGAACTGGTGAGGTGCGGGAGGCCCCAAGGGCCAGGCGCAGTCCCTGGTGGTGGATCGTGTCTAGCAGCCCAATATATGATTTCCTTGCGGAACTGTATACTATGCTGCCATAATCCACTCGTGACCGAACCAAGGTTCTGTACACGGAGAGCAGAACATCTCTGTCCGCAAACAAAGGAGAGGCAGGTGATTGTTTGATTGGTTGATGGTTCTTTAACGCCATGTCTGCAACAAAGGCCATATTCGCAGCGAGAAGTGCTTGACTTGGGTGTTATGTCCATTTTCGTTTAACAGCATGACAACGAGAGGAGAGTGGAGGGGATGGAAGGGGAGAGGAGATGAGAGAAGAGATGAGAGAAGAGATGAGAGAAGAGAGGAGAGGAGAGGAGAGGAGAGTAGAGTAGAGTAGAGTAGAGTAGAGTAGAGTAGAGTAGAGTAGAGTAGAGTAGAGTAGAGTAGAGTAGAGTAGAGTAGAGTAGAGTAGAGTAGAGTACAGGAGCGGAGCGGAGCTGAGCGGAGCGGAGGGGAGGGGAGGGAGGGGGGGGGGGGCAGGGAGGGCAGGGCAGGGCAGGGCAGGAATGGGAGGGGAGGGCAGGGCAGGGGACGGAATGACAGAAAAGGGGAGGGGAGAAGGGAGGAGAGCAGAGAGTACAAAGAAGGGGGGAATCGGGAAGGGAAGAGAGAGAGAGAGAGAGAGAAGGGGGAAGAGAGGCGAAGGGAATTGACAGGGGAGGAAAGAGGAAGGATATAAGGGAAGAGAAGGGGGAGAAGAGAAGACATGGTGTCACCATTCACTCCGATAGGGGGCAGTGTGATCAGTAGTTTCTTGGCCTGGTGTACCCAGAAATTCCCTACAACCAGTTAACTTTGCTTGCTATCACTACAACACAACGACACTTAAAATGTCAGAATCCACACGGTAACACTTATTGGGGTGAGTGTGGTTGGGGTGGGTGGGGGTGGGGGGTATGGCTGTTCGGTGAAATAAGAGTCTGGAAGGCCACACACTGGTTGGACATAACAATGGCGAGTTGGCAGTTGGCCAGCGCACGGCTTAGGGAAGACTCCACAATTTGATTTATTCATGTTTCAGAGGCTAAACACGCAGTACATGCAGCTACCTACAGGCGATGTGTACCCACTCCCTGACAAGAAACAAGCTGGCCAGGTGCGCCATGCCGGGGACCAGCAGAGACAGGATGTGTCATCTAAACATCCCCATTGGACGCACCTGCGGGTTATAAACCGGTTACCAGCATAGTGTCTTGTCTACAACTTAGTACAAGGTGCACATGTCACAGTGGTAAGAAGCGGAATGGCAAGTAGCAAAGTAGAAGTAGCAAAGTCCAAAGTGTTATACAGCCAAGTACTAAAGTACCAAAGTATCAGACTAGCAAAGTAACAGACTACCTAAGTAACAAGTTACCAAAGTGAAAGACAATCAAGGTACCAGACTACCAAGGCTCCAGATTACCAAAGTACCAGACTATCAAAGTACCAGACCACCAAAGTACCAGACCACCAAAGTACCAGACCACCAAAGTACCAGACTATCAAGGTCCCAGACTATCAAGGTACCAGACTATTAAGGTACACGACTAACAAGGTACCAGACAATTAAGGTACCAGACTATCAAAGTACCAGACTATCAACGTACCAGAATATCAATGTACCAGACTACCAAAAAAAGAAACTACCAAAGTACCAGACCACCTAAGTACCAGACCACCTAAGTACCACACTAGCAAAGTACCAGCCTACCAAAGTACCAGACCACCAAGGTACCAAACTATCACGGTACCATACTACCAAAGTACCAGACTATCAATGTAACAGACTATCAAGGTACCAGACTATCAAAGTACCAGACTATCAACGTACCAGAATATCAATGTACCAGACTACCAAAAAAAGAAACTACCAAAGTACCAGACCACCTAAGTACCAGACCACCTAAGTACCACACTAGCAAAGTACCAGCCTAGCAAAGTACCAGACTACCAAGGTACCAGACTATCAAGGTAGCATACTACCAAAGTACCAGACTATCAATGTAACAGACAGACTATCAAGGTACCAGACTATCAAGGTACCAGACAATCAAGGTACCAGACTACCAAAGAAACAGATTACCAAAGTACCACACCACCAAAGTAACAGACTAGCAAATTAATAGACCACCAAAGTAGCAGAGTATCAAAGCGCTACACTATTGTATCGAGTCTGAATTACCAAAGTGTCGAGTACCAAGCATTAAGGTGTCAATTACCGAAATATCAATTATCATTGTTTCTTGTGGAGGGAGATTAAAAGTTGAGAACCAAACATAGACTCGAATTAATAAACCCCTACCTGATATAGCTAGACCACAGGAGTTGAGAACAGAAATAAACCATAGCCCCAACCACTCAGCACCCTCCCCTTTCAAACCAGCAACTCGCCAAAGTATGACTTCCATCATGTAACACCAGACCAAAGTAATAAGGCAAATATTAACCACAAAGTCATTGTTAACCAAGAAAATTCAAAGGTATCCTGCAAAAGTTAGCTACATAATTCCAAATCCACTGCTAATCATATCAGCAAATCATGCTGGAAGACCAGTGCCTCAGCACTGCCAAAATGTGTTCAGATGAATAAAACTATTTACAACCACAAAAAAACAACCTATTGGTAGGCCCTACTAATTAATGCTTCCAGACAGGACAGAACATTTCATACTGACATTATTCAATAATATATTACAAATTCAAACGACTATCCTCCAGTCCTCATGTACAAAATATGATCCCCATAATATCTGTAAATCCCGTGAGGAGTAGTTACCTGCTCTTTAAAAAGCTGCATAGTCTGACGACGCATCAACTTTTCAAAACCAAAACCCTCACCTAGATTTGATTCTAGATATCTACCGTAGATACCGATGCACTTAGTAAGCATTTATTGTCACATAGAAAGGCATACTGAGATAATTTAATAGAACATGCTATCAGGCTATTGCATAAGCCTCTGGTGTCAGAGTGTTGGCATGCTTACCAACATTAATTTGTCATGTTTGCACTTCAAATATGTCAAAAGTTAGCCATTTAAAATAAAAGTTATTTCAAGGTTAAGTAAGGTAGATTATAACAATAAATTTAACATATTCATCTCAGAAAAAATGAGAGAAACTCATAACTATCGGACAATGCAAATTACCATCCATAAATTGTTCAAATATTAAGAAAAGAAAACCAGTATCTCTGTGCTGAATTTGTCTTTTTCAACCGGAATTTTGTTAATGAACAAAAAAATATCAAAAATGGACAAAAAAGTACCAACGTGCCAAGTACCAATGTACCAGACACCAAAGTGTCAAGTACCAAAATGGTCTGTAAGTAAGTGGTGGTTCAGCAATGGCGACGGCTTGTACCCGGCCGGCCGGCCCACCAGCGGCTCCTGCTGGAGACGTGGTGGTGACACCTGAGGGATTACCCACTAATTGCTGATAGGGCACAGTCGGCCACCACCGCCGACCCCTCGGTAGCATCTCTCCAGCAGAGATCATATCGCCCCCTGTCGGAGTCTCGATGAACTAGCCTCCTTCGACAGAGGTTGGTTGGTTGTTGGATTTTTACGTCCTTGCAACATCTGAGGCCATATCAGGACCATATACCGATTTGTGACAGTGCACACTCATGGTGACTTTATAGTGCTTCCCCACTGGGAAATCAGGCCGCCGGCAACATGACCCGATATCCAACTCAGTCACATTATTCTGACACTGAGCTAACCAGTCCTTGTCCTATCCTATTAACCCTGAGCGCCTGGCTAGCCAGTAATAAGTATCAATTTTTTTAAGTCATTGCTTTGACTCGACCGGGAACTAAACTCCCGATCTCCCACAAGCGAGGCCGGCGATCTACCGATTCGGCCACCATGCTCCCTGTCGGACGCTCGATAAACTTGCCTCTTTCAACAGAGAGTTCCCAGTGGCAGCACGAGTTTGGGCAGCCAAGAGAATTCAGACTCCAGAGGTGTTCAGGTCTCCCCCTGGCGGGCGATATTCAATACACGTTGGTATGTCTAGGGCATCCCATTTCCGGTATCAGGCACAAGCGCCTGTTACCGAGCATAATCCTCACATCTAAGATATGTATCAACAAGTAGAACATTAATAATCTACAGAAGGGCACAGCAAGTATATCAATATCCAATAGGCCTCGATCCTTCTTCTTTAACATATATTTCTTATTATTTATTCCGGAAAGTATACCATGCTGTTTGTGAATTTGCACTACTCATTATCTAAGTAAGTGTATCTCACAAATCATATATTGTATATCAATGCTAGTGGGTTTTAGCAAAGAAATATCGGCTAATAATTTGTCTTATGCCACAACTAGTTGTGCACATTTAAAGCATAGAGCCTATTGTGAAGGACAGGGTGAGGAGTGACAATCACCTAACTCCTGGGCATGTATACACCCCAAGCCCCAGCTTCAGTTCTTCTCCAGGGGACCAGCGGACAACAGGTCTGAATAAAAGTATTAGTATTACTTTATTAGGGTTACATTACTATATAGTGCACTATATACAGTACTTTGATCAGACGGGATGGCTGAATGAGTTGAGCGTCGGTATCCCATTTAGGAACATCGTGGGATTCAAACCCTGATCGAGTCAAACCAATGACTTAAAAATGTATACTTGTCGCTTCCTAATCCTAGCCAGGCGTTCAACATTATTAGGATAGGGCAAGGACTGGTTGGCTCAGTGTCAGGATAATGTGACTGAGTGGGATATCACATCAGATCATGGTGCTGGCAGCCTGGTTTCCCAGTGAGGCAGCACTATACAGTCGCCATGACTGTCACAAGTCGCTACCCGTCCTGATATTACCTTAGATGTTGTCAGGACGTAAAACTCCAACAACCAACAATACTAATGGGAGGCCTTCTAGGTTCACATTTAACTAGAAAGATTAAGATAAACTCGTCCTACTCCTAGATCCCAATCGAATATGAGTCTCCCAAACCCTGATGCCAGGTGCCTCTCATAACTAGACGGGTAGATGAGGTCAAAGGTCACCACGTGTTGATAACAGGAGTTATGTGATTTCACTCTGCTGGACGTGGGGTGGATATACATGCGCTCAGCTACTGACATATTCAGCTGATAGTACGATGAAGCAAACTAGTCTATTTATTTATCTTAGTATTTCACGGAATCTCAAAACAATATAATATACACAGGATAATTAGAAACATACTATTATTATTACTAAATTGTTGCTAACCATACTTAAAGCTGCATAGTCCGATGAATCATCAAATTTTCAAAACCAAAACAATTATCGACAAATGCTTCTACATATCTAACTTAGATACTAATGCACTTATTAAGCATGTCTTGCCACATATAAGGGCATACTGAGGCAATTTAGTCGAACCTGTTACTGCTAAAGTCTATGGTGTCAGAGTTTTGGCAAGCATGCCAAAACTAATTTGAAATGTTTGTACTTCAAATATCTCAAAACTTAGCCATGTAAAATAAACAGTACTTGAAACTAATGTAAGGTAGATTATAACAATCAATTTAATATATTTATCTCAGAAAAATGACAGAAACTCAAAACCATCGGACTAGTCAACTTTACCTAGTTGCATCATTTCTCGAATAAAATTCTGCAAATGTACGACAGTTGGACTAGCTCATTCCAACTCCGAGCATGCCTAACTGCTGTATTACATGGAATAAGAGCTTTAATAAATTTGTGTAAATAATCTCGAATTGAAAGATGCTTGGAAGATCAGTGCTTCAGCGCTGACAAAAGAACATATTCAGCAAAATAAACATATTTACAACAACAAAAATGAAATAGACTCCAGGTCACAAATAAACACCATGTCAAACTGGCTTGAAGCATTTATTTTTATTTCATAGCATCTATAATTACACCAACATGACAGGTCAACCGATATCAACGCAGCACCTTAAGCATGGTTAGCTAGGTATTCGTGCACCTGGTGCGCATGCGCGCCACTTTCCCCGAGCATCTGGTACAGATAGCTGCTAACTGCCACAGTGGCATTTGTACTGGTTACTGGGATACTGGGCAGTGCAGGAGTGGGCACCAGGCATCTATCACCTGCACTGCACCCGGAACATCGGCGTGCCTCAGGCATTACCCACATTCCCACCCCCACCTATGTGCGCACGCATGCGCACCGCCCGCACATTCCTCAGAGGCCACCTCACTAGCTAAACGCCCACCTGAAGGAAGCGACGTCAAAGGAAAGCACAGCGAAGTAAAACAGAGTAAATACAGAGACACTCTGCTGACTACAACGACCATCCATGTCACTATCCAGAACGATGGACAGTCCTGGTAGCCATAGCAATCAACAGTCCTTGTAACCACAACAGTGGGCAGTCCCAATAACCAGAATAAGCAACAGTCCTGGTAACCACAACGGTGGACAGTCCTGATAACCACAACAATCAAGTCTTGGTAACCATAATGGTGGACAGTCCTGGTAACCACAATGATGGACAGTTCTGGTGCCAACCACAACAATGGACAGGCCAGGTAACCATAACAATGGACAAGCCAGGTAACCACAACGATGGACAGGTCATGTAACCACAACGATGGACAGGCCAGGTAACCACAACGATGGACAGTCCTCGTAACCACAACGATGGACAATCCTGGTAACCAAAGCGATGGACAGTCCTTGTAACCACACCGATGGACAGTCCTGGGAACCAGAACGATGGGCAGTCCTGGTAACCACAACGATGGACAGTCCAGGGAACCACAACGATGGACAGCTCCGGTTAAGGCATGGTTGTAGTCAACACGCTTGTGGTTAGAGAGTGTGACGTAACTACTGTCATGGGAGTGATGAACATGGGAAATATTGCGCCTAGAATGGGACTCGAACCCACATCTCTTTGCATTCCGGAACAGTGTGCTAACCACCACACCACCCGGGCTCCCTGATGTCACCATACTACCCTCGCCTACCTGTCTATGAGCCTCCTTGCCCGAGAGGTCAGTGCAGACCACTACACTCACCCCCCTGGAATTGTAAGTCTTTTAATGCTTACAATTACATAAATACAGGCAATGCAACACACTATGCAGGGTAGTTTCAACAACTATACAGCGCATAGCTTGTACAGGATCCTGGTCATGGAACCAGTGTCATGGGGGTAATGAAAAAGGGAAATATTGCGCCTAGAGCAGGACTCAAACCCAGATCTCTTTGCATTCCGAGCCAGTGTGCTAACCATTACATCACCTATGCTCCCTGATGTCACCACACTACGTACGCATACCTGTCTATTTGGCTCCTTGCCCGAGAGGTCAGCACAGACCACTACACTACTATTAAACTAGTCGACAAGTTGTTACTGTTAGTACAAATTCTTCTTAAAGTTGCATGGTCCGATGAAATATAATTTTGCCAAAATTAAAACAACTACTTACATTTGATCCTAGATATCCAACTTAGATACTGGTGCATTAGGTAATGATTTGGGACAGCATATACAGAATAAGAATAACCTGTGAATTTCTAACCTCACCCCTTTGGATAGTCACTTTGAAACATCGAGGGAGGGCATTAACCTATTAGGCCAATCTTGTGACCTCATTAGCCTCCCCGACCAAGTAGGCCTACACTGGCCATAGAGGGGAAGGGGAAATGAGGTGGATGTTGCCCCTCCCCTCCATGTTGAATATTCAATGCTGTTTGGTCAATTCTATAAATATAATTAATCAATTTGGGTAATTTAAATTTTGAAATTTTTACATTTGTCAATTAAAATTGCATCTGCCATCGGGACTAAGTATAGTATGAGGGAGGATGAGATATGGATGACATAACAATAAATAATAACAGAGCAATAATATGTACATGAGAAATGCAAGCAGTATGCATATCCTTGGCGGTCTAAATGTATGTGAGGATGTGCATGCATGTGTTTTGTGCGCATCTGTTTGAAATTTGTCAGTTACACTGTATATAAAAGGAAAACGTTTCTTTGTTATTGAATCTAAAAAGGAGTGAACCATATGGAGTGAGATATGTGCATTTAAATGTTTTTGACTTTCAGATCTTTTGTATTAGCTAATGCAGCAACCACTCCATGCTGGCCACATCAGCCGGGCCTGAGCATTAATAGTTTGATGGGATCCACCGCAAATACACAGGTTTCCGGTTTTAATGCTATGATGGCAGCAGCCGTTCTGGTTGTGCCTATGCATTATCATTTTACGGGATCCATCGCAAATGCGCCGGGTTCTGCGCTTAATGCTATGATGGCAGTATCCATATTCTATGAGTATGATCCAGCCGGACCTGAGCATTATTGGTTTGACGTGATCCGCCGCAAATGCATAGATCTCCAGGGTTAATGCTATGATGGCAGCTGTTCTGGTAATACGTTATCATTTGGGCTGGATCCATCGCAAATGTGCCGGGTTCTGGACTTAACGATATGACGGCAGCAGCCTTTCCGTATCGTATGCGCCGGCGGATGGCTCGGGAGTGCAGAGCATGCAGTTTGTCATAGGTGAGTGTAGAAACTGATATGGTGCTACGACCCCAGGCTGTCCTTCAACACATAAGCTGTGGAATGGCGCATTTGCAATGGATTCCGTCCAAACGATAACACATAGACATGACCAGAACATGCTGCTGCAATCATAGCATTAAACCCAGAAACCTGCACAATTGCGGCAGATCCTGTCAAACCATTAATACTCAGGCCCGGGTGAATCATAGAATGTGCAGTTTGGTGGGTGGTTGCATAGTTTGATGTTTTGAAATTTCTGCCATTGGGACAATGTCAATCATATACCGATGTATATGTGATGTTGGATATTCTATGCTACTTGGTCAATTCGATAGATATAAATCAAATTAACCTTTCTACAAAATAATATTTTGTTAAAAACCCTCGTGCCATGGGCCTATGGCACCAATCCGTTTCCAGAATGTTCAAACCCCAAACAGAAATACCTACCTACAGCCCTGTCAGGTTCCTGGATTAGTAGGTCATCTCACATCACATGGTCACCCCAAGAAGATCATCTGGGTCATAGCCACAGGACTTTTGGCAAGCTTGTCGAAATAATTTTGGGTTCTTTCAGCTCAAATTGCTTCAAAACCAGTCATTTTCCATCAAAATGACTCCGGACTAATGATTAGTAGCTCAATTTGATATATTATCTAAAAAAAAATAAGACAAAAATTCAAACACCATCAGACCATGCAACTTTAACTTCCTAACCGTCAGCCATTCATACACACGCGTACACACACACACACAGTTCAACAGCTGTGCCGACAGACTGAGATACTGCCCATCTCCCAGGACGTGTTGACTGCACGTGGTAAACTATCGCGCCCTGCTGGGTTAACAGACAATCCGGAAGGAAGTGTTCATAGCTTCGCATTTTTCTCTGACGATGAGCGTCGCATATAGAACTAACAACCGTCCTGAAACCATCTTGGATTGGTTGTTGGAGTTTTTCAGTCCTGGCAACATCTAAGGTCATATCACGATGGGTACCAACTTGTGAAAATGTGCACTCAAGAATGGCAACTTTATAGTGCTGTCCCACTGGGAAATCAGGCTTATGGCACCATGACCTGATATCCCACTCAGTCACATTATCCTGACACCGAACCAACCAGTCCCTGCCCTATCCTAATAATGCCAGATTGTATGTTGCTAGAATGTAAAACTGCAACAATCTGAAGAGAACTGGCGGGTTTTCTAAAGTATACCATCTCAAGAATTGTTGGGTGGTTCAAATGGTTTTACTTTTAGCATATGTGTTCCGAGTTGCTGCCTGCTGGTTCCTGGTGAGTGTTTGAAGCTGGTACCCTGCGTGTTTACACACTTCGAAGTGTGATGTTTTTCTCCCAGCTCTATGTTTAAAGCTGCATAGTCCAACAGACGGGGTGGCCGAATGAGTTGAGTATCCGTCCCCTGTTTTGGGAGATCGGGGGATTCGAACCCATGAGATCTTGGGTTCGAACCCTAGTCGTTTGTTTATTTGTTGTTCTACATCATAGCAACATCTAAGGTCAGATCAGGACGGGTACCGACTTGAGACAGTGTGCACTCATGGTGACTTCATAGTGCTGCCCCACTGGAAGAGTAGGCCACCAGCACCATGACCTCATATCCCACTCAGTCACATTATCCTGACACTGAGCCAACCAGTCCTTGACCTATCCTAATAATGCCGAGCACGAAGCTAGGAAGCGACAAGTATAAATTTGTTAAGTCATTGGTTTGACTCGACCAAGGTTTGAACAAACGACCCCATGATCTACCAACACGGGAGACGGACGCTCTAACTCATTCGGCCGTCCTATCTGGTCTCAAACCCTGGTCGAGTCAAACCAATGACTTAAAAATTGATACTTGTCGCAGCCTAGCCTGGCGCTCGGCATTATTAGGGCAGGGCAATGACTGGTTGGCTCAGTGTCAGGATAATGTGACTGAGTGGGATATCAGTTCATGGTGCTGGCAGCCTGGTCTCCTAGTGGGGCAGCACTATAATGTTGCGATGAGTGCACACTGTCAAAGTTGGTACCCATCCTGATATGACCTCAGATGTTGCTAGGATGTAAAACAACAAACAAACAAACAAACATCTCCCAGCTTTATGTTTAAAGCTGCACAGTCCGATGAATCATCACATTTTCAAAACCAAGAGTACTTATCTAGAATTGATTCTACATATCTAACTTAGATGTCGATGCACTTGTTAAGAACTTGGTGCCACATAGAAGGGAATACTTGACCAATTTAAAATAAACTTGTAGGCCTACTTCTAAAACCTATGGTGTCAGAGTTTGGACGTGCTCGCCAAAACTAATTTGACATGTTTGCACTTCAAATATCCTGAAACTTAGCCATTTAAAATAAAGGTTACTTCAAACGAAAGTAAGGTAGATAATAGTGATCAATTTAATATATTTATCTCATAAAAATTACAGAAAATCTGAACAATCAGACTATGCAGCTAACTTTTATGACAACTGGCTTACTTTGAAGATAGTTGAAGCAAAAGCATTCAGAATAATTTCAACAAGCTTGCCAAAAGCCCATGCTGGAGGCCAAGTTGTGAATGGTTTCACATGTCACCGTGATCACGTGGTGCAGACACCTTAATAAGGTCACAATTTATATCTAGCTCACGCGAGGTGGAAATTAAGCCAAGACCCCCCCCCCCCCCGCCCCCCAATAGATCAGAAGATTGACCTGCATTTTTGGAGTAGTTTCGGGTATATATTATAGCTTCCTCTTGTAGGGGTGTGAGAGTGTGTTCTTGTAAAATCAGAATTATTCCTTACATGCAGCACTACTGGATAAGAGTGTAAAATTACATATATGTAAGATCAAATCTAAGTAAGTTTTTATATGTAAGACCAAATCGAGGTAAGTTTTTATATGTAAGATCCAATGTAGGTCAGTTTTTGTTTGGTTTTGAAAATATATATACTGATATCATCGGACCATGCAACTCTCAATTTAGATCAAATACATATATTCTCTTTATAAACTCAGGAAGTCATGATCAAACTTGTTATGGGTCTTGCACTGCATTCGTTGCTAATGCTGACTGCACTGTAATTGCGATAACAACTATTCTATCTATATAAATATAAGAGAATGTGTTTGGTTTTTTTGTCAGTGTGTTCACAAAAAGACGCTGCCTCATTACAATGATCTTAAATCGATTGTGATCACTATATCTTATACTTTTTAATATTTACTCCAATAAATTGCTTACTCATTTTATACCTTTTAGTGTTCACTCCAATAAATTGTTCATTTTATACATTTTGTTTACTCCAATAAATTGTTTACTCATTAAAATGCATTCAACTTTTAAAAATAATTATATGCGCATAAGGCTGATATACCGCTCCGCGGAAGCAACCTTTTAAGTTTGCGCTGAGTGCGGCTTAAAACTCATTAAACTTATATTAAAGCTGTATAGTCCGATGAAAATATCAAATTTTCAAAACCAAAACAATTATTTAGATTTGATTCTATATATCTAACTTAGATACTGGTGCACTTATTACACATTTGTCACCACATTGAAGAGAATACTGATGCAATTTAATAGAACCTGTTAGCACTGTTACTGCATAAGCCTATAGTGGCAGAGTTTTGGCGTAGCATGGCCAGACCTGACCATTGACTAGGTGGACACTAACTTTGGTGTCCCGGAACTGACGTGCTCAATCCGCGCTCCACACGTGACCCGGAAGTCCTGACACAACCCGGCCGATGATGCCCCCCCCCCCCGCACCCCCCCCCCCCCCCCCCCAGCCTCATCCCGCCACCAACACCCCGAGGAACACCGTGAACTGCAGGAGGGATGCCCACACGTGAGTAATCGGTGCCAATGAAGTCAACTGCCGTGTATGGAAGCAACCCAGTAAATATGGCAGTCAAGGTATCTTCTGAGTGAGTTCTTATTTATAGACTGATAACAACGTGGTATCTTTAGATCCGCTAGAGGCCGCTGGTTCGTTGTGAATTTGAGTGTTATTCAGCTGCTCCCCGCTCAGCCACCCTGCTCTGTCTGCCCAACTTCACAGCGCATGGTGTGGAGGACAAGCCGTGCAGTGGGAGCTGCTCGCGGTACACGCCTCCATCATGTGTGTGCGCTGTGGGGGCTACACATGTGATACAAACAATCCACCAAGCATTCCCACAAAGACACAGCATGAACTATACCATGTACGGGTAGCATTACATGAACTAGGTTGTTGTTGTTTTCCATTCTTGCAACATCGAAAGTCATACCAGGATGCGTACCGACTTGTGGCAGTGCACACTCTTGGTGACTTTATAGCCCTGCCTCACTGGGAAATCAGGCCACCAGTACCATGACCCGATATCCCACTCAGTTACATTATCCTGACACTGAGCTAACCAGTCCTTGCCCTATCTGATTAATGCTGAGCACCAGGCTAGGAAGTGACAAGTATCATTTTGTAAGTCATTGGTTTGACTTGACCGGGAACCGAACTCCCGACCTTCTGCACGCGAGTCCCGCGTTCTGCCGATTACGTCACCACACCCGGTAGGCTGATTGGTTGTTGGCGTTTTATGTCCTGGCAACATCTAAGGTCATAATTCGGGTCAGGACGGGTCCCCACTTGTGACAGTGAGCACTAATGGCGATTTTATAGTACTGCCCCACTGAGAGACCATGCTGCCAGCACCATGACCTGATATCCCACTCAGTCACATTATCCTGACACTAAGGCAACAAGCCTTTTCCCTATCCTAACAATGCCGAGCGGCTGGGTAGGCAGTGAAAAGCAGACATGTTTAAATCATTGGTTTGACCCGACCAGGGTTCGAACCCCACCAGCTACCAAAACCGGAGACGGGCGTGGACTATGTTCATATACCAAGCAGATGGCTGATGTATTCCTCAGGGTTTATACCCATTTTGACATATCAAATTCCAGGATTTTCCAGCACTTTCAAGGACCTTTCAGTGCAAAATTCCAGGACGTTTTTAAGACGTTTATTAAATTAAAGTGATCGGAAACCCCGCTGTATTCATATTCGATTTACTGGATAAGATGTGAATTGTGAATAAGCATGAAAAACAATGATGACTATATTTATGGTTTTAACTTTTAATATAAAAATCAAGAGGCAAGATAACAAACTCACAAAATCACTTTGAATACAAAACATTCACCGATTGAAGTTTGGACATGTCTGCGAAAATAGACTTTAACGAAAATATGGTCATGATTTTTCATTTTCAAGGACTTTCAAGGATCTTTAGACAAATTTGAGGACATCCCAGGCCTGGAATCCTGAATTACCAAATTCCATGCCTGGAATAATGAATTATCAAATTCCAGGACATTCGAGGTTGTCATGGACATGTATGAACCATGTTCCTACATGACGATTTATGTACCAACTGAAGAGTGAGAACATTTGTTGTTTCTTGCGGTTAGTAGGATTTGGACGGCGATTTGCTAAGCTGAAGTTGGGCACATGAGAAACTGTCTGCATGTTGCCTCCCACAGAGGCGCACCCGGGCACCTAAGTGGGCCTGTGGTGGTAGTAAAACAGTCAGGCCATGTGGAATCTTCAAACCAGATGCACAAGGGCACCAACCAAAGGATCCAGCACACAGGCTCATTCAGACGCATCACGTGACCTAGTACGTGGCCGGATCGGCAGAGCGGAGGCTTCCCGTGCGGAAGGTTGGGAATTTGCTTCCCGGTTGAATCGAACCAGTGAAAAATTGCTATTAGTAATTCTCCTACTAGTACTACGCTGGTTGAGTCAAACCAATGACTTACAAAATTGATAATTGTCACTTCCTAGCCATGCGCTTGGCATTATTAGGATAGGGCAAGAACTGGTTAGCTCAGTCAGGATAATGTGACTGAGTGGGATATCAGGTCCTGGTAGCTTGGTCTTCCAGTAAGGCAGCACTATAAAGTCATGAGTGTGCACTGTCATATTCATAAGTCGGTACCCGTCCTGATATGACCTTAGATGCAAAACTACAAGATATGACCAGGACGCAACACTACAAGAAAGAAAGAAACAAACGTGACCTGGTCGAGAGGTGAGCCAGTCGAGACAATTAGTGGAGGCAATGTGCAGATCACTTTGTACTTAAACCACACAGGTCATTAAGAAAACATTCCTTTTGGCACTCATATGAGTTGAAACACCGACTTCCTGTATCGTACTGTGGTAAGTCAGGGGATTTGAATCTGTTAATTGTTGGTTGCTTTACGCCGTGTCGGCAGCATAGGCCATATTCACGGCGAGAATTTATTTATTTTTTTGTTCAAACCATTGCTTTTACATGTAAAAGCAGACAATCAATTATGTGCCAATAGACACTCATTAAATTAGAAAGCTCACAATCATATATTTGTAGCCAAGGGAAACAAATTCCCATAGAAAAAGAAAAGCTTTTATTAATAATTGATAGAATTTATTCTGTTAATTGTACAGAGTGGTGTGTGCTATAACATAATACAGCACAGATTCCTCTCATATGTAAACAACCATGATTGTTCAACGGCTGCAAGACCAGTACCCCAGCACTGACAAATTATATATTCAGATGAATAAAAACATTTACCAAAAAAACTAACACGGCTGAGTCAAATAGTTAAGCGGGCATTCCTTACACGTGGTATGCGGTATGCGAATGGCATGATTCCTTACACGTGGTATGCGGCATCCGGCACACAACTGGCTATATTATTGCCAATTTATAGAAAAGTATTCATATTTCTGTGAATCTGGTAGCTTTCCCTCAGCTTTCTCCCCTACTCTCTCTTCCTCTCACTGCTTTCTCACCTCCCTGACATCCTCCCCTCGGCTTTCTCCCCTCCTCTCTCTTCCCCTCATGGCTTTCTCACCTTCACGCCTCCGTCCCCCTTATAAGCACACACTAATCACTATGTACACGGCACCCCTCTAGGCCGTTCCGTAATGCTCAGTCGCCTCTCCTAGTGTTAAACTAATGGACACATCAGACTCAGGTTTCTATTCGCACCCCGCATGCCGCATGCCGCACCGATCGCTACATGGACCGATCGGAAAAACGCATTCGCATACCGCGTGTAAGGAATGTAGCTCATAGGTTTCAAGGTGTTTCGATTTTTTGTCGCATTCGCATTCGCATACCGCGAAAGGAATGCGCCCTTTATGCTTTCGCTGCCAAATGGTGCTGGGAATTTCTAGGATAGTGCAAGGAACAATGGAATGAGAAAGACCAACTATCCACGATTGAAATGTCCCCTGCTTAAAACTGCATGGTCCGATCAAAACATCAAATTTTGACAACAAAAACAATTATCTAGATTTGATTCTGCATATCTAACTTAGATACTGGTGCACTTATTAAACATTTGTCATCGCATATAAGGGAATACTTAGTCAATTTAATAGAACCTGTTACTGCATAAGCCTATGGTGTTAGAGTTTTGGTAAGCCTGCAAAAATTAATTTCCCACATTTGCACTTCAAATATCTCAAAAGTTTGCCATTTAAAATAAAAGTAACTTTGAACTAATGAAAAGTACTTACTAGTGATCGATCTAATATATTTATCTGAGAAAAATACAGAAAATCAAAACCATCGGACTATGAAACTTTAATCAACAAAGGCAACCAAACTAAAAGAAAAAGTCCTTCTGAGGGCTCCCAGTTGGTTGATGACTTGAAACCTCGTAACTACCTCGCAGCCATCTTTGGCCCAATGACTTAAGTGACAAAATCTAGCACACTCTTTTTTGTCCGCGATTTCAGGATTGCGCTGTGGGCCTTAAAGGACCTGTCACACTACGACGTATGGCGCCGGCATAAAAATGGGTATACACACAATGTACACACTCAGCGTACTTAACGTATGCAGAACGTATCTCTGACCTATTGAGAGCATTCATATGCCTCACAAAACGTTTGCATACGCTGACGGTATGCTGACCAATGTTATGTATGTTACTCCATTGCTAGAGGTACGGCATATACGTTAAGTACGCTGGAGATATGGCAGGCATACGTTTGAAGTACGTTTGGAGTACATTATGCATCCATTGGCAATACATAGACTGTACGTTCCCAACAGGCTGAACGTATGGCTAACACGCAGCAACGTATTCCAATGTAACACTAATGTACTCCCAATGTACGCTGACATATCCCGAACATACATGAGACATGTTCAACGTAAAAGGCACACATCGACATACATCGACAATTTTGAACATGCACACAAATTTTTGAGTGGGTCGATGCACGCCACCGTAAGACGACCTATTACGTCATATCCCGAGCATACCCGATGTATGCCCAACTTATACATAACGTATGACGCTGTATGCCGACATGTTGGTCGAAAATCGCACACGTCAGCATACCCTAAGGCCATACGTCATAGTGTGACAGCCCCTTAACCCGTGTAGCTCCCAGTCGTTGGCTGCGTTATGTCTAGGCCTAGACACCATCTTCCCGGTCCGTTTACGGTAATCTATCTGCAGTAACCCATCTCCCAGCTTCCAAGTTCCACCGCCAGGAGTGTCGTCAGTCGGCAATTCATACTGGCAATTCCACCAGCTGCATACATTGCAGGTAGCTAGCTTTCACAATCCTAACTAAGTTAATATTGGGTTTAACCCCACCCCACTCACGTCTCTTCCTGCAATCCTAACATATTGATAACATGTGGCTGATGTTATAGCCTGGTACTTCGCATTAATAGCCTGGTACTTCGCATTAATAGGATAGGGCAATGACTGGTTATCTCAGTCTCAGGGTGATATGACTGAGTGGGATATCGGGTCATGGTGCCTGGCAGCCTGATTTCTCAGAGGGACAGCACTATAAAGTTTCCATGAGTGCGCACTGTCGATATCACAAGTCGGTTTCCGTCCTGTTATGACCTTAGATGTTGCCAGGATGTAAAACTCCAACAACCAACCAACCCATGGGTTCGAATCCCAGGATCTACCAAAACGGGAGCCGGACGCTCAACTCATTCGGCCATCCCGTCTGGTGGACGCCGCATGATAAACAAGCAGGGTCTCTCTACCCAGGTGCACCTGTCGCCTGTTTCCGGCGTTCAGCTGCATACGGCTAAGTGATCGGGACGCAGTGGTCTTTACATCCTTTACTTCCGACACTCAAATGAATTATAAAATTTATACTTGTCGCTTCCTAGCCTGCGACTCGGCATCAACAGGATAGGGCAAGGACTGGTTAGTGCAGTGTCAGGATAATGTAACTGAGTGGGATATTGGATCATGGTGCCAGCGGCCTGATTTCCCACTGGGGCAGCACTATGCAGTCACCATGAGTGCGCACTGCTACAAGTCAGTACCCATTGTGATATGACCTTAGATGTTGCCAGGACGTAAAACTCCAACAACCAATCTGACACTCAAGGTGTGATCCTCTAAACTTGTAAGTCGGCTGAGAGTATCCTCTCGGCTATTGGCAGCATCTGGAAGTACTCTGTCCTCCCTGAACCATCTCGGGCGTGGGAAGAAGTTTAATGGAATGACACGCTTGTTACAGAATGACTCAATCTAATTATACGCATACTATTATTATTATTCACGTAATTATTATCTAATTGCAGGTAACCTGTTAAAGTATTATCTCCATTACTTGTAATTGTTCTGATCTATGTTTTACGTAACCAACTCTTATAATATCTAATTGCTATTTCTGGTGATCCTTGGTGGACAGGGAGCAACCCGGGGTTGGGCGGGGGGGGGGGGGGGGGAGTGGTCTGCTACTAGGTACACTCCCATCTGTTAGCTCACACCTCCATCCAGGTGGCGCTGCCACCAGCCAGCATCAGGCCAGTTCCTCACTGAATTTTGCTTTTAATAAACTGTAATGGACGGTCTTATTAACCAGCCGGAGTGATCGCCTGGATCCAATCCTGTCTTCTATCTCTTTATAAAGGACTACATTAATAATGCATGCACATTAGAAGGATAATCTTCAGGCTGCAAGACCCTCATCTAAATCGATCACCTCCATTAATGGACCACTTAAAAGTTAAAGTCGGTCCCAAGAACTGTCGATTCAGAGAGGTTTTATTGTATATTATATATTATGTGATGCATAAACATTATACAGGCATAATTAATGGGAAACTTTCGCTACTTATTATATTCTAAGTAATGTACTGTACTGACCCATTATTAATATTAATATATATCATACAGTAAAACCTCCTTAACCGACCACCTCCACAAATCGAACACTCCCCTATATCGATCGTTTTATTTGGGTCCCAACAATACCATTGTAACCATATTCTAACCTGTAAACCCATCACCTCCCTAAATGGACCACTTAAAGTAGGTCCCAAGATCGGTAGATTTAGAGAGGTTTTACTGTATATTATATATTATGTGATGCATAAACATTATATAAACATAATTAATGGGAAGCTTTCACTCCTTATTATATTTTAAGTCATTGACTGTACTGATCTATTATTAATAATATGAATGGTATATTATATACACACATTTTACTTTCAAAGTTCAAATCAACCTTGCAAACTATGGCTCGATTTTGTTGGATATCTTCCAGCGACAAACTGCTGCACATTTTTCCATGTAGATACATTTTGTTCCGTAGAAAATACGCAGAGCCTGCCTTCCTAAAAAAAAACACCATGGATAATCTCCTACAACACTTAAGGGAAGTGGCCACCACACGCATCTTGTGTTAGCAGTGGAGAGTCTTTGGGAGACTAGTGCAGCAGTACACCACCCCAGCTGCAGACTCTTTGTGCCAGAACCTAAATACAATCACCAGCACTCTGCATTGCACAGGGATTACACATTCAGGAACCTGCGCCATTCTCCTCTGCAGCAGCTCCCGTGAGGCCTCTCTCTCTGTGGAAGTCAGACCAAAGGAATCCAGGGCTGCCCCCGGAGCCTCAGCACACACAGCTTTCAAGAGAATCCAACAAAAGTCTTCTACTAAGCCTGCATGGAAGGCAGCATTTTTACTTTCGAGTTTCATAACATGAGAAAACCTTACCCGATGACCTAAGAGGAAAAAAAGAACAATATTCTGATGACATAACAATAAGAAATGGACTCAATGAAAAATGACAACTTAGTCAAGACAGAGGACACAATGTAGATAGCAGTGCAACCAGACGGGATGGCCGAATGAGTTAGAGCGTCCGTCTCCCGTGCTGGTAGATCGTGGGGTCGTGGGTTCGAGTCCCGGTCGAGTCAAACCAATGACTTTAAAATTGATACTTGTCGCTTCCTAGCCAGGCGCTTGGCATTATTAGGATAGGGCAAGGACTGGTGTGCTCAGTGTCAGGATAATGTGACTGAGTGGGATACCAGGTCATGGTGCTGGCGGCCTGGTTTCCCAGTGGGACAGCACTATAAAGTCGCCATAAGTGCGCACTGTCACAAGTCGGTACCCGTCCTGATATGACCTTAGATGTTGCTAGGACGTAAAACAACAACAAACAAACAAACAGATAGCAGTGCATGTGTTCAATATGGATAGTTCCTCCATATTAACTAGAGCAGTGGGCTGAATGAGTTGAGCGTCCGACTCCAGCTTTGATACTTGTCACTTCCTATCCAGGCGCTTGACATAATTAGGCTAGGCTAGGACTCCTTGGCTCAATGTCAGGATAATGTGACTGAGTGGGATATCAGGTCATGGTGCAGGCGGCCTGGTCTCACAGTGGGGCATCACTATAAAGTTGCCATGAGTGCACACTCTCACAAGTCGATACCCATCCTGATATGAACTGAGATGTTGCTAGGACGTAAAACTCCAACAACCAACAAACCTTATTAACTATGGGAGCCGGAAGTCAAGAGCTTGATGACCCATTCAATAAACATTGCGACATCCAGTTCATACATATTATCTTTTTTTTTAAACCCACACAGACTATATCCTTAAAGCGCCTGTCACACCATACCAGACTGAGTACCGGAGACCACCAGACAAAGAATTTTCTAGTCTGGTGCTCTCCGGTACACAAAATATATCAAAATGTATCAAAATGGAGCGGAATTGGGTCAATTGCCACCAGGCGACTGGACAAGTACCGTACATGTACTGTACATGTCTGGTGGTCTGGTAGAAGTTTTGTGCATGTTCAAAACTTGTACCGGACACCACCGGACGGGTACCGGACACGTACCAGACATCGCCGTACAGTACCGGACAGTGTCTGGTTCTCATCCGGTTCACCAGTCCGGTAAGGTGTGACTGGGCCTTTATACATGGGTAACAATTTCATCTGAATTACAGCTGGATATTCCGATTAAAACATCAAATTTTCAAAACAAAAACAACATCTAGATTAAATTCTACATATTTAACATATATACTGATGCACTTATTAAACACTTGTCACTACAGAGAAGGGGATACTGAGGCAATTTAATAGAACCTGTTACTGCAGAAGCCTATGGTGTCAGAATTTTGGCAAGCTTCCCGAAATTAATTTAGCATGTTTACACTTCAAATATCTCAAATGGTAGCCATTTAAAAAAAAAGATACATCACATGAAAGTAAGGTAGATATTAACAATCAACCTTGCTTTTATCTCAGAAAAATTACAGAAACTCAAAACCATCAGAGTATGCAACTTTAAGAAGTATGGGACTGACTGACTTAGTTACATCAGTGTGTCTATATGGAGCATTAAAAAAACTATTTCACGGAGACAAATAGTAGAAATAGTTGGTTTGTTCTAGGAGGTTTACGTCCTTTCAACATCTAAGGTCATATCAGGACGGGTATCGACTTGTGACAGTGTGCACTCATGGTGACTTTATAGTGCTGCCCCATTGGGGAAATCAGGATACCAGCACTATGACCCAATATCCCACTCAGTCACATTATCATGACACTGGGCCAACCAGTCCGTGTCCTATGCTATTAATGCCGAGCGCCAGGCTAGGAAGCGAGAAGTATCAAATTGATAAGTCATTGCTTTAATTCGACCGGGAACTGAACTCCCCATATCCCGCATGTGAGACGCGGGCTCCAATGATTCGGCCACCGCACCCCTCTGTACAAGCAGTTAGTACATCTGGGACTGAGGAGATAGACGCCACCAGGCCACCTCGTCACCCACGTGACACCTCGGCCTCTAATAGCTGTACGGGGGCACCAAGGGGCAGACAACCCATTAATCACGGGGCAATAATTCATAACCTAACTTGGTTAAAGCCATGCTGGCAAACAAGAACATTCAGATTAATGGAGCCATTGAATTTACTACGTTGGGTCACGATATAAAAACACACATACTTCTTCAGCTAATTAATTTACAGCTTATTAATTAGGTTATATACACAAAAAAAACACGCAGGAATTGATTTCTTAGAACACAATGCGCACACAGATCCATTCAGAAGCACCCCCCCCACCCCCCCCCCCCCCCCCACCCCCACCCCCTAGTACAGCACGATGATTAATGGATAGTGTGGGCAGTGCAGCATCAGCTTAAGCTGTGCGCATGCGCTGGGCGCAAGACCCCGGGGGGACCTGGAGAGTTGGCAATCCCCCTCTTAATTTCCTATGGGGGAGTAGGAGGAGAGGATTGTGGGTAGCGTCGGACTTGATGTGCCATGTGCATGTGGGTAGGTGGGAGTAGAACTAGGAGGGGTTAGGTTATTGGAGGTGTGGCTTATGAGAATTGACTTGGAAAAGGGAGGGTGAGTGGGTGGGAGAAGTAAAAGGATTGTTGTTTACCTGTTTATTGCTTAATGAAGTTCTATGTCCTATGTCCTGGCAACATCTAAAGTCATTTCATGAGGGGTATCGACTTGTGATAGTGCGCACTCATGGCGACTTTATAGTGCTGTCCCACTGGGAGACAAGGCCGCAGGCACCATGACCCGATTTCCCACTCAGTCACATTATCCTAATAGTGATACTGAGCTGACCAGTACGTGCTCCATACTAGTAATTATATAAATACCCGTACTAATAATACCCAGAAGGCCAGTGCCTCGGTGTTAAAAAACAAATAAAATGATGTAAGAGGAATAAATATATTTACAACAATAAAAATAGTGGTGCGCCTCAGGCAGACCCGACTGCCCCCTGTGTGTAGGACTGTGTATTGTAGAAGTGTACGTGTGGGTGTGTGCTTACTTAATAAGCAAGGCGTGCCGAGCCCTCACTAATCTCTTCCCCACGTCCCACGGTAATCAGCTGCCGAATACCTGGCGGAGTGAGTGGCCCGTGAGCTAACTGTAGCAGCAGGTGAGCCAACAGGTGAGCCGGTAGGCGGCAGGCGGCAACTTCCGGTTTATCAGGCAACTTCCGGTTTATCAGGCAATATAGCACTCCTCAGCTCGTCTGTGTAATGGAACATACCGCAAGGTCCAGACACGGTATACCATGGCGCTCTGTGATTAGGAAACAGTTCTAAATTCGATTGTCCTATCATTTGTATTGTACAGGTCCATCCATATTCAGGGTCCGCACACATGGGAAGATATAAGCCCCGTTTACACGGGCGATTTAAAACGTTTCATATGAACCCACTTGCCTAGATCGACTCACATTTGCTGTGTAGACGCGGTTCTGTGGCGTTTTAGGGCTGAATCGCTTCATATGAAACGCCTCATCTATACCACCTCGGGAGGTGGTTTATTTGAAGCGATTCAGCTGGTTCCCGGGCGGCGATAGTATAAAATAGTAGGGCTTGCCGGCAACAGGGGGAGCAGTAACTAGTCGCTTGTGCCCGGAAGTGTTAGGGCCCGATTAGGCCGAAATCTATTAAATGCGATCATATTTAACAGAATTACATCCTCAAATAATGAAATTTAATTAAATTAACCTTAAATTCCAAGCGATATTAACGTAGCAGCTACATCTGAGTCGAATCGATGAGTGTAAACTAAACACATAGCAGTGCTCGCCGGCTACATGCGCACCACAGGCTGCTTGTTCCCGGCGCCAAAACACTTTTTAAACTCTGTCCGTGTAAACGTGCCTCAAAAACGCCTCATATAAATCGCTTTGTCTAGAACGTTTCACAATTTCCCGTGTAAACACGGCTATAGATGTAATTCAAGGCTAGTTAAATGCTGTTTTTGACAGGAATTTAAGACTATTGTCATTTGGATTTCAGGAAAAGGCAACATACATATATACTGGATCGAATATAGGCAAGACTGGACGCAGTGGATGAATCAGAAAAGTGCAGGCCTTCCATGAGGGAGATTGGGAGTTTAATTACCGGCTGAGTCAAACGAATGACTTCCAAAAATGATACCTGTCACTTCCTAGCTTGGCACTCAGCATTAATAGGATAGGGCAAGGACTGGTTAGCTTAGTGTCAGGATAATGTGACTGGGTGGGATATCGGGTCTGATTTCCCAGTGGGACAGCACTATAAAGTCACCATGAGTGCACACTGTCACAAGTCAGTGCCTGTCCTGATAAGACCTTATATGTTGACAGGATGTAAAACTCCAAAAACCAAACAACATAGGCAAGAGTTTTAATTTGGAAAATGTTGCGCCTTCATTGCATCATGCAGCTTTAAAAACAGTTACTTCTCTCCAGTCAAAATCTCTAAGAAGCAAATCTAATTTACACTTTAACAGTTCTTTCTTCTGGAATGATAATATTGGCTAGCCTAAATACACCCACACAAATTAAAGCTTATTTTTATTTAACAATGCCTCTAGAGCACATTGATTGTTGTTATCATCAGCTATTGGACGTCAAACATATGGTCATTTGGACATATTTATTTGGAGGAAACCCGCTGCCGCCACCATTACTCTTTCTAATAGGTTTGTTGTTGTTGTTTTACGTCCTAGCAACATCTAAGGTCATATCAGGACGGGTACCGACTTGTGACAGTGCACACTCATGGCGACTTTATAGTGTTGTCCCACTGGGAAACCAGGCCGCCGGCACCATGACCTGGTATCCCACTCAGTCACATTATCCTGACACTGAGCACACCAGTCCTTGCCCTATCCTAATAATACCGAGTACCTGGCTAGGAAGCGACAAGTATCAATTTTAAAGTCATTGGTTTGACTCGACCGGGACTCGAAGCCAAGACCCCACGATCTACCAGCACAGGAGACGGACGCTCTAACTCATTCAGCCATCCCGTCTGGTCTCTTTCTAATAAGCAGCAAGGGGTCTTTTATATCCACTTTCCCACAGACAGGACAACACATACCACAACTTTTGATGAACTAGTTGTAGACCACTGATTGGGACGGAAAATAGCCCAAAATGCAATGAGTCAACTGAGCAGGATCAATAGAATGTCTGACACCTTCACAGGTGGACACGCTACCAGCTGAGCTACATCCCGCTCCCTAGCCTAAATACACCAGGCATGTTTAAATGTATTGGATCATATTACAAAAGGTCTAAACCAAATATTATATACAGGTGTGTTTGTGGCTTGGTGGGTGTGTAAAATTATGTATGCAAATTGCAGTCTTCGATGTTTCTGGTTATAATTGTTTTGAACATGTAGGAGTAAATCAATTAACATGGAAGACAACTTGGGTATTATTCAACAAATAATAACCTCTAAATAGGTGATAACTGACACACACACCGATAATTTGAATATGTTATATGTTAAAGTTGCATAGCCGATGGTTTTGAATTTCTCTATTTTTTCTGAGATAAACATATTAGATCGATCACTAGTATCTACTTTACATTAGTTCAAAGTTACTTTTATTTTAAATGGTAAACATTTGAGATATTTTGGGTGCAAACATGGAAAATTAGTTTTGGCATGCTTGCCAAAACTCTGACACCATAGACTTCTGCAGTAACAGGTTCTGTTTAATTGACTCAGTATTGCATTCTACGCAGAAACAAATGCTTAATAAGTGATCCAGTATCTAAGTTAGATATGTAAAATCAAATCTAGATAATTGGTTTAGTTTTGAAAATTTGATATTTCATCAGACTATGCAGCTTTACCAGTGCATGCACAGTCCTAGAAAGGTGACAGCCATAGCCTGGGCATTGGATACCGTACTTCCTGATTTTATGTTAACTGGTGCTCGTCTGTCAATCTCTACCGAAGTCAAGTACTTAGGACACTTTATGACTGATGACTTTAGAGATGACAGGGATATTAATAGACAGTGTCGCAAGTTATATGCTCAGGGAAATATGCTCATCAGAAAACATCATATGTGTACAGCTGATGTCAAGGTAAATTTATTTAGAACATTCTGTACTCCCTTGTATCCTGCCCAGATTTGGTGGAACTATAGAATGTATAGCATTTGAAAACTGGCTGTAGCATATAATGACATTATGAGGTTATTACTCCGTCTACCTAGGTATCACAGTGCTAGTCAGCTGTTTGCCAATATTGATGTGGCAGCCTTCCAGGCTGTTATCAGGAATCTAATATTCAAATTTATTACTAGACTTGACAAGTCAGAAAATGTTATAATACAGGGTCTTGTAAAAATAGAAGAGAGTGATCTCAGATTTACTTCTGCCATCTGGAGGCATTGGTACAAACTACTGTATGTAGACCAACATTTTGATATTGGTTAGTATGGTAGTATTCATACTATTACTTATATCCTATTCACATAAATTTTTATATCTACGGACCAAATTATGTAACTACCATAGTCCTGAGTCTGAAATAAAGAAGTGAATTGAATTGAATTGAAAATCGAATTGGACGACAGTGACACTAGTGATACCGAATAATAGACCTTTGCTCCTGTTTCCCTCTGAGGATACTAAGAGAGCATGGTTTTTCAACGACAACAAAATCAGTGGCAACTGACAGGGCAGACAGCCGCCAACATTGTCCAATCAAGAGGCATCCAATATGCACACAAAATGTACTGTAGTCATCACGCCCATCCTGTAGTCATCACTCCTCTACCTACCCCAGCATGCCCCCCCCCCCCACACACCTAGCCCTAGTCTGGGCCAGACACAGACAGGAGCAGGTTACTGCACACCCACCCACCCCCACTCACTCACATGCTCCCCCCTCCCGGAATGAGATGCAACAGCCCTGCACACTGCGTCACATTCTTTCTAGCGCACGATCATTCTTAAACCAACCCACTCAGACACATCCTTGTTGGTTATGTTTATACATATCATGAAATTCTACCAAGAACTCTCGAAATATGTACACTTTATTAAAGTTGCATACCGAGCGCGTTGACCTGACCCCAGCATGGGCCCCCCCCCCCCACACACACACCTAGCCCTAGTCTGGGCCAGACACAGACAGTAGCAGGTTACTGCACACCCACCCACACCCACTCACTCACATGCTCCCCCCTCCCGGAATGAGATGCAACAGCCCTGCACACTGCGTCACATTCTTTCTAGCGCACGATCATTCTTAAACCAACCCACTCAGACACATCCTTGTTGGTTATGTTTATATATATCATGAAATTCTACCAAGAACTCTCGAAATATGTACACTTTATTAAAGTTGCATACCGGGCGCGTTGACCTAATAGGTAGAGCGCGCGCCTCACTTGCGGAAGATCGGGAGTTTGGTTCCCAGTCGGGTAAAATGACTTTAAAATGATACTTGTCGCGTCCAGGCCTGGTGCTCTGCATTAATACTGCGCCTAGACCGGGACTCGAACCCACATCTCTGCATTCCGGTCCAGTGTGCTAACCATTACCCCACCTAGGCTCCCCGATATCAACACACTACCACAGACCTTATAATACTAAGACGGCTCACTCAGCCTGTACTGTGTAATCAAAATGATCAAACCCACCACTTGGTGCGCTGGCTGTTCTCTTGGTTAAACAGGTGGTATATTGTATGTATAAATGTATATATGAATGTGAAAGATGGCGATGATGATGATGATGCTGATGATGATGTGTATTTGTTCATAGCAAATTCATATTGATGTGGATTCATACTTCCCTATCTCATGTATAATATAATTGTATGTGTTTACATTTGAAACACCAACCAGCAGCTGGGCTGATCAAACCCACCACAAGGTGGCACTGCGAAATTTATATTACCACGGGAGAGATAGGGAGTGAGCTGTCTTAGTATTATAGGGTCTTTGACACTACCCATGCCTACCTGTCTATGTGGTTACTTGCCTGAGAGGTCAGTGCAGACTACTGCACTGGTCCCCCTGGAATTGTAAGTCTTTTAAATGGTCATTTAATGCTTACAGTTACATACATACAGGCAATGCAGTTACACATGCATACACAGGGTAGGTTCAACAACCATACAGTAAGTAGCTTGTACGGGATCATGGTCACGGCAACCAGTGTCATGGGGGTGTTGAAAATGGGAAATATTGCGCCTAGAGCGGGATTCGAACCCACATCTCTTTGCATTCCAAGCCACCTAGGCTCCCTGATATCAACACAGTACCCATGCCTACCTGTGTATGTGCTTACTTGCCTGAGGTCAGTGCAGCCTACTACACTACTAATACTAGGATAGGGCAAGGACTGGTTGGCTCGGTGTCAGCATAATGTGAGTGAGTTGGATGTCGTGTCATGGTGCTGGCTGCCTGATTTCCCAGTGGGGCACCACTATAAAGTCGCCATGAGTGTGCACTATCACAAGTCGGTACCCATCCTGATCTAACCTTAGATGTTGCTAGGATGTAAAACAAAGAAATAATATGCAAGGCAGGCTGACCACCATTACTACCCATCGGAAAGTACCTGTCACACTATGCCGGATTGAGCAACGGACAGAATTGTCTAGTCCGGTGGTGATAAGTATAAAAATGTGTCAAAGTATTGCGACATCGGGTCTCCGAACGGACATGAAATGGATAACCAATGGACGAAACGAAAACAAACCGGACAAGTACCATAGACATCAATGTGGCGGCATCCATTCCTAGTTTTGTGCATGTTCAAAACCTGTACAGACACAAACTGGACATTGTTCGTTTTATGTGCGTTTCCCCCAATCCAGTGAGATGTGACAGGGCCTTAACGGTAATGGCCTGCCAGTGCTGGGTGATGAAAGTTTCTAAACCAAAGCACTTGCTACATATCCAACTTAGGTACTGGTGAACTTATTAAGCATTTATTGCTGCATGGAAGGAATATTAAGACAAGTTAATATAACTGGGCTGTTTGTTGGGGTTTTAGATCCTGTCACTGCTGCAAGCCTGTCATCCTAGCCTATGGTGTCCAGCATTTCAATGTATACCACCCTATCCTGATATGCCCTTAGATCTTGCTAAGATGTAAAACAACGCGACAACCAAAACAAAAATGAATGTACTTACCAACATTATTTCAGACGTTTTCATTTCAAATATCTCCAACGTTAGCCATTTGGAATCGACGTTACTAAAAAATTACCATTGAATAGATTGTAATGACAGACGTTTTCAATACAAATATCTCCAACGCTAGCCATTTGGAATCGATGTTACTAAAAAATTACCGCCCAATAGATTATAATGACAGACGTTTTCACCACAAATATCTCCAACATTAGCCATTTGGAATCGATGTTACTAAAAAATTACCGTCGAATAGATTATAATCACATACGTTTTCACTTCAAATATCTCCAACGCTAGCCATTTGGAATCGACGTTACTAAAAAATTACCGTTGAATAGATTGTAATGACCAACCAAATATACATATTTTTTTAATTTTTGCAGAAGCTCATACCCATCGCATCGGACAATGCATCCTTAACCGAGTACAATCGCGAATGGTTGCATGACTAGGCGAATATTCATGTCGTGTTTTTAATAAAGACAAATCAAAACAAAAGGCTACACACGCAGTGTTTGTTGCTGGTGTTTGTTTTTGTTTAGTGTTTTGGCTGCTTATTCTTACCCTAGAGCTTTTAATAATGGGTCCTGCTTGTAGCCCTAGGAGGACCGGACGTGGGGGCTGAATAGGTAGAGCGCAGGCTTCCTGTGAGGAAGGTCGGGATTTCGAATCCCAGCCGAGTCAAACCAATGACTTACTAAATGTATGCTTGTCGCTACCGAGCCTAGAGCTCAGCATTACTAGGATAGGGCAAGGACTGGTTAGCTTAGTATCAGGATAATGTGACTGAGTTGGATATCAGGTTATGGTGCTGGTGGCGTGGTCTCCCAGTGGGGTAGCACCATAAAGTAGCCATGGGCGTGCACTGTCACAAATTGGTGCACGTTCTGATATGACCCTTAACTGTCACCAGGACGTAAATCCCCAGCAAACATTGAAACAAACAACTGTAGCTGTAGGTAAGATGGTGCCGCAGTTTAAAAGGGTACCCGGTTTAAAACGGGGCTTTTCACAATGCGCATGCATTTCTGCCTGATTGAGATTGTACCCATGTTTAATAACTTGTTAATTGCTTGTTAACTTGTTAGTGCAGAGGAAAATATATACCATCAAGCATAGAATATTCACTACAATGATTCCTGAAGGAATCCTTGCTTGAGTTCCTCTACAGACAGAAGCAAGCCGGAAATTCAGACAAGATTTCAGGCTTGCCAGTCGACTTTGACACATGTGCATTGCGGGGGGAAAAAAACCGTTTTAAACAGGGTACCATTTCAAACTGCGACACTGGCTCCTCACCAACCACCACACTGAGTTCTAGCCAACCCCTCCACACATCCCCATCTCCACCTACCCCCACCACCCAACTGAATGACAACACGCCGGTACAGCATACCTGTCCAGTTACCATCGCATTAGTCATTGCTGGTGGGTGATTGCTGGTGGGTGATTGCTGGTGGGTCACCAATGTCGCAGTATAAGGCTGGAAACTGTGAGAAAGACACCAGCTGAGCAATGTTCAAGCAGTTGCTTTTGGGGTGGTTCATAACCTCACGGCGGTTACCGGCTGCAGAACTGCATCAATATAGAAAGGCCCCGATAAATCGGTCCAATCTTTGGTTGAAGATTAATCTTCAGGAGGGACAGTTGTAGAAGCTAGGGATGTCTTTACAACATTCAAAATGGCGAAGCGTTGGGGTGGCCCCAAATCAATCCGGTCCAGCGGTAGCAGAGCAGTCATATCCAGTAACAGCAGCAAGGGTTTAGGAGGAAGGGACGGGTAAAGGTGGGGTCCAGCAAGTTCCAGCAATAAGACCAAAGCGAGTGAAACGATAAGATACAGGGCCCCACCCAAGCAAACAACTCCCTTGATCAGGGGGAGAAGTAAGCCCAGGAGAAAAAAAAAGGGTAGAGTATAGGAAAGAGAAATGAGGAGAGTTGATTCAAAGGACCCGTGTCTATTTGCTCTATAGTGACCAGCCGGCGAGCCAAAGACACAGACAGAGTAAGAGTAGAAAGTGAAATGCTGGCGGGCTCCCCCTCCTGGAACTTTTTTCAGACATCAAGGAGGAGCAAGGCCAGCAGAGAGAGACAGGTGTGGATGAAGTGCGGGCCGGATAGCAAGTCCAACCCCCCACCCCCACATCCCCGACCACCACACACTACCTCCTCCACTGTGGACTAAGCGTGTAGGGCACACAACACATGCCCAGCTGCACAGTCCCAGAGATAGGGGAATGCAGCACCACCCACGTGTGCTACTCCGCCGTATGTACACATACACACACCCACTACGGAGGACCAGTGTACATTGACCTCGGCGTCTCCGTGACCCGGTCAGAGGTCACGGGGGTCAAGTATCCACGTGGCGTCTTCATATCCATCCCTCACGCCGTCGCGCTTCATTAACAAATCACACTATGATATCAGAAGTTTCATTAACAAATCATCATCTGGTATCAGAAGCTTCATTCACAAATCACCATCTGATATCAGAAGTTTCACTAACAAATCACCATCTGATATCAGAAGCTTCATTAACAAATCACCATCTGGTATCAGTAGTTTCATTAACAAATCACCATCTGATATCAGGCCTCATTCCTCTCCTGCCTGTTATTTTGGGTTCAATTCACACACTCAAACAATGCACTTGTATGCCTACATTTGTTTATGAGGACACAACACAGGACAGGACAGTTTGGGGGATAATATATCATTAATACTTGCAATATTTTTGTTTTATAGACGAGAACATTTTACTGTTCCCGTCTCGATGCTTGAACGATATGCCGTCTGCTATGCCTCGCCAGAGATTGGCTTTATCATGACCCCTTGAAATGACACTATCTCCATGACCCCTTGAAATGACACTTTCTCCCGAACTGCACATGAACGGTTTGTGTCAGTTATTGTTAATTAAATACCTATATAAAAAGGGATTAATGGCATTGATCCCACTTTTATTAATTGGTGATGTCCAGAGAAATGCCTGGTCACCAGTCACCTCATTGGCATTGCCCCTTTTCTTGTGACAGTTTTCTTAAATCGTACTGTAGCTTCATATATTTTATATTAAACTTCAACTTGAAAAGGTTTCTGCAGTCTTCTTATTTATTGTCTTGCTATGACCAGCCAGAATGCAAAACTGGTGTATGTATGTATGTATGTATGTATGTATGTATGTATGTATGTATGTATGTATGCATGTATGCATGCATGCATGCATGCATGCATGTATGCATGCATGCATGCATGTAAGTATGCATGCATGCATGCATGTATGTATGTATGTATGTATGTATGTATGTATGTATGTATGTATGTATTTATGTATGAGGTGGTGAGGTGGTTGTGGTGGTGTCGGTGGTGGTGGTGGTAATGGTGAGCTGGTGCTGGTGATGGTGATGGTGGTGGTATTGTTTGTGGTGGTGATGGTGAGGTGTTGGTGGTAGTGATGTAGTTCTGGTGTTGCTACTGGTGTTAGTGGTAATGGGGTGTTGCTGCTGGTGTTGGTGGTAGTGGGGTGGTGCTGCTGCTGGTGTTGGTGTTGTGTTGGTGGTGGTGTTGGTGTTAGTGGGGTGGTGCTCCTGGGGTTGGTGTTGGTGTTGGTGGTAGTGGGGTGGTGCTGCTGGTGGTGGTGTTGTGTTGGTGGTGATGTTGATGTGGTGGTGGTGTTGGTGTTAGTGGGGTGGTGCTGTTGGGGTTGGTGTTGGTGGTAGTGGGGTGGTGCTGCTGCTGGTGCTGCTGCTGGTTTTGTTGTGGTGGTGTTGATGTGATGGTGGTGTTGCTGTTGGTGTTGATGTGATGGTGGCGTTGGTGTTAGTGGGGTGGTGCTGCTGGGGTTGGTGTTGGTGTTAGTGGGGTGGTGCTGCTGGTGTTGGTGTTAGTGGGGTGGTGCTGCTGGGGTTGATGTTGGTGTTAGTGGGGTGGTGCTGCTGGGGTTGGTGGTGATGTGGTAGTGTTGATGCGATGATGGTGTCGCTGTTGATGTTGATGGTAGTGCTGTTGGAGTTGATGTTCGTGTTACTGGGGTGGTGCTGCTAGTGTTGATGGTGCTGCTGATGGTGTTGGTGTTGATGTGATGGTGGTGTTAGTGGGGTGGTGCTGCTGGTGTTGGTGTTAGTGGGGTGGTGCTGCTGGGGTTGGTGTTGGTGTTGGTGTTGGTGGTAGTGGAGTGGTGCTGCTGCTGGTGTTGTGTTGGTGATGTTATCGTGTTGATGTTAGTGGGGTGGTGCTGCTGGTGTTGGTGTTGTTGTTGGTGGTAGTGGGGTGGTGCTGCTGGGGTTGGTGTTGGTGTTGGTGGTAGTAGGGTGGTGCTGCTGGTGTTGATGGTGGTGTTAGTGGGGTGGTGCTGCTGGTGTTGGTATTGGTGTTGATGTTGGTGTTAGTGGGGTGGTGCTGCTGGGGTTGATGTTGGTGTTAGTGGGGTGGTGCTGCTGGGGTTGGTGTTGATCTTGGTGTTAGTGGGGTGGTGCTGCTGGTGTTGGTGGTAGTGGGTGGTGCTGCTGGGGTTGGTGTTGGTGTTGGTGGTAGTAGGGTGGTGCTACTAGTGTTGGTGTTGGTATTGGTGCTGGTTGTGGGGGCGCGGCATGTCACATTTACACCGCCTCTGAGTGCGGTGTCACACTGTCAGCAGGGCGGCCCCCGGTGGCCTACTGACTGTGCACTACTTACACTTACACTGACGTTTCCGCTGTCGCCACACGAACCTGCACATTGCAATAACACCACAATCACACGGCTATTATGTGTGGGCAGTCGGCAGATATCGTGCCGTGGCCCTGTCACACTACGACGCTTCCGCCGGCAACGCGCAAAATATTTGCAACCCGTCGAGAAACGTCGAACTTGTCGGCGCTTTGGGAGAAAGTTTGACGCGGCGCAGCGTGTTAGTGGCGGGTTGGAGGCGCGTTATTGGCGCGTTAGTAGCATGTTATTAGGATGTATGTAGCGTGTCAGTAGCGTGTTATTGGCGTGTTGTCGGCGCACTGTTGGCGCGCTGTCGGCGCGTTTACGGCGTGGAGGCAGCACGTTGGTATCGTGTTAGTATTGCGTGAACCCGTACATACCCGCCAGCAACACGTTAGGACGCGCCCGCAGCGCGTCCACAGCGCGCGGCCAACGCATCCAGGTGCGCCGGCAACACGTCCAACGCGCCGAGAAACGCTGGAGCAACGCATGCCCACACGTCGATGGGATGTTCCCGACGCGCCGACGGAACGCTCCCATTTTGGGGGAAAAAAAGCCAACGTTAACCAACGTTGATCAACGTCCTGCCAGCGTTCCGCCGGCGCGCCGCCAACGCGTGTCGACGTGTTGCTATCGCGTCCGTAACGCGCCCTCCAACCCGTTGCCGCGCGTTGCCGCGCGTCCAAAGTTTTGTGCATGCACAAAACCTCGACGCGCCCCGACGCGCCCCGACGCGTCCATTCACACGTTGCTATGTACCGACGCGCTGGTAACGCGCCGGTAACGTGCCAGCAACGCGCCGGTAACGTACCGGACGTGTACCGACGTGTTGAACAAAAACCCAACCCGTCGGCATGCGTCGAAGCGCGTTGGTGAGAAACGTCGTAGTGTGACAGGGCCTTTACAGCGTCAGGCGCCAAACTCCGCTATTAACTATGCTGCTTTATTTGTTGCTGTTTTACGTCCTAACAACATGTAAAGTCGTATCAGGACTGGTACTCACTTGTGACTGTGCGCACTCATGGTGACTTTATAGTGCTGCCCCACTGGGAGACCAGGCCTCCAGCACCATGACCTGATATCCCACTCAGTCACATTATCCTGACCCTGAGCAACAATTCATTGGTTTGACTTGACTAGCATTCGAACCCATGGGTTGGATCTCCCAATCTCCCAAAACAGGAGACGGACGCTCAACTAATTCGGCCATCCTGTCCGGTTTGTATATTATGTGTAATATATAATATATATAATATATAATATATAGTATATATTTAAATGGCACATATCTATGCACTTTAAAAATGTATCCTACTCATAACGGATAAGGGTGTTCAAATTGGTTTTCACTGCTGGACAGCGATAGACCAATTTGAATTTTGAGTCAAATCTTTAGAATTTAGTCTTAGCAATAATTTTGGTTCTCTTGTTTCTTGTGTATGGGTTGTACCAGTTTGTAGATTGCATACATTCCAAAATCTGGCTTCTACTATACTTTGTGTTACTGTTAGTCCATGTATATGTATATTCATATGAGCATATATAGTTTATATAAAAATTCCTCCAAGCATTTGTTTGTTTGTTGTTTTACATCCTAGGAACATCTAAGGTCATATCAGGAGGGGTACCGACTTGTGACAGTGTGCACTCATGGTGACTTTATAGTGCTGCCCCACTGGAAGACCAGGCCACCAGCACCATGACCTGATATCACACTCAGTCACATTATCCTGACACTGAGCCAACCAGTCCTTGCCCTATCCTAATAAGGCCAAGCGCCTGGTTAGGAAGCAACAAGTATCAATTTTAAAGTCATTGATTTGAGTCGACCATGGTTCGAACCCACGATCCCATGGTCTACCAACAACTCATTCGGCCATCCCGCCTGGTTCCCTCCAAACGAGCACTCAGGGGCGGTGTAAATGTGACACTCCGCATTAAGCATTCGTTTGGAGGCGGAGCGGTGTATGATGGGGGTTCCACACGCCACCCAGGCAGGGGGAGGGGGCGGGAGTGCAAGACACTACAGGCATTATTACACGTGATAAAGGGTTTATCACTATCCATATATATTCATGAATGTGTGCATGCATATATGGGCGTCATTAAATTAAAGCATTCGTTTGGAGGCGGAGCGGTGTATGATAAAAATGCATTTATATCAGGTATATTTGGTTTTCTATCAGGAGACAATTGACGAAAATTGTTCAGTTATCCAGTCCCATCTGATCAAGTAGCAATACAAATATAACCAACAACACTAGGCTAGGTACAGTAAAACCTCTCTAACCGACCACCTCCACAGATTGACCACCCCCCTATATCGATCTCTTTATTTGGGTCCCAAACGAGTGTCTATACAATACCATTGTAACGATAATAAAAACCCTCCCTAAACCGACCATCTCCCTAACTGGACTATTTAAAGTTAGTCCCATGGTCGGTCGATTTAGAGAGGTTTTACTATACACGGCTTCACTACATAATGGTATAATCGTTTCAATACTGCATCATTCTGAGGGGGGGGGGGGGGGGGGCATGCCCGTTAAACCCAGTAGACTGGCCAGCTTGGGACAAGGTAACGGGGTGTTACGTCATTGAGGCCTGATAACGACGTGGTTTGTTTATATTGAAGATTAAAGTTGCATAGTCCGATGGTTTAAAGTTCTTGCCATTTTCTGAGATAATTACATTAGATTAATCATTATAGTCTACTTTATTTCATTTTGAAGTAACTTTTAATTTAAATGGCAAACTTTGGAGATAGTTGATGCAGGAACATGCCAAATTAATTTTGGAAAGCACGCCAAAACTCTTGAGACGATAGGCATCAGTAGTAACAGGTTCTATTACATTGGCACATTACACCCTTCTATGCAGCAACAAGTGTTTAATAAGTGCACCAGTATCTAGGTTGGATATGTAGAATCTAATGTAGATAATTGTTTTGATTTTGAAAAATTGATGTTTTCATTGGACTAGGCAACTTTAACAATTCGTAGGTTCTTATCGTACCCAGCTGGTACAAACGACATACATAACATCTGGACATTAATTGAAGCAACTTATATTATTCCTTTGTGAAAATATAGCACAATAAACATCCCAGACAGTATGAATATGCTATAAGAAATACTTATTGTTCAACCAATTGAATATAAAATATTATATACTAAGCTTCCACCCGTCCTGATATCACCTTAGATGTTGCTAGGACGTAAAACAACAACACCAACCAAACAAACAAATATTAAGCCTCCAGGATGTCTGTTATCGGAAATACTATCGCAAGTGAGGACATCATGATCATTGGCCACTACCAAAATCTGGATTGAGCGTTTTATTACTATATAATTGGTTGCATGTTTTAATAGTATATATATCACTTTACAATGCATTCTATGTAAAGAATAGTAGTTATTCCAGCAAAACTGCTGAACAACCCATTAGAAAAAGTGGCAAACGGCTGGGTAAATGAAACAAGCACATACATTCTTAATTTAAAAAGCAACATATATTATTCATAGACATCTTCATATTTACCCGCTACTTTTGAGTTGAAAAATATAAAAAAACGTGTAGTTTAATGGACTCAAAAAGTGAAATTGACAGCATTCCGTGGTCGCCATCTTCATCTTGTCTTTTTCAACAAAAAATTGCATTCTCTCTCATTTCACCAACTTTGTGTCGACACATAATTATAAGTAGCCATTAGATACTGAAACCAGGAATTCCACTTCCTGTTCCATTTTAAAGCAATTTGCGTATCCAGAGTAGATTGTCATTCACCCCTACTCTGCGTCGGGGTGAATCTTGTATCTACAGTACTACCCTGCCAGTGCCCCCCCCCCCCCCACCACCCCCTGCCCCAGATTTGGCAAACAAAGGAAAGTGCAGGCGTGTACTCACATATTGGGTGTAAGTTCGCTGGTTCTGGTAGTTCTGGTAGTTGGGGCTCTGGTACAATGCCTCATCAAAGCTCTTATAGTAATGTTGCTCGTGCATCGTGAGGCCGGCCACTCACCACTCGGTGGGGCAACTCGCAGCTGCTTTTGCCCGCTAAACACTCTGGCGTATAGTCGATGTGAGTGGTGCAGGTTTAGAGGCCGGTACCGCCGCGCAGTAAACATGTACACAGACACAACTATAAATGCCACAATGAACCCGCCACCCCTACTACCAACACCAGTCCGTCCTGGTATGACCTTAGATGTTGCCAGGACGTAAAACCAACCAACCAACACCGGCTTCTCGCCACTCCAGTTCACAATGCCGACATCTCCTCGAGTAGTCCCACTGACGCACCACCTCACAATGGTTCCTTGTAGAGTATAATGCTATATGTTATATATATATATATTTGTCCATAGGGGAGGGACAGAGGCGGGGTGTGCATGTTCATAACATGCCCCCTCAAGTAGCTACTCACTTAGTACTACTACTAGTTAGTCTAGTAGCTAGCAGCAGCAAGCCCGCTCCCAGAGCCACACACACCACCTCACAATGTGTTCTTGTGGAGTAAAATGGTATATATATAATATTATAACCACCAGGTGATTTGTCCACAGGGGGAGGGGAAAGGGGTGGGTCCACGTTTAAACCATGCCCCCTCTCCTCCAGCGCATCCTCCACGGTCGGTGAACAAGCTGCAAACTGCACGGTCGCCTTGCTATCACCACCCACCCACCTACCTACCTACAGCCTCCCGTTCCCATGGCTACCAACGTTGGTAGATGCGGTGAGTGTGGGCTCCGCTGGTGGCCGGAGGAGTTGTAGTGATAGCTGTGCTGCTGCTTGCTGCTGATGTTGATGGAGAAACTAGGTCATGCGATGAGGATGCGTCCTACAGAGACTGTGGTCAGTCAGATGCGGGCGATGACTGTGGTCAGTCAGATGCGGGCGATGACTGTGGTCAGTCAGATGCGGGCGATGGCTGTGGTCAGTCAGATGCGGGCGATGACTGTGGTCAGTCAGATGCGGGCGATGACTGTGGTCAGTCAGATGCGGGCGATGGCTGTGGTCAGTCAGATGCGGGCGATGGCTGTGGTCAGTCAGATGCGGGCGATGACTGTGGTCAGTCAGATGCTGGCGCAATGCCTTAAGACAGTGATCGTGCCGGCCAGGCACTGGTTACAGTATCTACGTCTGGTTACGCTGGTTACAACGTACAGCAACACAGTGCACATGCTGCGCTGTCTGTCACATGTCACACACTGTACGTCACATACACAGTGTTTTCACACCGCGCTGTGAGAGCTCACCATGTGCTGCCACAACCGAGTGTCATCTCGGCCCGTTCAACCCACCGTCCTCCCCGGTTGGTGCCCAGTTGGTGCCCTGCTGGTGGGTGACGTGTGACGCCCATCCCTGGTAGTGAGTGTCACAACGGTAATGTCACTTCCAACTGCAGCCCGCCTCCCTCCAGCACCAATGCACCAGGCCCATGTAGAACACGACGCCGGTCGGGCCTCAGTCAGTCAGCTCGGGCCTCAGTCAGTCAGTCAGTCAGTCAGTCAGTCAGGGCCAGCCACTGGCAACCAATCTAATCTCCCGACGACGGAGCTGGTACCCCGCTTACATAACCACTGCCGTTACCAGCCGTGAATGAGGACGCCTCCTCCCGTCGCCTACTTCAGTACCTGCCCACCCGCGCCTCTCGCGGCGTCTTGCTCGTGTCCCCCAGAGTCCCCGGGCCGGCCTCCCGTCTTGACGGCGGTGTCTGTATATCCACTTCGGTACCCGCCCGCTGCCTGCGCGGGGCGGGGTGGAGGTGGAACTTGTGCCGGCACGTGGGTGCGGGCAGGTGCGGCCGGTCGCCGAGCGGGTCTGGTAGCTGCGATGCGCTGTGGCGGTGAGCCGCTCTCACAGGTGTAAGTGAGGCTGGGTGCCGGGTGCCGAGCTGCTCGGTGCATCCACTCGCCGCGCCCTCTACCGGCCTGCACCACCGCAACACTCCACGCCCTCCATACGGCCACCGCCACCGCCACCGATACCGCCTCGACGGCTGGGCGAGCCCGCTCCCGTCCTGCCCGCACTACACCGCCGGGCCACCTCAGGACAGCAGCTTGCTCGAGGTGGGGAGCAGTGTCCTGTCCGGTCACGGCGGCACTTCCCAACGTGTGTTCCCAATGAAGGAAGCAAGTGTCGTAGGTTTGTTTGTTTGTTGTTGTTGTTTTACGTCCTAGCAACATATAAGGTCACATCAGGACGGGAGTTATACACAGCGGTGGAAATCCAAATTGGCAGAGCTGGGGGAACGGGGAATCGAACCGCCGACCCTCAGATTAGGAGTCTGACCTAGAAAAAAGTCAGACACTCTAACCACTCCGCCACAGAGAAGTGTCGTAGGCGTGGTGGTGGTGGGGGGGGGGGGTTACAAACAATGTAATGCCCACAGCGGGACTCGAACCCACCCTTCTACCATTCCAGGGCAAGCGTCCTAACCATTAGTATATCTATTACTTATTCGCACTCCCTGATGCAATCACCCCACACATGCCCATCTGTCTATCTCGCTCCTTGCCTCAATTTCACTTTTTGAGTCTGGGACACATCCACTCGAGTACCAAGGACTGCATGCAGAGATTCAAGGCCAGTTTGCAGACCACCTCTCCATATACACTGATGGTTCGAAAGACCAAAGCCGGGTAGCTGCTGCGGCAGTCTGCCGATGGGAAAAATTTGCTGTACGTTTGCCCGATCAGAGCTCGATTTTCACTGCAGAAGCCCGAGCACTCCTTCTCGCTTTAGAGTGTATCGAGGTATCCAACCACACTAACTATGTTATATACAGTGATTCGTTCTCTTGCCTCCTGGCTGTTGCTGGACTGAAAACGAATCACCCTATTCTAGCAACGGTCATTTATAAAATGAACCAACTGACAACGGATGGGTATGATATCCACCTGTGCTGGGTGCCTGGCCATGCCGGCATACAAGGAAACAAACGAGCTGATCGGGCTGCGAAGAAGGCCCTGAACTGTGATCTTGAAGCGTGTCTGATCCCTCACTCTGATCTGAAACCACTAATAGCCACCCACATACAATCCAAATGGCAACAAGAGTGGGATGAAAACATTAATAAACTTAAAGAAATTGAACCATCTGTGGGAAAGCCACCACAAACTCATGCGGGAGGTCGGCGGGACCAAGTGGTCCTTAGCCGCTGCCGTATTGGCCACTCGTGGCTTACACATGCTTTTCTGCTCAAGGGGGAACCTCCCCCTGAATGTATTGGGTGTCAGTCCCCACTGACACTCAAACACATTTTACTAAGTTGCTTTGATTTTTTGGCCCTGCGCCAACGGTTCTACACTGCAGACAGTATGCATGACCTTTTTACTAAGGTAAAACAGGAAAACATTTTAGCCTTTTTGAGGGCAGCTGGACTGTACCACCTCATATAGTTTACTAAATGGATTCTATCAATTATTAATAAAACTTTTCTTTTTCTATGGGAATTTGTTTCCCTTGACCACAAATATATGATTGTGAGCTTTCTAATTTAAGTAGTGTCTATTGGCACATAATTGATTGTCTGCTTTTACATGTAAAAGCGATGGTTTGAACAAAAAACAAACATTTCTCGCCGTGAATATGGCCTATGCTGCCGACACGGCGTAAAGCAACCACCAATCAATCAATCAACCTTGCCTGAAAGGTCAACACAGACAACTACCCCCCCCCCTCCCTCGCCTCTGGAATCATGAGTCTTTTAAATCGAGACAACTATATCTCCCCCTTCTGGAATCATAATATTTTAAAATAGAGACAACTATACCTCCCCCCCCCCCTGACATCATGTCTTTTAGAGACAACTATATTCTCCCCCAACTTTTTAAATAGCTTATGTTCATAAGTCACTAATAGTAATGCATACACTGGGCATGTTCAGCACCACCCAGTGCTTATGCTGCTGTCACACTACGACGCTTCTCTCCAACGCGCGTCGACGTGTGCCCGTTTTTGGCAAAACGTCGGGAGACATCGAGAAGCATTAAGGGGCTGTCACATAAGGGTTTTTTGCGGGAGCGTATGGCGGCGTAGGTGCGTTACGTCATATACGTCGGCATACGCTGTATACGCTACTCATACGCTACTCAATACCTACATCATACGCCGCCAGATGCCGGCTTATGAGACATACGCCGCCATATTAAACGCTTTCATTAAGTCCGTCCGTCCACAATTTTTTTTGTGCATTGCTCAAAAAATCTTGACCTATGAGAGCGTATGGCCCATATCGCTACTCAATACGCCGACATACGCTCCTCATACGCCGGCATACGCTCCTCGTACGCTAGGGTATACGCCGGCATAGGTTTTTCATAATCTCAACTTGTGTCTCTGGCGTATCTCTAGCGTAATGTTGCGTACGCATAAACTACGAGTTACGTAAGGGAGCGTACTCCTAGCGTCATGCACAGTGTATAGCACAGCATATGCACGCTATTCATACGCGCATACGCTATGCATACGCTACTCATACGCTACTCGTATGCTCCACATGCCAATCAATACTGTCAAAAAATGTCACAACACGCTCACACTAACGCTCCTCATACGCTCCTCGTAAGTTCTCATAGGTTCCACATACGCTCAAAACCAGCCAAAAGGTCACCAAATGTCATCATAGTCCGGCACGCGCAGGACCTACGTAGGTTTTCAATACACTCCCGCCATACGCCATAATGTGACAGGGCCTTTACACGCGCGTTACACGCGCATTATGCGTGCATCAGTACACGTCGGTCCACATTCATAGACGTCGACGGTCGGCGGTGAACGCCGGCGCGCATTGTGGGGCGTCCAAAGTTTTGTGCAAGCATAAAACTTTCGACGACCGACAACGCGCATCAACGCGCGGGTGCCAATATTATGGCGACGTCAGAAGCACGTCGACAGCGCTAGAATAACGTTATGCGAACGCTAGGCACACGCCGGGCGCGCGTGACGGTCGTTCCCACACGTTGTGCCGGGGGATGGTGCCGTATTGCATGCACAGTGGTATGCAAACCTGCCATTTCTCCACTCACTCTGTCAGAGGTGACCAGACGCGATGGCCGAATGAGTTGAGCGTCCGTCTCCCGTGTTGGTAGATGGTGGGATTCGAACCCACGGGTTCGAACCCTGCTCGAGTCAAACTCGTTGTTAATGTTAAACATTCCGACTTGTTGGGTCCGTATCATAAATAAAGTAATGCTTAAATAATTTGCAAAATACTCCTTTTCGTTATTCCAATATTTAAATCATGTCATAAAACCATCCTAATAATATCTAAATAATTTAAAACTGTTATAAAAACCATGCTAACAATATTCAACTTAATTGTATGTGTTTGCTAATGTATGCTATGTGTGAATGTAATTCAATGTCAAATTGTCCAGAAGGTTAGCCATCAAATATCATCACTGGAGATAATAACTCTGGAATAAGAATGTATATATGTATGCATGAATCATGAATGTATTTACCTAGCTGGACTTTGCATATGGTCTTATGTGCTTTCTAAAGTGTATCTAGATACTAGAACTGACAAAAGCATATATAATTGCACAGTCTAGGCTTTCCCAGAGATTAGGCAAACCAAGTTATCTAGAGCCTGGGGTTGTGCATGCTGATAGCGGGTTTGTGGCTTCAGTTAAGCTGACTGAAGGACAGATAGAGGCCCAACACCTACACATGAAAGAGCTTTGGGGGAGGGTGGGAGAGATTACTAATATGCTGGGGGACTGGAATTGTGATAGTGAAGGCTTGAGTGGGTGTCCAGTGCCATGATCAGTGGGTGCGGTGCACAGCTGCTCTCCCCCCCCCCCCACCACCACCACCACCACCCATGGCCATTTAAGGAAGGCAGGTGAGGTGGGTGGATTACCCCCATCTCCCATATCCCCACTGACTGGTTGGTTGGTTGGTTGTTGGAGCTTTACGTCCTGGCAACATCTAAGGTCAAATCAGGACGTGATGTTACCCAATGAAATGGTGAGGTTGACCAATGAAATTGCATGTAACTGTACTAACTGCTGAGAGATACAATACAAGCAAGGAGTGTATCAAGTAGTGTGGCCAGGAAGCAAGAGGAAGAGCTAGGAAGAAATGAACCACAGTGCCCCCCTAACTTCTGCAATGTTAATTGGAATTTGAAGTCTGTTATTAATAGAAGGAGTATTAAGTAATGTCAGTAGAGCTTTGCTTTTCACATCAGACCTTGTAGGGTGTAAGTTGTCTTATTCTAGTGGTAGATGAGCCTGTCTCAAAAGGTGATAACTCTTTGTTTGTTGTCCACATAACGATTGACACAAAACAGCACAGAAACGGTTACACTGAAAACACAAGGACATTTGCTTCAAATCAATATGTATTCTATTAGGATTATGAAACACCATAGATCAGTTCATCCTGAGCAGCACAGAGTATGTTGATTGTTACAATGGACAAATTTTGTGTCAAAATACTTATCACCTTTTGAGAGAGGCTCAAATATCCGCTAGTTAAGGCAATGACTTATAAATTGATACATGTCGCTTCCTAGCCAGGCGCTCAGCATTATTAGGATAGGACATGCACTGTTTGTCTCAGTGTCAGGATAATGTGAATGAGTGGATAATGTGAAACTCATGGTGCTGGCGGCCTGGTCTCCCAGTTGGACAGCACTATAAAATCACCATGAGTGCGCACTGTTACAAGTCTGTACCAGTCCTGATATGAACTTAGCTGTTGCTAGGATGTAAAACAACAAACAAACAAAACAAACAAACACTATAAAGTCACCATGAGTGCGCACTGTAACAAGTCGGTACAAATCCTGATATGACCTTAGTTGTTGGCAGGACGTAAAACTCCAACAAGCAACCACTCTGTCAGCCACTTACGCCCAACCCCTCACTTACATCCCAGCCATGAGCTCGCTGGCAGCTGCTCACTCGGCACCCTAATGGAGGCGTAGTAACACCTAACGCTCATCCAACTTCCGGTCCGCATAGCTCGGGTATTGTGTTACTGCAGTGGGTTTGACGAGCTGATATTGGAACTGCTGTGAGCTGCTCGATATTAAATAGCACCCCATAGGCACCCAAGCAGTAAATAGTCAATGGCATGAATGAGCTGCTCAGACTTGCAGAGTGGCTGCGTACCGACGCTCCCTTGACACACAGTGGTTGGTTGTTGGAGTGTTAGGTGCTGGCAAAATTTAAGGTCATATCAGGATGGGTACCGACTTCTGACAGTGCACACTCATGGTGACTTTATAGTGCTGCCCCATTGGGAGACCAGGCCACCCACACCATGACCTGATATCTGATATCCCTCTCAGTCACATTATCCTGACACAGCCAATCAATCCTTGTCCTATCCTAATAATGCCGAGCACCTGGCTAGGAAGAGACAAGTATACATTTTTAAGTCATTGGTTTGAATCGACCATGGTTAAAACCAAAATGAGAGACTGACGCTAAACACATTCGGCCATCCCGTCTGGTCTCACACAGCAGTGAAATGTTCAGAGTCCGAGCAGCTCAGAGGTGGCAGTGAGCCCATTGTATGGAAAACCTCAATAACTGGGCGGAAAATGCTCACTCAAAAGTTTCATCATTGATTCATTAATGCCTTGTCAACTCCCATGCGTGATTCACACAATGAGGGCAACAACAAAATCGGACAATGCAGTAGTTAATCACAATCCACCGCAAGTGAATACATATATTCATTCAGAATACCTGACCTGCTTCCTTGAGTAAAATATATTGCATAATCCGTGAGCTAAAAAAAAGTCTTATTTCTTTGCTGAATGCATCACGTTGATAATAATAACCTACTGTACTTTTATTTAGTTCAAACTAATATTTATGTTAATAGACTAACTTTAGGATAGCTAAAGTTCAATCATGCAAAATAATGTGTTTATGCACACCAGTTAAAGCTAAATACAACATGCCATTGCTGCTCACTAGGTCTTATGGAAGCCACCACGGTTTTAATTTTTGGAGATAATCATCTATACCTTGATGTTCATAACATTCACGGGGCGCTGTGGCCTAATCGGTAGAACTTGGGAATTTGTGACTTTGGTTCCCGGTCGAGTGAAACCAATAACTTTAAAATTGATACTTGTCGCTTCCTAGCCTGGCACTCTGCATAAATAGGATAGGATAAGGACTGGTTAGCTCAGTGTCAGGATAATATGACTGAGTGGGATATCGGGTCATGGTGCCAGCAGCCTGATTTCCCAGTGGGCCGGCACTATAAAGTCGCCATAGGTGTACCCATCCTGATATGACCTTATATGTTGCCAGGACGTAAAACTCCGACAACCAACCAACATGACATGTAAGTAGGCAGCAACAAGTGTGTTCAATTTTTCAGGTCAGGAACCGGGAGCGCTTTAGTCTGAGCGTGATCTCTACTAAGATTCGGCAATAATGGGTGACTGTCATTAGGATGTTCAGAATGGAGGGCAGTCAACTTAAATTGAGGAATGAAAATGATCATGGAGGAAAAAACCCAAAAGAAATCGATGGCGAGATGGGTAATAATATGGTCATACTAAGAACAGTGGAATGCTGACCAAGGATAGGCGAGGCTGTTTTATCAGAGGATTGGAGCTAGGATAGGGTAAGGACTGTACTGGATGAAAACTGACTTCAGCCCCCCCCCCCTCCCCCAGCATTTCCCTGACAAGCCTATGACTAAGTATGACATACTTTTTGCATTTACACTGAAATCATTCAAATCAAACCCAAACATGGTTGAATGCTTATAAAGTAATTTGTGCTATTTTAATCAAATCTGGAAAACACCCTTAGAATATTTTACTTTATGTAGAATATCATAAGATATTTTAGAAATAATACAAATCACAAATGCCCACAAACAATTGCTGAAATCCACGGGATCTTCAATCCCTGTTAACATTGAGTGGCTCAACTAGTTCTAACAGAAACCAAACCACTGCCTTAAGATTCATCAACGGTGGCTGCAGTTGGCCACGTATTTGGTTTTCTTCTTCGGAAATGTGCCGCTTACTGATGGTTGTGCTGGGTGCAGATCAAGTGGTTTTCTTTATAAGTGGGTCACTGAATTTGGAATAGACTACATCACGGTTCCAGCGGCGCGGTGCATTGTGGGATGCATCAGAGCAAAACAACCCCCCCAAAAGCACATGGCACATGCTAATACACTGGGTGCAGCTATGAAATGTGCTAGTTTCAGCTCATCTCAGCTCTTGTTTGAAACATAGAATACTAACTAAAAAAATATATATAATAAATTAAGATATTAATCTTTTATCCAGCATTGCATTTACATCAATATAATCAGCACATCTTATGCCATGTGCATTTAGATTTAGAAAGATCTAGGCACTCAGACTAGTGTTAGAGCCATAGCCAGACTACTCAATGCATTGTCAATGGCAGTGAGCAATCTCCATACAGAAAAAGTAAAATATTGATAAAACGACACCACCTAGGCACAAACCGCTTGGAACACATATAGAAAACATGTTTAACAAAAAGATTATATTAAATTGATAAGGTTAGGGTTTTGGATTTCTATTAATTTGGAATCAAACTGACGTTTTTCAATGCTTGTATAGGCAAACTCAATGGCTGTACGGCTTTGCTTTGCTCCCAAGGCCGTTTTCAGCGCATGCGCAGTCGGAACCGTGATGTAGTCTATTCTGAGAACCCGAGCAGCTTACCGAGCTTTGTGCCCATGAGCTGCTCTGTCTTCATCTCCCCCTCTGTCTCCCTGTCCCCCTCTCTCTAAATAGTGCAGAGCAGTTCCATTCCACCAGGACAGTGCCGGCAATGGACGGTGAAGGTTCACCCCATTTCCCACCCCTATTTATCTTCACAATGAGCTGCTCAATACAGGCTGATACATCGCACCCGCCCATACACCGAGCACTGAGCAGATCAATAGATGCTCAGAATCGGCAGCGGAACAGGGCCTTTGGCCACTGTGACGCCAGGCCCACCGCAATCTATAGAGACTGACTGACCCTCAAACAAAACTCGTGAACCATTGGAGTCACTTTGACTGACTGACTTGAGGGTTTGTCTTGACTGACTTGGGTAACTGGCCGCAAACCTGCGGGATTTGGTTTCGGCACTGATAAATCAGTTCGATGATCAAAGTTAAAGACTTCCAAGCAACACATCCAAGTCAACTTGAGGCTGCAGACATGAGCAGAGAAGTAAAACAAATTAGCTGATTGTGGGCGTATGCCTCAAAACTCGGCCGAAGGCCGAGTAGGAGTGGGGGAGGGTTAGGGAGGGGGGGGGGGTCACTCCCCCTCCCACAGAGAAATATTTTTACAAGTAGGACTCAATTGGTGAAATTTGGTAGCCATTTAGGAGGGAGAAATTTCACTCTTCACCTGTGACATAAGTTAAGAGTAGGCATATAGACCAGTACTCTAAGAATAAAGAAGTGCATAAAGAAGTGTATACACCTATACCATAGTTAATAGTTTCAGTTATTTAATTTATTGTCCAGGAAGCATTTAATTGACGGGAATCAGCCAATTGGCGGGAAATGCTCATGCCTGAGGGTGGGCGCCGAAGGGTTGGAGAGGCAGGAGTGGAAAAAGGTGGGATTCAAAACAAAAGAACACAGAGCAGCAGTGAAAAAGGAAAAAGGCCCCCACTCAAGCAAATAACTCCTTCGATCAGGAGAAGTAAGCCCGCGGAGAAAAATAAGAATGGGTAAGATTGAGGTAAGAGAAGTGAAGAGAGTTGAGTCAATGGGGGGCTATGCCTCCTTGCTCTGTGGTGACCAGTCAGAAAGCTGGGGCCCACCCAAGCAAATAACTCCTTCGATCAGGAGAAGTAAGCCCGCGGAGAAAAATAAGAATGGGTAAGATTGAGGTAAGAGAAGTGAGGAGAGTTGAGTCAATGGGTCCATGCCTCCTTGCTCTGTGGTGACCAGTCAGAAAGCCGGGAACACAAACGGAGTAGTGGTGGTAGGAAGTGAAAAGCTGGCGGGCCTCCCGCTGCAATATTTTGTGTAGATAAATACAGGAGAGGAGACTCACAGCTGAAGGGAGATGGAAGAGATGTGGACGAAGTGGAGTATGGACAGCAAGTGGAGAGTGCAATTAGGTCACTCTCTGCAGATGATTCGTGCTCCGCGAATAACTCAATGTCCGATTGAAATAAGCTGACTAAACCGTGGACAAAGTGGCAATTATTAGTATTAGTACTATTAGTACTCCCGTATTAACTGACCGGACGGGAGGGCCGAATGAGTTAGAGCATCCGTCTCCCGTGTTGGTAGATCGTGGGGTCGAACCCTGGTCGAGTCAAACCAATGACTTAAAAATTTATACTTGTCGCTTCCTAGCCAGGTGCTCGGCATTTATTAGGACAATGCAAGGACTGGTGTGCTCAGTGTCAGGATAATGTGACTGAGTGGGATACGAGGTGATTGTGCTGGTGGCCTGGTTTCCCAGCAGGGCAGCACTATAAACTCGCCATGAGTGTAGTGTGCATTGTCACAAGTCGGTACCCGTCCGGATATGACCTTAGATGTTGCTAGGACCTAAAATAACAACAAACAAACACAAACAAAACCCGTATTAACTATGCCCCTTACCTAAGCACCGGTAACACATTTTATATTTATGTCTATAAAGACAATTCAAATATACCACGTACATGTGCCGAAGTCAATTTACCAGATGTGGATCGGTAATCACTCATCTGGTCAACAGTAAAGATAGCCAAAATCCCTGGAACTGGACTGTACACATAATAGGCCCGACCTGCTCCCAACGGGTAGGGCGGGTACAGAGCGGGTAGGGATCATCTCGAACTCTATCCCATAAACCTTGTAGCTCCTAATCTTATCACAAAGCGGTCCAGCCCTCCCACCCCTCGATTCGTCCACGGTTGGGGAATGGAGCACGCCAAACACAGAGCACTCGTCTTCTACTCAGGTCGTTGAATCATTACTAAATCGAGAAATCGAGCCCCTCCCCCTACCCGCCCCGCCCTCACCACACTACACACATACACACTTCTAGTATACAGACTTTCTTTCTGTTACATTTGTTGATTAAGCGGGGTAACTTCAAATTACTGGTGGACAATTTGTTCTTCCTCATTCCTCTGCGCCATGCCCAATTCAGAGCGCCAGGTGAGGTCGTGACAAGGATCAAGTGCTTTTAAGTTATTCCTTTGACTCCGCCGGCATCCTGCAACAACACTCATTCGAGCATATTGTGTGGGGTTTTTTTTTGGGGGGGGGATGATGTATTTATGGTGCCCATATCGGTTAAGTCTAATGACTTGTTTTCGCCGCTAGACAGTAATAGTCTTGTGGTTCCCCTTGTTTTGTTACTTTCAGTATTTTGTTACTTTCAGTTGCGCATCTATCTACTGCATGCATTCTTCGAGGCCAAAGTAGAAAGAGTGACCCTCAACCCGGCCGCTCATTTCTAAAATAGCCAGTTCTCGTTCCCCCAAAGCCCACTGATAGTGATACCAAAGGCCACTATTCAACTGTTCAACCTTAACACTAAAGCCATCTGAGTCAATAGCTGCAGCTTAAGGCAATCCGATACTCGCAACTTGAACAATGAGTGCCAATGTAAGTATTTGAAGTTGGGTTTGAGTTCCTGCCATTTCTTAAAAGAATATTAATTAGCAGGTTAATTGTTATAATCGACCTTACTTCAGTTTGAAGTAACTTTTAATATAAATGGTTAACTTTTAGATGTATTTGATTGTTCATTTGTTTGTTGTTGTTTTACGTCCTAGCAACACCTAAGGTAATATCAGGATGGATACTGACTTGTGACAGTGCGCACTTATGGCAACTTTATAGTGCTGCCCCACTGGAAGACCAGGATGCCAGCAGCATGACCTGATATCCCACTCAGCCACATTATCCTGACACTCAGCCAACCAGTCCTTGTCCTATCCTAATAATGCTGAGCTCCAGGCTAGGAAGCGACAAGTATCAATTTCTAATTCATTGGTTTGACTCGACCAGGGTTCGAAGCCACGATCCCATTGTCGACCAACACGGGAGACGGACGCTCTAACTCATTCAGGCCATCCCGTCTGGTCAAATGTATTTGAAGTCAGAAAATTCCTAATTCTTTCATAATCTACTAATATCCCCTACCGAAGTACCCGCTGATCTACCTATTTACAATGTAATGTAAACAGCCAGAAGACCAGTGTCTCGGTGATGAAAAATATGCATGTTCTGATGAATAAACTGTTTTACCAACAACAACAAAATAATAATAATACTGTTGTCCCTGTGAAAAATCTTGACACCCTAGACTACAAACAGGTTCTATTAAATTCACTTAGTATGACCTTCTAAACACCAACAAATATTTAGTAAGCGCCAGCATCTAAGTTGGACAATGTAGGATCAAATCTAGATGAGTGCTTTGGTTTAGGAAATGTGATGCTTTCATTGGACTATGCAACTTTAAGCTGTTCTCAGCCTTAACACATGGGCTTAAACCCCAGCCGAGTTAAATGTTGTGACATTCCGGCTTTATTACTTGTGTACTTGGTATTATTATACCGACCCACCCACGGGGAGGCTAAGGACTAACACATGTACATATATATGTATAAACAATACCTGTACTCATAGAGGTGGGAAATGAATTCACCAAAATCCAGCAACCGGAAACGGAAATAGCCCTGTATGGGGGCTGCCATTTGTACACTCGTGTTGAATAATCAAAATCCAGCAAACGGAAAGAGAAATCATGCGTCGAGCTTCACTACGCAGCAAACAGGGTGGATGACAGCTATTGGTTAATAATAGCCTATTGGCTTAATGCTTAACAACGCTCTGCTGCAGAGTAGCGCAAGCCGAATCGGGGAACAACTACACTGGTCCCTCCCTACAAATCTTCCATTTATGGTCGGATGATGTCACCGGGACCAGTCTATGTGTTCCTCCATGCTACTCTGCGTAATCCACCCCAGCCAAGACGTGGGTTACTGGATTTGAAATTCTAGCAACTCGGGTGACCCGAATCGTGTCATTCGAATGCGGCCTGGGGGGTTGGTCCTAAGCATTCCTTATTCATATTATTTATACTAGTTCAGCATGAAAACAGCAAAAGACCCTATAATACTAAGACGGCTCACTCAGCCTGGACTGTGTAATCAAAATGCTCAAACCCACCACTTGGTGCGCTGGCTGTTCTCTTGGTTAAACAGTTGCTATATTATATGTATAAATGTATATATGAATGTGAAAGATGGGTGATGATGGCGATGATGATGATGATGATGATGCTGATGATGTGAATTTCTTCATAGCAATTTCATATTGATGTGTATTCATAATTACCTATCTCATGTATAATATAATTGTATGTGTTTACATGTGAAACACCAACCAGCAGCCGGGCTGATCATACCCACCACAAGGTGGCACTGCGAAATTTATATTACCATGGAATAGATAAGGAGTGAGCTGTCTTAGTATTATAGGGTCTTTGCAACAGCTCAAAGCCGCCGAGGTGGGAAACCGGAAGTGCCTTATTAAGCTGTCACTACACTTGATACACCGCATCAACAACTTACAAATTTTACACATGTAGCCAGCTAAACTGGAATTAGGCTATTTACTAGGATATTCCGAGGAACAATGGATTGGAAAAAAACAAATGTCCGAGATTTAAATTTCAACCAAATAATCAACAAATATAACAACAACAAAAACAAAGTAAGCCACTCGGTGGAATTGCCAACTCAGCTTCTGCAAATTCTTCTCGTGCTGGTGCTATCAACACGCTAATGACTAATGTCTCTGTTCGCAGAGTGAAGTCCCCCAGCTAGGCGAGAACTGAACGTAGAGTAACGACTCCGCACGGAGAGTGACCCAATGTGAATGGGTGTGTCGGAGAAATGATTGACATCGAGCAGCACGTGGCCTTAGGACGTGGGGCGGGCCCGTCCAACCCCGGTGTGGTGGCTTCAGCGTGTTCCCGTGCTCAGACGTGTCCCTCGCTTCTGCGCATGCGTCAGAATCTAGTAAACATGGCCGTAATCGATTAACACGAACCGGGCGACTCGGGTCATCCGAATTTCAAATAGAACACGCGAGTGGAGTCGACAAATACACGTCCCGTGTGCAAAAAAAGAATAACTTAGATTAATGAAATGGAAATATAGGTAAACTGGGCCATGATACAATACTTTAAATCCTATTTTGCTATACTTTTATCGGTTATTAAAAAAAAAAGAACAAACTGTCCACCCGAGCGTATTCGATTATTCAACCCGAGTTTGTAGGATGTGCGCATGCGCCAATAAGTGGCTGGGGTGACCCGAGTTGATGCGAAATCCGCGCATGCGCAGAAGCAACGGGACACGTCTGAGCACGGGAACACGCTGAAACCACCACACCGGGTTGGACTGACAATGCGCGCACCGGGCCGAGCTGACCCTGCTCAGGGCTGGTACAGTGTTCCCTGGGCTGAACCTGCACAGCCCCGGGCTGAACCTGCACAGCCCCAGGCCGGAACTATGTCTATCACTTATCAGCCTATCTCTATGCTCCCGGGCCGAGCCTGCCCCGGGCTGGTACAGTGTTCCCCGGTGTAACGATTTCAATTTCCCTCTTTTCCAAGTTCCCCCCGGGAATCTGAAAACGTTTTTAATTTCCCTCCGGTGAAATTGAAAACGTTTTCAGATTCCTGGGAGGGAAATTAAAAACAGTTTTCAGATTCCTCCCCCTATTTTCAAATTCCCCCCTCCGGGAATTTATAATTGTTTCAAAAACTTTTAAAAAACGTTTTAAAATTCAGACCCATAATATTTTTTTCTTAGCCATCTTGGAGATGTTTTGTGTCATTTGGAGTGAAATATCTTTTGTTGTAATAGTAATAATTTCCATTATGCTATTCTGTGTGTATTATTATATTTGTCATGAAAATTATAAAAAAATATAAAAAATAAAGAAAATTCCCCCAAAATGGGGGGAGGGAAAGTTAAAACGAGGGAAGGAAAACGAAAAACATTTTCAAATTCCCATGGGATGAATTTTAAAACATTTTCAAGTTCCCCTGGGGGAACTTCAATCAGGCAGGAATTTGAAATCTTTACACCGGGCTGCACCTGCACAACCCCGCGCTGGAACTAATAACTATGCCTATCAGCCTATCTCTATGCTCCCCGGGCCGAGCCTGCCCCGGGCTGGTACAATGTTTCCGGGCTGAACCTGCACAACCCCGGGCTGGAACTATGTCTATATACGAGATCACCGTTCTGACTGTGTGTGCGCTGAAAACGGCATTGGCAGCAAAGGTTACTGGCATTGAGTTTGCCGATACCCGTAGGGCAAAACTTCGATGTTATTCAAAATTATTAGAAATACATAACAATTTTGTACAAACATGGATGGATGGATGGATGCAATATAATAATATAATGAATATGCTTAAGACACAACTCTCCATAATTAAGCATTTTGAGCTAAGAAACATACAATTTCAGTCACTTTACAGGCTGATGTTTACATCACCATTGATTAGAGATAAGTAATTCTTGTTCTAAATATTAAAATGTCAAATGTGGCAACAAAAACTTGTTTCAAAGAAATATATAACCAATGTCTGATTAACCCTACCCATTTCCTAGCCCAACATATGTTATTAACCATAGGATATAAATAAAAACATGAATAAAATGAGTAAAACTGACTCTGACTATGGCTCTAACAATAGTCTGAGTGCCCAGATGTGTCTCAATCTAAATGCAGATGGTATAAGATGTGCTGATTAGATTGATCTAAATGCAATGCTAGATAACAGATTAACATCTTAATTTATTATATATATATATTTTTTAGTTGGTATTCTATGTTTCAAACAAGAGCTGAGATAAGCTGAAACTAGCACATTTCAAAGCTGCACCCACTGTCTTAGCATTAGCCATGTGCTTCGCGAGGGTTTGTTTTTCTTTCATGCATCCCACAATGCACCGCGCCGCTGGAATGACGATGTAGTCTATAGACTACATCACGGTTCCAGCGGCGCGGTGCATTGTGGGATGGGTCAGAGCAACCCCCCCCCCCCAAGAAGCACATGGCACATGCTAATACACTGGGTGCAGCTATGAAATGTGCTAGTTTCAACTCATCTCAGCTATTGTTTGAAACATAGAATACTAACTAAAAATATATATATAATAAATTAAGATATTAATCTTTTATCCAGCATTGCATTTACATCAATATAATCAGCACATCTTATGCCATGTGCATTTAGATTTAGAAAGATCTAGGCACTCAGACTATTGTTAGAGCCACAGCCAGAGTACTCAATGCATTGTCAATGGCAGTGAGTAATCTCCATACAGAAAAAGTAAAATATTGATAAAACCACACCACCTAGGCACAATTCGCTTGGAACACATATAGAAAACAGGTTTAACAAAAAGATTATATTAAATTGATATGGTTAGGGTTTTGGATTTCTATTAATTTTGAATAAAGCTGACGTTTTTCTATGTGTGTATAGGCAAACTCAATGGCCGTACGCCTTTGCTTTGCTCCCAAGGCCGTTTTCAGCGCATGCGCAGTCGGAACCGCGATGTAGTCTATTCTTCCCGGGCTGAGCCTGCGCTGCCCCTGACTGACAGTGACACGGTGCACCTGGAGCAGAGCGGACACTGCTGTATAGTCTTCCACCAGTCGTACTAGTAGTAGTAGTAGTAGTAGTAGCAGCACGAGTAGTAGTAGCAGCACTATTAGTTGTGGTAGTAGTAGTTGTTGTAGTAGTTGTAGTAGGTGTGTCTGTGCGTGGCTTTTAGTTTTCGATGCGGTGAATTCTGTGATTTGCTGTTGTGCTCGTGTAGGTCACAACACAAGTGACGCTTGTCAACGTGTACAGCGGTAGTAGTAGAAGTAGTTGTATTAGTAGTCGTAGTAGTAGTAGTATTAGTTATAGTAGTAGCAGTAGTAGTAAACCTAGTAGTAGGTGTAGTTTTCGACGTGGTGAACTCAGATTTGCTCTTTGCTCGTGTAAGTCACAACGGAAGTGACGCTGGTCCAAGCGGATAACATTACACGTACAGCGGTGCCGCCGGTAACAAGATAGAGGGGATATGCACATTCTAAAAAACATGTGGACGTTAAGGGAGGACTAGGGGGTGGAAATCAAGTCGATTGTCCAATAAGAACATACAAAATAAGTGACATTTGGTCAAATTACAACACAATTGGAGGCCATAATAACGCCTCCGCCGAAATTGGGTCACACATCGACGCGATAGAAACGCTGCCGCCGATGCATCGGTGGCCATATTTTCAAATATTGGTGCTCGCCGGGAACCGCTCAAGGGGATTCCCCAAATCTATAAATAATTTCACGTTTAGCTAACACGCACCGTTTAGGCGCCTCTGCATACGGTGTGACATACTTCGCCAGGGTGGTGATAGCTAAACAGGGTTACCGGCTAACACCAAACGACGCTAACACCACGTTCTGCATATGGCCCCAGGTCTCAGCTAGCCAGACGGAATGGTTCAGATGAGCAGTTATCTGCCGGCACCAGCAGCACAAAGCAACACCAAACAGCACTAAACAGTTCACCCACAAGAGAAGCATGGCCGCAATGAACGTCCCTTCTTTTGTTTGGGTTGATGCTGTCCTACAACAGAAGTATCTATGTTTGACCATAAACTAGGGCTCAGAAGAAGCTAGAGGGGATGGATAGCAAACAAGACGGACCAGAATATCTGAATAATCTCAGAGAGCGTGTATATAGATGAGAGGGACAACTCCCGCGAAAATCGGTAACACAGGCTACAGTGGCGCTTCTCGCGGTCATTGTTGAACAAGCCTTGAGTTTGCCGGTACACGCATTGCAAAACATTAGTTTTATTCAAAATTAATAGAAATCCAGAACCCTAACCTTATAAATTTAATATTAATTCTTTTTGGTAGGTAAACATGATTTCTATATGTGTACCAAGCGATTTGTTTCTAGGTGGTGTGGTTTTAGAGATATTTCACTTTTTCTGTATGAAGATTGCTCACGACCATTGACAATGCCTTGAGTTTGGGTACGCGTACAGCCGTGTCATAAACTGTTCAACAACCACCACTTGGAGCGCCACAGTCGGCAGCTGTTAGTAACAGCTGCTGACTGTTACACAGTCTCGTATTAGAGTTGTTCCTCTCATCTATACATGCTCTCTGATAATCTATAACAATTTATAGAACAACAATAATAAAATGTTCATATATGCATGCATTCTTTAAAAAAAACATATTTATTTATTTTATTTATTCATTTAACCAAACAACAAATAAATGACTTTCTAGTACTGTTCTCAATGGGGGACATGTGGCGTAGTTCATTTTTCCGACACTTGGTGGCGCGTCGGTACTAGTGGGCCTAAACGAGCATTGACAGTGCTTTGGGATTGCCGGTACGAGCAGTGCAAATCGTTTAATTTATTCAAAATTAATTGAAATGCAGAACCCTAACCTTATAAATTTAATATAATATATTCGTTGAATATGTTTTCTATATGTGTACCAAGCGGTTTGTCTCTAGGTGGTGTGGTTTTAGAGATATTTCACTTCTTCTATATGAAGATTGCTCACGGCCATTGACAATGCATTATGTTTGCGGGGTGTGCAGTGCAAAACGTCTATTTTATTCAAAATTAATAGAAATGCAGAACCCTAACCTTATAAATTTAATATAATCTATTCGTTGAATATGTTTTCTATATGTGTTCCCAACCAGACGGGATGGCCGAATGAGTTAGAGCGTCCGTCTCCCGTGCTGGTAGATCGTGGGGTCGTGGGTTCGAGTCCCGGTCGAGTCAAACCAATGACTTTAAAATTGATACTTGTCGCTTCCTAGCCAGGCGCTCGGCATTATTAGGATAGGGCAAGGACTGGTGTGCTCAGTGTCAGGATAATGTGACTGAGTGGGATAGCAGGTCATGGTGCCAGCGGCCTGGTTTCCCTGTGGGACAGCACTATAAAGTCGCCAGGAGTGCACACTGTTACAAGTCGGTACCCATCCTGATATGACCTTAGATGTTGCTAGGACGTAAAACAACAACAAACAAACAAACATATGTGTTCCAAACATTTTGTTTCTAAGTGGTGTGGTTTTAGAGATATTGCCATTGACAATGCATTGAGTTTGCCGGTATGCGCAGTGCAAAACGTTTATATTCAAAATTAATAGAAATGCACAAGCCTAACCTTATAAATTTAATATAATCTATTTGTTGAATATGTTTTCTATATGTGTACCAAGCGGTTTGTCTCTAGGTGGTGTGGTTTTAGAGATATTTCACTTCTTCTGTATGAATATAATTGAAGATTGCTCACAGCCATTGACAGTGCATTGAGTTTGCCGGTACGTGCAGTGCAAAACATCTATTTTATTCAAAATTAATAGAAATACATAACCCTAACCGTATAAATTTAATATAATCTATTCATTGAATATGTTTTCTATAAAGCATTGAATATGTTTTCTATATGTTTTCTTAAAAGCAGTTTGTTTCTAAGTTGTGTGGTTTTAGAGAAATTTCACTTTTTCTGTATGAAGATTGCTCATAGCCATTGAGTTTGAACTAAAAAGTCGGAGGTCCCCCATTGATTAATTTTCTCTCAGAATCACTGTGCGATACGAATCCCCGACTTGGTTGAACTTGATTGTGCAGTTCTGAGCGGCGCGCCGTTAGTACCGGGCAGGCGGTAGGGCGGAGAGGCTGTGCAGGGCTGGGCTCGTCTGAATAACGAGGAATAGATGGTCACGTGGGGAGCCCTGAGAGACAGCTAAGGAGGCAGCCGCGTCTAGACGCGCCCACTGCCCATGCCCGCCGCACACAACGCGAGAATCTGACCTGATCGGGCACAGGTTCCAGTCAGATAATGGGTATCGGATGTGCACTGCGCATGCCCCATTCCATTGTCAATCTCCGCCCTCCCCCCCCTTCCTCCCTCTCTCCGATATCGCGCCCATCGACAGATTATCTTAATTGAATCTGGAAGGGGGAATAGCCAATCTCCGATCAACTGTGAGTTACTGAGAGGTAGGCCCTGCAGCAAGTGGTTGTCATGGAAAGCAGGGTGTTACTAGGTAGAATTTATATAAACATCTACATTAATTTATCATGAAAAGGCATGGTTTTCTTTTAAATCGTTGACATACTTAAAAAAACACCCAACTACCATGCAATTCTGTATTAATATAGGAGAGAAGCAATATATCTTATATAACATATATATATATATATATATATATACAGTATAACCCCGTTAAACCAAACTTGAAGGGACTCTAGAAATGTGTTTGGATTAACCGATCATTGGTTTAACCGAGCTTTGACTTTGACTTGGTTTTGGCAAAAACGGGGGTGCATTATGAATATACAATGTATGTGGACACTATGATTATTGTTTCTTATGTATATACAGTTTAACCCCATTAAACCAACCTCGGTTAAATCAAACAATCGGTTAATCCAGACTTTTTTCGGCGACCTGCAAAATACTACCATTTATCATATAACAAATTGTCAGATGACCTTAAAACCACACGAAAGTTTGGTTTAACTGTACCGGAAGTGGCCTGGGGCCGACAATTTTGTTTGGATTAACCGATACTTTGGATTAACCGACTTTGGTTTAACCAACTTTTCTATATGATAAATGGTAGTATTTTGCAGGGCCGCCGAAAAAAGTTTGGATTAACCGATCGTTTCGTTTAACCGAGCTTGGTTTAATGGGGTTGTACTGTACTGAGTAATTTCAGCTAATATTGGAAAGAAAATCACCTTAAAACTGTTCAATAGAACCTTTCCGTTGAACATGCACAATGAGTTGCTATCCACAACATTAGTTCTTCCTAGCACCATCAGAGGGTGGGTGGGTGGTTGAAATTTTCTATAAGACCTTTTCACAAAACATGCTGCACAGTGAGCTGCTTTCCACAACATTTGTTTCTGTCACTCCAATCTGGGGATGGGGTTGATGGTGGATGTTTTCTACCTGCTTTTAGAGGGAGAAAATATACTCGCAGTACCGGCCAATGTCTGTGCGTGGTTCATTGTGGGAAAGATTTGTTGGAGGGCTTTTGTTTGTGAGTTGTGGTGTAGATGTGTGAACGTCAGGGGCCGTATGCATGAAGAATTATTTATCGGCTCCGGTGGTAAGGACCGCGTTCGGGTCAGCTAACACCAGTGTTGGGAAATGGGTCACAGGGTATGTACGGAGCCAAAGTGCAGAGGAGCTAGCTAACCTAGCGGTTATTTATAGATTTGGGAAATCCCTCTGAGCCTGTTGCCGGGGAGCACCGCTATTTGACAATATCGCTGTCGATGCGGCGGCGGCGGCGATTTGTTTTGTTTATATCAGTAATTTTTTCACAGGAAAAAGGGGAAAGCAGAAGCGCAATACTTATGAGGTGCTTTCCCCATTTAAAAATAACACAGATACATTGCTTATACCATAGAAATAATAAATAGAAAGATAAAAGTCAAAAGCATATCAACATTACCCTCAATACTGTAAATTACATCTCACTATTTATGTACTAGATTACTAGATTCGACAGTATGAATATCGCCACCGATGTAGCGGTGGCGTTAATATCGTTTCGAATTTGGGGTTAATTTGACCAAATTTCACTTTGTGATTATGTTATTCTGTTAAATATGATAGCATTGAATAGATTTGGCCCTAATATATCGCCGCCGATGCGGCGGCAGCGGCAGTGGGCGGTGGAGATTTGTTTTGTTTAGATTCGACAGTATGAATATCGCCGCCGATGTAGCAGTGGCGTTATTTTCGCTTCGATTTTGGGGTTAATTTGAGCAAATTTCACGTTTTGACTATGTTATTCTGTTAAATATGATAGCATTGAATAGATTTGGCCCTAATATATCGCCGGCGATGCGGCGGCAGCGGCGGCGGGCGGTGGAGATTTGTTTTGTTTAGATTCGACAGTATGAATATCGCCGCCGATGTAGCGGTGGCGTTAATATTGCTTCGATTTTGGGGTTAATTTGACCAAATTCACTTTTTGACTATGTTATTCTGTTAAATATGATAGCATTGAATGGATTTGGGCCTAACCGATACATAACACTGCCCTTAAACCTAGTATGAACACTTGCTATCCAGACCGCCCTCTGTCCACACCTCTCTCTATCACCTCTCCCCCGGCCATGCTCCTCCTCAATATGTCTAAAAAGAGTTCCAGGAGGGGGAGCCCGCCGGCATTTCACTTTCTACTCTTACTCTGTCCGTGTCTATGGCCTGCTGGACGGTCACCATAGAGCAAATAGACACGGTCCTTTGACTCAACTCTCCTCATTTCTCTTTCCTAGACTCTGCCCATTTCGATTTCTCCCAGGCACACTTCTTCCCCTGACCAGGGTAGTTATGTTCTTGGGTGGGGCCCTTCACCTTTACGATTTCTCTGTCTTGTTCTTGTTGCTGGAACGACCGCTGCTCCCACCTTTGCCCGCCTTCCTCAAACCCCTGCTGCTGACCGGATTCAAGTGCTACACTACACCTACAGCTCAACTACACGCCGGACCGAAGAGATTCGCTGCCACCCCAATGCCTCGCCGTTACAATGTTGTGAAGATGTCCCCAGCTTCTACAACACTCCCTACTGAAGTTAAGTCTTCAACCGCAGATTGGGCCGATTTATCGGAGCCTCTCTACCCAATGTTGCAGTCCTGCAACTGGTAACCGTCGTAAGCTTACAAACACCCCCAATTGTCGTCGTCGTCGTAATATGAAGTGGTGTTAGTGTAGCCGACCTTAAACTCGCGGTGTTTCCATAACACTGCTCCATGCATAGCGACTTTTCACCACTAACCTAGAAATCCCGTCCAAAACCAGTTTTGGCTCGCTAACACCACTCCATGCATACGACCCCAGTGGGGGGGGGGGGGGGGGTCCGGTTTTGGTAGGTGGTGGGGTCAATAGTAATATACTGCGCAGTCCAAAACAGCCGGGTCACTCACTCACTCTCCAGCCACAGTCCCCGAGAGGCCCGGGTAGATAGACATGGCTTTGGGCGGCAGCTACAGCGGATGGAGCCGGCGACCAGGTTGGAGAATGGGTGGCTGGTCAGAGCTTAGAGGGACCGCGTTTCCTCTCGCTTCACTGGTCACCGCCAGGGGATATATCATCTCCACACACACTCTGGTAGGCAACCAGCGACGCTCAGAGAACTATGTTAGACTGGTACCCACCCTGAACTATAACTGCGGAGAGGTTGTGTGGTGATGTTCCTGAGTGGATACAATAGGCTGATCTTATAGACCTTGTCCACAGGACATGCACAGTGAGCTTATACTAGGTATCCCAAGTGCCGTGCCTGCATGGAATTTTACACTGCTTCTTCAAACCTCCGGCGTACCCTTAGATCTTTTTATTCTCATTGTATAGGCCATGGATTTATAGGAAAAAACACAGGAAGCCTGATAAGGTGGTTACTTAAAATTGTGGGGCCATCAAAAATGCTATCTTTTTAGTTTTGGGTGGGACCAATTAAGTAACAACCTAAAAAAGTCCATATCTTCTTTAATATTGGAGCGATTTTCACAAATGAAGTGTCATTGTAGTTCAAATTCAATATACTAACAGGTGAAATCCATTAAATCAAACTCAAAACTATTTTTGAAAATCACTTGGTATACCTAGTATAACTTATACCCATGGCACCAGTTCTTACCATTGCCATCAGAGGACAGGTTTGTGGTGGAAATTTCACCATGACACATTTTCACCAGGAACATCCTGCGCACTGATTTACTACTCACACCATTACATTAGTTCCGCCACTGCCACCAGATGGCGGGTTGGTGGTGGAAATTACCTATTGGCTACGTAGGGCAGAGGGACATGTCCTGTGAAACATCCCCTTTGAGAAATGTTATTTCAGATCAGTGTCTTAGGAGCTGATGTAAACAAATGGGAACATCATCCTTAGAGCGAGACTCGAACCCACATGTCTGGCATTCCAGGGCCAACATCATAGCTATTAGCCTCCCAAGGCTTCCTGATGCAATCAGCCTGTGCATGGCAACCTGAGGGGGTAAGTGCAACCCAGAACACTAGTTAAACATAGCTGGTTGCGGGCTGGCTGAAAGATTGGATGACGCAGGAGGTTGTAGGGTTCAATCCCCAGCCGTGGCAAACCAACAATTTACACAATTGATAATTGTCGCTATCCTGCTTGGAGCTCGGCATCATTATGACAGAGCAAGGATCAGTGGAATGAGGAAGGAAAATTAGCCGCAATTGACAGTTCCCCTGCTTAATAATGGATGGAACAAAGGTTTGAATCACAGAGGGGCTTACAGAGAGACACTCAGGCATGTCGGGTTAAAGCTGGATGTCCGATGAAGCATCAAATTTTCAAAATCAAAACAATTATCTAGATTTGATTCTACATATCTAACTTAGATACTGATGTACTTATTAAGTATTTGTTGCCACATAGAAGGGAACACTGAGTCAATTTAATAGAACCTGTTACTGCAGAAGCCTATGGTATCAGAGTTTTGGCGTGCTTGCCAAAATCATTTTCACATGTTTGAATTTCAAATATCTCAAAAGGTAGCCATTTCAATTAAAGGTTATTTCAAACTAAAGTAAAGTAGATTATAATGATCAATTTAATATATTTATCTCAGAAAAATGTCAGAAACTCAAAACCATCGGACTATGCAACTTTAATACAGCGCTCGTAGAAAAAGTCAGCATGAAGCATTCTGCCATTTCAATTTAAGAAGAAAACATTTATTTTGTCCTCCATTTCCTTTCCTTTCTTTTGTTTGTCCTTCATTTGGTTAGGTTCACAAAGCTCTACGTACAACTCACATCTGAAGGACTGAGAGTCAGCTGTGTAAATATTAAGGGACATCGCCACTTGGGGTCCTCTTGCATAGAGAGGAGTGACACGCTTCAGTGCGCCCAGCTACTGGAACAGGCACACACAAACAAACACGGCACGGCAATTGTTGTCGGTTGGGGTTTTACGTCCTGGCAACATATAAGGTCATAGCAGGACGGGTACCGACTTGTGACTTTACAGTTCTTCCCCACTGGGAGACCAGGCTGCCAGCACCATGACCCAATATCCCACTCAGTCACCACATTTTCTGACACTGAGCTAACCGGCCCTTACCCTATCCTAGTAATGCCGAGTGCTAGGCTATGAAGCAACAAGTACACATTCTTAAGTTTGACTGGACCGGGATTCAAACTCTGACCTTCCGCACGGGAATCTTGCGCTCTACCGATTCGGCCCGCGCGTCCTGTCCGCATGAGGGGGTGGAGTGGGGAAGATGGGGAGGGAGGGTGGACCGGGAGAGGGGGAGAGTGGGAGAGTGGAAGGGGAGAAGACCGCGTTATCGCTAAACATTGTTCCACTGTTTTTGACCAATTCCTTTGGGTGGGGAGGAGGGGAATTTCCTCTTAATATTGCTTTTTTTAAATTTTTTTTGGTCCATTAGTTGTTTAAGCAGGGGAAATTTCAGTCATAGACGACTGGTCTTCCTCATTCCACTGCTGGTCGATAGAAAGCCCGAGCCTACACTTTTACCGACCCAAGGGATTTTTTTGCGGTGGAAATCCAAATTGGCAGAGCTGGGGGCACTGGGAATCGAACCGCTGACCCTCAGATTAGGAGTCTGACCTAGAAAAAAGTCAGACACTCTAACCACTCCGCCACAGAGAACGCCACGCAAGGCTGAACAAAGCTTAAGAGTTGTCTTATGGGGCTGTCACACTACGACGTAACGACGTCAACGTAGGGAGAACGTGAAGAACGTTGAACTTCTCGGCGTAGTATGCAAATTTGGGCAGAAGTTGAACGTGGATGCAGCGTAGTGGACGAGAGCGTAATGTTGGTAAAGCGTAGTGATACCGTCAATCCCCGAGAGAGGACAACGTCACTACGTTCACGGAACGTTATGAACGTTATTCCATCGCCAGAAGAACGTTACATGACGTTAGCTATGTCGTGACACGTTGAACGTACGTTGAATGCACGTTCTCCTGACGTTCTCCTGACGTTCTCCTGACGTTCCCATTAAGCCTCGTAGGCTTTTGCACTTGGTTTAATGTGGGTCAACGTAGTGGAACGTAGTGGATGGTAGTTGAACGTAGTGAGCAGCGTTGAAATAACGTCCATTTAACGTCATTGACGTTCACTGAACGTGAACAGAACGTACGGCGAACGTAAACCCTTACGTTCGACCTACGTCGAAAGTTTTGAACATGTCCAAAACCTTGACGCAACTCAACGTAACACGACGTAATGTGACGTAGCTCGACGTCATTCTAACGTCATTCTGACGTCATCATGACGTAACCCAACGTCATGACGAAAAATGCCCACGTTAGGCTCACGTTGGCTCGTTACGTCGTAGTGTGACAGGGGTATTAGATATCTATCAAGGTTAGCTATGAATAGTTTGTGTTTTACATACGTATCAAGGTTAGCTATGAATAGTTTGTGTCTTACATATATATATATATCAAGGTTAGCTATGAATAGTTCGTCCTGGTATGACCTTAGCTGTTGCCAGGATGAAAAACCCCAACAAACAACCAAGCTGAAATTGTTCGTGTGAGTTTGCTATAATTATAACATGGCCTGAACACCACTACCTCAGCGCTGAAGAAAAACAAAGCCCACAATAAATAAGATTACAAAAAGACGTGGCTAGCAGCCTGCTCGACACTAACACAGGTCCCGTCACTTTCACGACGGTCTCCGTTGGTTGGTCGTTGGAGTTGCACGTCCTGGCAACAGCTAACGTCATATCAGGATGGGTAGTGAGTTGGGACAGTGCACACTCATGGCAACTTTATTGTGCTGTCCCAATGGGAGACCAGGCCGCTAAAACTAACACATTAGTCACATTATCCTGACACACATAGCAACCAGTCCTTGCCCAATCCTAATAATGTGAAGGGGCTGGCTAAGAAGCGACAAGTATAGAATTTTATAGTCATTGGTTTTGACTCGACCAGGGTTCGAACCTGTGGGTTCAAATTCCATGATCTAACAAAACGGGAGACGGACGCTCACCTCATTCGGCCATCCCGTCTAGTCGAGGCCTCCTGTAGATACATGATAACTTCCCTAGAGGATTTTCTCTTCTCATATGATTTAATATAGCTGATGTGTTCACCATTCACTGCTTAGGCCAGCAAGCCACTCTCTTTTAAAAAGTAATTCATGTAGGTTACTGACGAGGCTAAGATTTTTTCCTACAATCGAAAGCCCAAGCCTAACTTCTACTGACCCAAGGGATTTTTAACCTCTCACACCACATAACCATGGTATGAGAGCAACTGACCTTTGATGACGCTGTAAGTTATACACAGCTGTGGAAATCCAAATTGGCAGAGGTGATCGCATGGGGAACAGTCCGCTGGTAACTAAAGATGGACTGAAGCTGCGACCCGGTGTGTTTATACATCCGGAAGAGGGGTGGTTGTCCCTCCCAGCCCTGTCCTTCACTATAGGTACTAAACTTTAAAGTCACGTTGAACCGATACACACATGGTTTCCAATGACCAAATTTAGGAGATTTTTGCCCTACATAAAATATATTTTTGAATTGGGTTTCCATGAAACTGTGCAAACAACTTCTCTGCATTAACCATAAACCACTTCCTGTGTGTATATGTAACTGTGAACTGTGACCCCGACCACACCCTGACTCCGGTCCTAGCATGGCCAAGGCAGTAACCGAAACTAAAACCAAATCTAACTGATATACAAGCACATCATATGATTTAACCACTAGTGTACATTACTGCACACTGTGTCTTGATGCAAATACCTTGCACTATGTTGAGTACCTATGCTGTACACTTGACAGCATAGACTGCTTTTAATGTTCAGAATGATGTGTGCTGGACACAATGCAGCACATTCCATTTCCCCATCAACATGTACAAACCAAATTTGATCGCTTCAATGGCCTCGGCACTGACAAAATATGTATTGCGATGAATAAGATATTTACAACAACAAAAAGATCAGTGCTTCGGCACGGACAAAATAGGTGTTCAGATGGATAAAATATTTGCCAAAAAAGAAAGAAACAAAGATTTACCCTTTGCCGGTGGTTGGTTGGAAAGGTGACTGGAACAGTAAAGGAACGGATAACCAGTACATAAACTCACCTGAAATCAGACAGAAAAGGCAAAGGGTTAGTCAATCTAAGGCATTTTAAATGAACAAATACAATAATTCCCAAGAATAAACAAATCCTAAACTTTCACAGCACTGACATTGAAATTGACATATGCAGGATTTTTATAGGTAATTTTAAAAGTGACACTGAATGGCAATACACATGGTTTTCTTAAAACACAATAAGAAAAGTGGATTATCTTCCTTCCAGTCAATGTGTAAGTACTAAGAATAAGAGGAGAATTGAACTATATAGACAAGAAAATAAAACCGGAAACCGCCAAAATAAAAAGAATGTCTCATCCCCAAATCTGCATGTCCAGCTTCTCAGATGCATTAGGACATTGTCTTAAAGTTGCATCGTGCGACGGTTTTGAGTTGTCATCATTTTCTGAGATAAATATATTAGGTTGATCATCATAATCTACCTAAAGTAACTTTGCTTTTAAATAGTTACCTTTTGAGATATTTGAAGTGCAATCTTTCTCAATTGATTTTGGCAAGCACGCCAAAACTCTGACACCATAGGCTTCTGCAGCAACACGTTCAGTTAAATTGCCTCAGCATTCCGTTCTGTGTGTTGACAAATGTTTAATACATACACCAGTATCTAAGTTAGATATGTAAAATCAAATCTACAATAATTATTTTGGTTTTGAAAATTTGATGTTTCCATCGGACTATGCAGCTTTCACATCAAATTTTAAACAATAACTGAACCAAAATTCCAAATACTGATAACTTGCGAAGGTCTAGCGGCCTGGTCTCCCAGTGGGACACCACTATAAGGTCACCATGACTGTGCACTGTCACAAGTTGATATCCATCCTGATATGACCTTAGATGTTCCGAGGACATAAAACTCCAATAAACCAACCAACCAAAATATTGTGCTTGGCTTGTGTCACACCGTATTTATCGGTAGAGTGGGAACCTAAACAATCTATTACAGTTAATATTAAATCATGTATTAGTCGGTAGAGTAGATAGTTACATTACAAACTTTATTATATCTATTATTTATTACAAGTGCTGGCATGTATATCGATAGGAAGATCGATAAAAGGGGGATGTAGACCATAAACACCCTACCATATCATATGATTAAATAAAATGGAAATACAAATATAAATGCTACATCCATTGCTGTAGTAAACTAGCTTTGTTGAAGCTCTACACATATACCTGATACCGAAATGCCTCCCCCCCCCCCCCCCCCCTCCACCCACACACACTCCACCATTATACCCCTGTCACACTACGACGTAACGAGCCAAGGCGAGCCTAACATGGTCATTTTTCGTCATTACGTTGACGTACGTTGGGTTATGTTATGATGACGTCAGAATGACGTCGAGCTACGTCACATTACGTCGTGTTACGTCGAGTTACATCAAGGTTTTGGACATGTTCAAAACTTTCGACGTAGCTCGAACGTAAGGGTTTAGGTTCGCCGTACGTTCTGTTCACGTTCAGTGAACGTCAATGACGTTAAACGGACGTTATTCCAATGCTGCTCACTATGTTCAACAGACGTTATTCCAATGCTGCTCACTACGTTCAACTATGTTCCACTATGTTGACCCACATTAAACCGAGTGCAAATGCCCACGGGGCGTAATGGGGACGTCAGGGGGACGTCAGGAGAACATCAGGAGAACGTCAGGAGAACGTCAGGAGAACGTCAGGAGAACGTGCATTCAACGTACGTTCAACGTCTCATGACGTATGTAACATCACGTAACGTTCTTCTGGCGATGGAATAACGTTCATAACGTTCCGTGAGCATAATGACGTTGTCCTCTCTCATTGAATGATGGTATCACTACGCTTTACCGACATTACGCTCTCGTCCACTATGCTGCATCCACGTTCAACTTGTGCCCAAATTTGCATACTACACCGAGAAGTTCAACGTTCTTCACGTTCTCCCTATGTTGACGTCATTACGTCGTAGTGTGACAGGGTACCAACAGACGACTATACCTTAGAGAGATGGGTTATCGCGATATCAATTGTAGACTGAGTGAACTGTTTCTTAGAGTGATGTGCTATAGTGACATAGATTGTAGACAGAGTGAACTCTCTCTTGGAATGATGGGCTATAGTGATATCAATTGTAAACAAAGTGAACTCTTTATTTAGAGTGATGGGCTATCATGATATTAATTGTAGACAGAGCAAACTCTTAGAGTGATGGGCTATCGTGATATCATTTATAGACAGAGTGACCTCTCTCTTAGAATGATACGTAGGCAGAGTGAAATTGTAGGAAGAGTGAAATTGTAGACAGAGTGAACTTGTAGCCAGAGTGAACTCTTTTTTATAGTGATGGGCTATCGAGATATTCAAAGACAGAGTGACCTCTTTCTTAGATTGATAGGCTATGGTGAAATCAATTGTAGGCAGAGTGAACTCTTTTTTATAGTGATGGGCTATCGTGATATTCATAGACAGAGTGACCTCCTTAGAGTGATAGGCTATAGTGAAATCAATTGTAGGCAGAGTAAACTCTTTTTTTATAGCGATGGGCTATCGCGATATTCCTAGACAGAGTGACCTCTTTCTTAGATTGATAGGCTATGGTGAAATCAATTGTAGGCAGAGTGAACTCTTTTTTTATAGTGATGGGCTATCGTGATATCAATTGTAAACAAAGTGACCTCTTTCTTAGATTGATAGGCTATGGTGAAATCAATTGTAGGCAGAGTGAACTCTTTTTTTTATAGTGATGGGCTATCGTGATATCAATTGTAGACGGTGTGTTTATGTTTCATGGAGACATAACACACGCAACCAGAGCATGCCCCAGCATCTCAACATCAATAAACAATGGCTGCTGCAACTGAGTGCCGATCTATTTCAGCTGACGGAGTGTGTACAATAGATTTGCTTAAGTATGCCATAGTTACAAAATGATTAATTTCTTGGGATAAATGCAATGCCTCGATATGAGTAATAACGTTTGTTTTATCTAACTACCCCTCTAGAGCGCTTTGATTTTTGTCATCGCCTATTGGACGTCAAACATATGATCATTCTGACATATTTCTTTGGAGGAAATCCGCTGCTGCCACATAGGCTACTCTTTCCGATAAGCAGCAAGGGGACCTTTACATGCACTTACTCACAGACAGGACAACACCTACACAGCCTTTGATGAGCCAGTTGTGGACCACTGGTTGGAATGGAAAACAGCCCAAATGGCAAACGTGTCCACTGAGCAGGATCAATTGATTGATGCACACCTTCACAGGTGGACACTCTACTGCCTGAGCTATGTCCCGCTCCCTGATATGAGTCAGGATCACCTAAGACAAGTTTCTTTACTGATCGAGTCAAACCAATGACTTACAAAATTGGGATATGTCGCTTCCTAGCTTGGCTCTTAGCATTAATAGGATAGGGCAAAGACTGGTTGGCTCAGTGTCAGGATAATGTGACTGAGTTGGATATTGGGTCATGGCGCTAGCAGCTTGATTTCCCAGTGGGGCAGCACTATAAAGTCGCCATGAGTGCGCACTGTCACAAGTCAGTACCCATCCTGATATGACCTTAGCCCCAGGCAGTGTGCAACTTTGCAAATAGATCCTCAGTGTGCAACTTTGTGAATAGATCCCCTGGCAGTGTGCAACCTTGTGAATAGACCCCCTGGCGGTGTGCAACTTTGTGAATAGATCTCCAGGCAGTGTGCAACTTTGTGAATAGATCCCCTGGCAGTGTGCAACTTTGTGAATAGAACCCCTGGCAGTGTGCAACAATGGCGGTGGGTTGGTGGTGGTGGTGGTGTGGCCTGCAGTCCCTGGCGTTAGGCCACAAACAGCGATGCCAACTGCCAACTGCCATCTATGGAACTAAAGCTGACATTTGTGAGCCTGCGCGCTTTTTTGGACGGCTGACAGAGATAGCCAACATGAGGTTCAAGCATTTGAAAAGCGACACCATTGTGACCTGCATGTACTCACTCTCAACCACACACCGGCCACTGTAATAGCATACGACTGCACGAACCATTTCCAAATCTCAAAGGACTCAACATTACGAATAGAACTCAGGGCAGTGTGCAACATTATGAACAGACCCTAAATCAGTGTGTAACATTATGAATAGAACCCAGATCGGTGTGTAACATTATTAACAAAATCTAGAGCAGTGTGTAACATAATGAATAGAACCGAGATCAGTATGTAACAAACATTATGAATAGAAACCCAGGGCAGTGTGTACCATTATGAATAGAAGCCAGGCCAGTTTGTAATATTATTAACAGAACCTAGAGCAGCATGCAACATTATCAATAGAAGCCAGATCAATGTGTAATATTATGAATATAATCCAGATCCGCGTGCAACATTATGAATAGAACGAACGAAGGGCAGTGAATAATATTATAAACAAAACTTAGAGTGTTGTGTAACATTACAAATAGAACCCAGATCAGTGTGTAACACACATTATGAATAGAACCCAGGGCAGTGTGTAACATTATGAATAGAAGCAAGACCAGTGTGTAATATGAATAGAACCCAGATCAGTGTGTAACAAACATTATGAATAGAAGCCAGGCCAGTGTGTAACATTACGAATAGAACCCAGAGCAGTGTGCAACAACAATTAGGAATATAAGCCAGGCCAGTGCGTAATATTATGAATAGAACCTAGAACAGTGTGTAACATTACAAATAGAACCCAGATCAGTATGTAACAGACATTATGAATATAACCCAGGGCAGTGTGTAACATTATGAATGAAGCCAGGCCAGTGTGTAACATTATTATGAATAGAAACAAGGGCAGGGTGAGAGCAACATTGCGAATAGAACCTTGGGTAATGTGAAAGCCTGGACAGTATTCAACTAGGTGAACAGAAAGAACCTTGGCAAGTGAGCAGAATTGTGAATCAGAGGCCGCAAAACTCCAGGAGAAACTTGCAGGAGATGAGCTGACGGAGACGATACAAAATGCTGCTGAATGTGTATGACGGAATGAGCAGCTCACACAGGACCTGCTCAGGGATGCAGCATGTAGCCTGCGTAGCGCCCCCGCCCCCCACCCCCACAACACACACATCGACCCTTGAGGTGTCAAACACAGTGACGTTATGCATACCCTGCTTACCGCCCCCCACAACACACACATCGCCCCTTGAGGTGTCAATCACAGTGACGTCACGCACACCCCGTTGGTGAATAGGCTGTGTGCCATTCACTCGCCGACCAGACGGGATGACCCGGCGGAATGAGTCTCTCATTTTGGTAGATGGTGGGATTCGAACCCACGGGTTCGAACCCTAGCCAATGACATACACATGTATACTTGTTGCATCCTAGCCAGGCGCTCAGCATTATTAGGATAGGGCAACGACTGGTTGGCTCAGTGTCAGGATAATGTGACTGAGTGGGATATCAGGTTATGTTGCTGGCGGGCTGGTCTCCTAGTGGGGCAGCACTATAAAGTCGCCATGAGTGCGCACTGCCACAAGTCGCTACCCGTCCTGATATGACCTTAGATATTGCCAGGGCGTAAAACTCCAAAAAACAACCAACATTCACTCGCCTTCCATTTCATTTGCACACGTCTAATGGCGCCTAACCAATGACATCCTGCCCGGGAGGAAATATAAAGCAACCCCCACCCACCCCCCTACCCCACCACCACATACACTAACCCCACTCCCCACCCTGACACACACGCCCCTCGCCCCGAAACCGAATTGCACTTGTATATGACGGGGCGATGTTCAAGCGACGTTGCTCTCGTGACAGGAAGTGGATCAAGAGTCCACAAACTCAATACATGTCCCCTCCCCCTCCCCCCACTCCCATACACCCTTCGCAGCCCGGATACCGGAGCAAGAGTCACGCGGTAGGAAGTAACCATGGCAATAGTGACGACGCGCTGAACTTATACCCATGGACGTCCACAAAAAGGCGCTAATCCCCGGATACACCACTTCCAGGATTGGAAGATTCCTGCCAACCAAGCCCTGGCCACGGCTCCTGATATGTACACTCCAGCACTACACGCTGCCAGCTAGACATAGAGGAAGTAATCAATTATTGTTGTTATCCTGCCACAAACAACTATTTTCTCAGAGTTTATTTTAGTTTGTATTTTCTTTACAGTTTTCTTTTTTTCTCAAGAGTTTATTTTTTATTTATTGATTTATTTTTCTTATTTTCTCAAGAGTTTATTTTAGTTTGTATTTTCTTTAGTTTTTTTTTGTTTTTTTCAAGAGTTTACTCATTATTTTTAAAGTTTATTTTAGTTTTCTTATTTTCTCAAGAGTTTATTTGAGTTAGTATTTTTACAAGTTTTTCCCACCTTAACCAATGTTTTATTTTCCAGTAGGTAGTGTTCTGAGCCATCGGTAAATGCTGGTCACCCGGGTATGAGAACTTGAATGCTGCTTAAAAGGGCAACTATATATATATAGCATCTCCGCTGAGGGGGAGGGGGGAGGGGCGCATAGTCAAAGTCACAAAATCGTCGGCAAACTGTTAACAAAACCAACCAGAGATGATTTATTATTAAGGGTACTGTCACATTACGATGTTTCTCACCGGCGCGCCGCCAACGCGCAAAATCACTTTTAATCGTCGAGACACATCAAACTTTTCGGCGTCAGTGCAACGCATTGGTAGCGTATGAGCAACGTTGTGGTACAAGTTTTGTGTGCCGTCCTGATATGACCTTAGATGTTCCTAGTACGTAAAACAACAAAAAGCAACAGTTTGGCGCAACATGTGGGAACGACCCTCACACGCGCGCGGAGTCTGCCTAGCGTTCGCATAATGTTATCCCAGTGTGTTTAACGTATCTCAATGCGCCCCTAACGTCGCCATAATGTTAGCACCCGTGCGTTGTCGCACACCGAAAGATTTGCGCAAGCACAAAACTTCGCTGATTCTCTGACGTGCGCTGCCGACCCTCGCCGACCGTCGCCGTAGATGAACGAATACCAATGCGCGCGTAATGCATGCGTAACGCTTCCTGACGTATCCCGACGTTGCGCCAAAAAATCACATACGTCTACGCGCATTGGCAAGAAACGTCGTAATGTGACAGTGCCATAAGGTAGAATAGTTTTTAGCACAATTTCACTGCATCCTAAATTAGAAACAAATGACGGGCAAAAACCTTACTATGTTTAGACATGTTGGTTCAAAGGGGAATTAAAGGATAAACAATAGGACCGGGGTTGTATCCACGCGAACACCTCAGGTCGCAGCTTCAGTCCTTCTCCAGGGACCAGCCTACAACAACTCGCAATACATCTATTGAGATACGAGAAGTTTAGGTCGGTGCCATGGCTTTATAATTATATATATAATTATTGGGCTGCACCGATATTCAAACAGCACTGCGCATAGTGTATGAGGACATCAACTGAGGCTTGGTGTGATTGTTTGTTGTTGTTTTACGTCCTAGCAACGTCTAAGGTCATATCAAGATGGGTACCGACTTGTGACAGTGTGTACTGATGGCGACTTTATTGTGCTGCCCCACTGGGAGACCAGGTCTCCATCACCATGACCTGATATCCTACTCAACCACATTATCCTGACACTGAGCCAACCAGTCCTTGCCCTATCCTAATAATGACGAGCGCCAGGCTAGGAAACGATAACTGTCAATTTTTAAGTGATTGGTTTGACTCAAACCCAGCGATTCGATCCCCCGATCTCCCAAAACAGGAGACCGACGCTCAACTCTTTTGGTCATCCGGTCTGGTGGGGCTGGATGGGTGTGTAGGCGGTGATGCAGGTGCTGCGTCTGATCCGGTATTGATTGCAGGCAGTCAGCCAGCGGGATAGAGCGCTCACTTGGCAGGTGGATCCTTCTCAGATCAATCCACGGCCAGCTGTCATTGTAGCGGCAACACGCAGGGAACAATGACCTCGTGACCTGTTCTAAACGAACGACAGCTTCCACCTAGGCAGAGCAGAGATGGGCTGTCTTCTGAATCTTACTTACCAGGCCTTAGCTAATGCAAATTATATATAATATCATATTATTATATGATTTAGTATATGTATAATATAATATATATATCATATATCTATTGTATACACATATTATATATAATAGTATATATAAAACTATGTAATAACATTATATATATCATATATATTATATAATATAATATATGATATAATATATATATATAATATGTATTATATAATTATATATATATTATACATTATATATTATATTATACATAATATATATATTATATATTTTGTATTATATATTATATATAAATATACACATGACACTTTACATATGTACACAGAACTAGCCTTGACATGCTTAAAGATGACGAGGTGCATCTGTAACGGCTGATCAATCTGCGCTGCTTGTGACGGTGGCAGCTGTGTGTATCCTCAGTACTGCCGGCAGTGAGGTCTCAAAGAGGCAGCCAAGTCTTTGATCACACACCAGAATGCTCATTCCCAGTGGTCGATTACTATAGCAACCGCAATAAAGTGCCCAGAACAGGGTCCACATGTGAGCTGTAATGGGACATCGCGGAAGTACCTACTACTCAAAGGACATGTTGCCTGCCCTACAGTCCACGTATTGCTGCCATGCCTATGCAGCCCTCACAGTACCTCTCCAATTGCCTACTCCATGCAGCCATGTACCTAAGCCACACTGCAGATCTGTCAGCACCACTATCCAAGTACAGTATAACCCAGTGAAACCAAACTTGAAGGGACCCTAGAAATTTGTTTGGATTAACCGATCATTGGTTTAACCGAGCTTTGACTTTGACTTGGCTTTGGCAAAAACGGGGGTGCATTATGAATGTACAATGTATGTGGACACTATGATTATTGTATTTTTATGTATATACAGTTTAACCCCATTAACCCAACCTCGGTTAAATCAATCGATCGGTTAATCCAAATTTCTTTCGGCGATCTGCCAAAATACTACCATTTATCATATAAAAAAGTCTCATATGACCTTAAAACCACATGAAAGTTTGGTTTAACTGTACCGGACATGGCCTGGGGCCGACACTTTTATTTGGATCAACCAATACTTTGGATTAACCGAATTTGGTTTAACCAACGTTTTTATATGATAAATAGTAGCATTTTGCCGGGCCGCCGAAAAAAGTTTGGATTAACTGATCGTTTGGTTTAACCGAGCTTGGTTTAACGGGGTTGTACTGTACCAAACCCACAATGCAGCCCCGCCAGTACCATAAGAGTACCAAATCCGCAGCCTCCCTTCCACCCCAAACACAAAAAGTGCCCCACAGGTCCATGCTGATAATCAGAAAAAAGTTAATCAATTATTGTTTTTATCCTCCCACAAACAACGTTTTTCTCTGAGTTTATTTTAGTTTGCATCTTTACAGTTTTTGTTCCTCTCTCTCTCCCAAAGTCAATTTTCCAAGTTGGGTTTACTGGTTTGCTCGAGCTAGTGTTCTGAGCCAACAGTAAATTAACACCCCCCCCCCCCCCCCCCGCGGCCCACTGCGGGTGTGAGACCTAAAAAGGGGCAACATTAGGGGCAACAGACGGGCGGGGAGGGGGAGGGGGAGGGGGGAAGGGAGGGAGGAGGGGTGCCTAGTCAAAGACACAAAATAGTCGGTGAACTGTTAACAAAACCAACCAGAGCTGAATTATTATTCTATTTTCAGAGCAAATTCGCAGCTAAGCCAATTGGGACATGCGCATGCCCGTAAATAAGGCGCAGCCTCGGGACTGGAGGAGAGGCTCCACACTCTCCAAGCAGATATGGCTTCAGTCGGGCAGCAGTCACGTGACACAAGCTGTGCCCGGTGAGTGGCAGGTGGCTGCGCATGGAAGTGGCCACAGGTGTAAATCGATGTGTGTAATCCCCTCTGGAGATAGTGCCGCCACCCAGAGCTTGCTAGAATTAATTAGGACTTAGCTGTCATTTCACAACACTGCCCCCCCCTCCCCCCACACGCGCACACACATTCCCACACCCTCCCCAGATCGTGATCTACTCAGTTTGACTATCTTAGAGAAATAGCTTTTATATGTTTAATATTTAGTCCGCTACTCAATGTAATATACATGTGGACACTTTGAGTTATGTACTGCAACTGCCTTTATTACTTATTAGTCAGTCTTTATCTCAGCTACTGGTCACATGATCGCCTTATCAGCTGGTTGGCCAATTAACATACATTACACTCAACTGCCAGCGCTGGTTCCTGGCTGTCTTACCAAGTCTAATATAACGGCTATCGGGAAGTCACCAGGTCCTCTGGTCGCACTAGGAGATGCTTTAGTGATGCCCATTTACCAGATAGGATGGCTGAATGAGTTGAGCGTCCGCCTCTCGTTTTGGTAGGTTGTGGGATTCCTACTCACAGGTTCGAACCCTGGTCGAGTAAAATAGATGACTTAATAATTGATACTTGTCATTACCTAGCCTGGCACTCTGCATTACTAGGATAGGACTAGGAGCAGTGGAATGAGGAAGACCAATCGTCTGTGATTGAAATTTCCCTGCTTAAATCAACTAACGTACCAATAAAAACTAACAATTTGCAGCTCACATTTTGGACCCTTTACAGCACTGTCTTTATTGTCGGTTGCTATGGTAACCGGCCACTGGGAATGATGGACCTAGCGTGTGATGAAAGCCTATTGTCTGCCTTTAATTAATGTCCTCATAGAGAAACATAACTTCCCTTTTCACCGAGGAGGGTTGACAGAATACAAGAGTGGCAAGAGTTGCAGAGTGACGAGTAGTTTGAAAGTGGTCTATTCGCAAACCCTGCTGTGTGGACAGTGTCACTCCACTTATGTCTCACTGTGACATTGACAGTCTGTTGTCATTGCTGCTTACTACCAAATTAATACACTACGCATTTGGAGAAAAATAGATAATCCTTCATTAAGCTATTGCTATCATAACTGGTGAAGGGGGGCCTCACCCACTGAGCAATAACCTGGCTATGCTGATACTGCAATTGCTGTTTACTATCAGATTAATAAAACACTGCGCTATTACTCAGAATGCAAACATACCTTGACTGGACTGCCGCCATAACTCCAGCATGTGTGTATTGAAGGTTCTAAAGGTGCCCAGTTTAGGATGAGTTAACAAAACTATGGCAGTATTACTCAGAATGCAGAGAGACCTTGACCGGACCGCCGCCATAACTCCAGGATGTGTGTATTGAAGGTTCTGAAGGCGGCCAGTCTAGGATGTGTTCACAAATCCACGGCCCTATTACTCAGAATGCAGACAGACCCTGGCCGGACGGTGCCATAACGCCAGCATGTTTATATTGAAGGTTCTAAAGGCGCCCAGTCTAGGATGAGTTAACAAAACCACGGCGCTATTACTCAGAATGCAGACAGACCTTGACCGGACTGCTGCCATAACTCCAGGATGTGTGCGTTAAGGTTCTAAAGGCACCCAGTCTAGGATGAGTTAACAAAACGATGGCGCTATTACTCAGAATGCAGACAGACCTTGACCTGACCGCCGCCATAAATCCAGGATGTGTGCATGGTGAAGGTTCTAAAGGCACCCAGTCTAGGACGAGTTAACAAAACCACTACAGTATTACTCAGAATGCAGACAGACCTTGACTGGACTGCCGCCATAACTCCAGCGTGTGTGTATTGAAGGTTCTAAAGCCGCTCAGTCTAGGACGAGTCCACCCCACCTGTCCACCACAAAGCCCTGCTGAATAGTTCATGGTAGTTATGGCAACCTGGTGACACCCCCGCCCCGCCAACGACCCTCTGCAGCTTTGATCTTCAGGCCTGAGCAGTTCTGAGCAGGTTCTTGATTACACGTAATATCTACCACAGTAAACACAGCCGTGCTGGACAGAGTTGCTGACTTTGCACCGACTAATCCAGCAATATATGCTGTTACTACCATTACTGCAATTACTACTATTACTACTATCACTACTATTACTGTTACTACTAGTATTGCAATTACTATTAGTATTACTGCTATAACTATAGTGGGCCCAGTAAGTGACCAGGTTGACATATCATTTCACAGTTGCTAACATTTATTGGAACATTCCAAACGTATATGTATTACTACTACTATTACTACAATTACTGCAATTACTACTATCACTACTATTACTACTACTACTAGTATGGCAATTAGTAGTGTTACTGCTATGACTACACTAAACTCATTAAGCGACCAGGTTGACATAAAATGTCCTAGTTGCGAACATTACATTGACCATTCGACACGTATATGTATTACTACTATTTATTACTACAATTAGTGCAATTACTACTATCATCACTATTATTATTTACACTAGTATTGCAAATACTAGAATCACTATTATTATTACACTAGGCACATTCAGCGACCAGGTGGATAGAAACTTCCTAGTTGTTAACATTACAGAAATATTTTTATTCCAGAAATATATTGATTACTACTACTACTACTACTACTACTACTACTATCATTACTGCAATTACTACTATCACTAATATTACTATTACCCCTAGTATTGCAATAATTTAACTTCTCTTTGCTTACTGTCATTACTACACTGGGACGATTAAAAAACAATGACAACACAGAACTTCCTAAACCCAACCGAACTCTCTCCACTAATGGTGCTCTTGAGCACGGTTTGTTCGCTATAGATTTACACATAAATACATATTTTATAATAAAGATACAAAACAATTCTTTGGGGGGGGGGGGGGATTTCTAAATTAAGACATGCATCTGGTGACGATCTCTATATTTCATTTCTTTTATTAAAATATTTAAATTGCAGTTTTATGTGATGGTGAGTCATGTATTAAACCCGGTGCAGTTGCTCTATATAGTTTTAAATTCTTCTTTTAATTACATTTTTGTCTGTTGAATATTCCATACTAAAAGATGCACCAGATCTGCATTCTATATATTTCTTTAATTAAAAATGATTTAAACCAACCTTTTCCCGCTAATAGCGATTTCTTATTAAAACCGGTATCTGATGAGCTGCTTGCTCTGAGTCCACCCAACCCCACCATGTAAAGAGGGGCTCCCATTTACAAATAATAAGTTTGCACCCCATCCAAGAGACAGCTGTACCTACAATTTGTGTTCAGATAAAACCGACAGATACCCAGTACCAACTGTTACTTATAAAAGCATTTATATATATTATATATAAAAGCAGAGGACATGCCTCATTCACAGGAAGATATGACTTCCACGACCAACTCGTTCTGCGACAGCTGTGGACGAACGAATGTTGTGGGCCTCAGGTCACTGTGCAGAATGCTCAGTGGAAAAGATCTTATAGAGGATTTCCATCACCAACCTTCCATCTGCACGGTCCGCACGCATGTGAAGATATGGAATTCAAGGCTATTTCAAGGCTTTTCAAGGCTGTTTTCGATAGGAATTCAGGTGAGTTTTCACATTTTATTATGTGTAGGCATATCTGATTACCTTATGCCGAATGGCGATTTCGGACTAATTTAAAAGGAAAGTTTGTTTGATTTAATGACGCCTCTAGAGCACATGGATTTATATCAATGGCTATTGGACATCAAACCTTTGGTCATTCTGACACATTTCTTTAGAGGAAACCTGCTGCCGCCACATAGGCTACTCTTTCCGATAAGCAGCAAGGGGTCTTTTATATGCATTTTCCCCCAGACAAGAAGCACATACCACAGCCTTTGATGAACCAGTTGTGGACCACTGGTTGGAACGGAAAATAGCCCAAACTCAAATATGTCCACTGAGCAGGATCGATCGCATAACATACACCTACACAGCTGGACACACTACTGCCTGAGGTACGTCCCGTTCCCCTCCAGACTAATTTAGATCACTGAGGACAGTTTAATGGAATTCAAAGCATTTCAAGACTAATTACCCAAAATAGGTTAAATTCAAGGCTTTTCAAGGCTTTGAAATGGGGCAAATTAAGTTCAAGAGTTTTTCAAGACTTTGCAAGCCCCACACGGCCTTTGCCTCTGACGTCAGTGAGATAAACTAATGTTGTGGGTACTGGCTCACTGTGTATGTGCATTGGAAAAGGTTGTATGTATTATTTATGCACACAGCACACATCTCTCATCAAAGAGAATTCTTCTCCTCACAATACACAGAAGTAAGTGAAGGAGTAGGTGGGTGGGCGATAATAGCGTGACTCAACAGCCAGTAATGCAAACCTATCATTTTATAAAGAAACCACACCTCTCATGGATAAAAAACAAAACAGCAACAGTTAAAATAACAAAGTATTACACCATATTAATTTTTATTGTTGGTAAAACAGTTTATTCATCAGAACATACATTTTCTTTCAGTGCCGAGGCACTTGTAAATAGCTGAATCAGCGGGTACTTAGGTAGGGCAGGGCATATTATTAGATTAATATGAATAAGCAATGCTTAGGACCGACCCCCAATATAACTACAGCAAAGTATTTTCTGGTCTTTACTCCACTCGCGGTGTTCGATTTGAGATTCTAGCAACTCGGGTGATCCGAATCACGGTCGTTTTTTCAGCGGAATAAACCATTAATATTTCATTTGTGCATCCATGTTTATGTCAAATTGTTCTTTATTTCTTTTAATTTTGAATAAAATCAAAGTTTTGAACTGCGCATATCGGCAAATTCTATGACAGCGGGCATTTGTTTTGATATATTATTAACCAATAGCTGTCGTCCACCCAGATTGCTGCGGACCGAACTCGCGGTGTTCGATTTGAAATTCTATCAACTCGGGTGACCCGAATACGGCCGTCGTTTCCGCGGAGTAAACTATTAATATTTCATTTGTGCATCCATGTTTATTCCAAATTCTTATTTATTTCTTTTAATTTTGAATAAACTCTAAGTTTTGAACTGCATGTATCGGCAAATTCTATAGCAGCGGGCATTTGTTTTGATATATTATTAACCAATAGCTGTCGTCCACCCTGCTGGCTGCTGAACGAAGTTGGACGAGCGATTTCCGTTTCCGTTTGCTGGATTTGGATTATTCTGTTAATCAGAGATACAATTTTACAAATGGCAGCGCCCATAGAGGCCTATTTCCGTTTCCGGTTGCTGGATTTTGACGAAATCCTGTGTGGGTATAGTTTATGTATATATGTATATATATCTACATGCGTTAGTCTTAAGCCTCCCCGTGGGTGGGTCGGTATGAAGTAGGTTAGTGTTTTAGTGGGTTAGTCATAATCAGAAACAACGAATATAAGCCTAAACAAAGATGGGGGCAAATTTTACATATTCATTCGGGCAAGACAAGGTGCTTGTCACGGATCTTTGCACTAAGACCAAACAAATTGACCAAATAAATATATGCTCAAAGACACCCACCCCCCTGAGAAGGTGAAGAGGGGAGGCGAGGCAAATATTGCATCACTGACCAACACAGCACACCAGGGAGACAACAGAAGGTACCGATACCAGTACCCGCCTAAGAAGTTGCACATTCATAAGGACACGCTGGAAACGAGGCTACATCGGTTACTAATGACAACACATGCCCCGGTCACAAGCCCCCCCCCCCCCCCCCCCCCCGCAGGAGATGGCGCTGCACTAATAATGGTTATTAGTTGTTGGTTCGTTGTTGGAGCTTTATATCCTGGCAACATCTAAGGTCATATCAGGACGGGTACCGATTGTGACAGTGTGCACCCATAGTGACTTTATAGTGCTGCCCTACTGGGAGACCAGGCCATGAGCACCATGACCTGATATCCCACTCAGTGACATTATCCGGACACTGAGCCAAACAGTCCTTGCCCTATCCTAATAATGCCGAGCGCCCGACTAGGAAGCGACAAGTATCAATTTTCAAGTCATTGGTTTGACTTGACCAGGATTCTAACCCGTGGGTTCGAATACCACGATGTACCAAAACGGGAGACGGACGCTCAACTCATTCGGCCATCCCGTCTGGTAATTAAATTAATGGTTATTAATCCTGAAGTAATGACTGGCTACACAATTAGCAGGCTCCCCTCCGGCGTCAAATTAGACGCTCAGTCATCAACAACACCACCGGGTGTCGGGCGTGGTGGCCGAATCGGTAGAGCATAGGCTTCGTGTGCGGAAGGTTAGAAGTTCGAATCCAGACCGCACATATGGCGACTTCATAGTGCTGCCACACTGGGAAATCAGGGCGTCAGCACCATGACCCAATATCCCACTAAGTCATATTATCCTGACACTGAGCTAACCAGTCCTTACCCTATGCTATACATGCCAAGGATCAAACTAGAAAGTGACAAGTATCCATTTTATAAGTCATTGGTTTGACTCGACCGGGAACCAAGCTCCCGATATCCCACACACGAGGCGCGCGCTCTAGTGATTCGGCCACGGTGCCCGGTGTGTGCACATTGTGCTACCTGGGTTAGTTAGTAGAGTCGCCTCCTGCACCTGTATCACACTCACCAGGCCTGGAGGCATCCATGTGCTCTCATCTACCTGAGCAGCCGGTGCACGGCGGCAGTTATTACGTTGTATGTGTACGTGAGCAGGGAGCCGCCCAAGGACAAACCAGGCATGCCCAGTACCACCACCATGCACATCTGATACCAGCACACCCAGTATCAGCAGTGTGCACATCTGATACCAGCACACCCAGTACCAGCACTGTGTAATCCGATACCAGCACACCCAGTACCAACACCGTGTAATCTGATACCAGCACACCCAGTACCAGCACCGTGTAATCTGACACCAGCACACCCAGTACCAGCATCGTGTAATCCGCTAACAGCACACCCAGTACCATCACGTGTAATCCGATACCAGCACGTCTAATACCAGCATTGTGTACACCTGATATCAGCACACCCAATACCAGCACCGTTCACATCTGATACCAGCACACCCAGTACCAGCACCATGTAATCCAATACCAGCACGCCCAGTACCAGCACTGTGTACAGCTGATATCAGCACGCCCAGTACCAGTACTGTGCACATCTGATACCAGCATGGCCAGTACCAGCATTGTACAAATCTGATACCAGCACACTCAGTACCAGCATCATACACATCTGATACAAGGACGCCCAGTACCAGCACCATGCACATCTGATACCTGCATGCCCCATACCAGCACCATGCACATCTGATACCAGCACGCTCCATAAAACCACAGTGCACATCTAATACCAGAATGCCCAGTACCAGCGCCCTGTACATCTGACACCAGTACGCCCAGTACCAGCACTGTGCACACATCTAATATGAGGACGCCCAGTACCAGCAACATACACATCTGATACCAGCATGCCCAGTACCAGCATCACATAATCTGATACCAGCATGCCCAGTACCAGCGCAATACACATCTGATACCAGCATGCCCTGTACCAGCACTTGACACCCACGATCCCAGCACGGCCATGGCCTACTGACCCAATTACAATCATTAACCCTTCGCTACTCATCACCATTCACTTTGCCACAGCAGCCAACCAACACTGTGTCACCTGGTCATACCTGATGCTGTTCACCACTTTAGGTCACCTGTGTGAATCTCCCAGCCCCCCCTCTTACCAAACACCCCCGTACACCTGTCGAACTGTCTGCTGAGTCCGGATATTATAGGTATTGATCCCCAAGTCCAGCGGGTGCCCTCGGCCACGGCAGGCAATTGTGTTTCTCTTTGTGAGCAGAATGTGTGCCACTGTATTTTACCTAGCAGCCAGCGCCCCTAACCTCTCCAACACACCTACATTCCAGTGCACTACCAGTAACGGAAGGAAGGGCTTTTGATTGTGGCGATGTAATAGAAACAATGCAATTTCTATAGCTGTTACTAATCATAGTATCTGTGTAACTAAAGCACTGGCTTAAATTTGATCCTGCAGATAAAACCACAAGGATGGTACAAAACCAGAACGAGGCAGATACAAAACCAGAGCGAGGATGGTACAACACCAGAATGAGGCTGATGAATAATCAGAATGGGGCTAACCCAGAAACACACTGAGCCTGACACAGAACTAGAACGACACAACTAGAAATGATGCTAATAGTAGAGATCCGGAACGAGGCTGAGCCAGAACCAAAACAAGGCTGGGAAAAAAACAGAAAGCCGCTGAGACAGAACCAGAATGAGGCTGAGACAGAACCAGAATGAGGCTGGGACGGAACCAGAAAGACGCTGAGACAGAACCAGAATGAGGCTGAGACAGAACAAGAACGAGGCTGGGACAGAACCATAACAAGGCTGAGACACAACGAGAAAAGCACTGAGACAGAACCAGAACGAGGCTGAGACAGAACCAGAATGAGGCTGAGACAGAACCAGAATGAGGCTGGGACGGAACCAGAAAGACGCTGAGACAGAACCAGAATGAGGCTGAGACAGAACAAGAACGAGGCTGGGACAGAGCCATAACGAGGCTGAGACAGAACGAGAAAAGCACTGAGACAGAACCAGAACGAGGCTGAGACAGAACCAGAATGAGGCTCGGACGGAACCAGAAAGACGTTGAAACAGAACCAGAATGAGGCTGAGACAGAACAAGAACGAGGCTGGGACAGAACCAGAACGAGGCTGAGACACAACCAGAATGAGGCTGAGACAGAACCAGAATTAGGCTGAGACAGAACCAGAAAGACATTGAAACAGATGCCGAACGAGACTCTTACAGATCCAGACCGAAACAGATCATTGAATGTTGGTAGATACATAAACCACAAACTGGCAAGCAGCGACGAAACAATGCATATGAACCTAATTTGTCCCTTTCCAGCATTACCCAACCACATACCTCTGCTTTGAAGGACATTGTTATCAAACCGTTCGCCCTAGAATGTGTCCGGTGAGCTTTGGTAAATGAAATGAAAATTACAGGCTATAGAATTTACTTCAAATGAGGTTAGACACTGAAGCGTAGTTTTTTGTTCCATGTGATTTTGTGCCCAATTTTTTAATTCCAGTTGAATATAATGTTTTTTTCAGCACAAAGGCGTTGGAATTCCGGCCTTAACAATTATGGTGCATATAGTTATTGATTGATTCATTGATTCATTTATTTATTTATTTCTTGAGTTATTAGGACGCGCGCCTGGTTACTTATACTTAGTACACAGAGGTGACTGACAACCCATGCTGCTCCCAACATGTGGTTTGTTGATGACTAATTGCGCTGGTTGCTGTGCGTTAGCGACGTCTGGGTCCGCTAACCTTATGCTGAGCTGCTCACATGTTGCCGCTTGTCACGGCGTGAGGAGCAATCCATCAGCTTGTTATTGTCACTCCTGACATGCCACCCCACCCTCACCCCCCACCCCGCACTGGGCAGCGCGCCGCAGTCAGCTCACCTCCTACACGAGCTTGTTATTACCTTCAGGCCTGAACTGCTCACTTCACCTAACACGCAAGGACCGGACGCGCTGGCCGAATCGGTACAGCGGAGGCCTCCCATGCGGGAGATGGGGAGTTCCAATTCCCGGTCGAGTCAAATCAATGACTTAGAAAATTGATACTTGTCGCTTCCTAGCCTGGCACCCGTCATTAATTGGATAGGGCAAGGACTGGTTAGCTCACTATCAGGATAATGTTACTGAGTGGGATATCAGGTCATGGTGCTGGCAGGCTGATCTCCCAGTGAGGCAACACTATAAAGTTTCCATGAGTGTGCACAATCACAAGTAGGTACCCATCCTGATACGACCTTAGATGTTGTCAGGACATGAAACTCCAACAACCCGCCAACCTTACATGCAAGTGTTGCCATGGCACTCGGTGGTGAGCGGTCAAATGTTGAGCTGCTCACCACAGGCCAACTACTCAGAAGGCAATCTCTGAGGAGCTGTTTTACTCCGTTCTTCAGTTTGCCGAGTTGCTTGGTTGGTGTTTTATGTCCTAGCAACGTCTAAGGTCATATAAGGATATGTACCGACTTGAAACAGTGTGCACTCATGTTGACTTAATAGTGCTGCCTCATGGTAAAAATCAGGCCGAAAATACCATGAACTGATATCCCACCCAGTCACATTATCCTGACACTGAGCTAACCAGTCCTTCCTCTATCCTATTAATGCCAAGCACCAGATTAGGAAGCGACAAGTATCAATTTTGTAAGTCATTGGTTTGACTCGACCGGGAATCGAACTCCCGATCCCTCGCACGGGAAGCCTGTGCTCTACCCATTCGGCCACTGCGTCAGGTTTGCCTGGTTGGCTTCCCACTCTTCTATTTTATTTAGGTAAATATTGTATATATATATAAATAATTCGGTTTTTTTTTCAACACCAGAGGACCCTGGTCTTTCAACTTGCGACACGTCACATCACGATGTACACTAAATGTTTCATCTATACTGAGTTACTCCTAGGAAATCTCTAGCCTGGCACTCGGCATTAACAGGATATGTCAAGGACAGGTTAGCTCAGTGTCAGGATAATGTGACTGAGTGGGATATCAGGTCATGGTGCTGGCATACTGATCTCCCAGTGATACAGTACTATAAAGTCGCCATGAGTGCACACTGTCACTGCATATTTGGCCCTTTGGATAATGCGACTGAGTGGGATATCAGGTCATGGTGCTGGTGGCCTGGTCTCCCTGTGGAGCAGCACTGTAAACTCACCATGAGTGTGCACTTTCAGAAGTCGGTATGCATCCTGATATGACCTTAGAGGTTGCCAGGACGTAAACCTACACCAACCAACCAACCAACCTCCTACAGTGACCCGTGTGCAGGGCGGCATGTTACCTGAACTCTTTCAACCAGTCACGTGACCCACTCTGTGGGAGGCGGTAAGAAACGGGCTCTCAGATTTCAAGGTAATACACATCCCCCACAGGATACAGAGTGAAGAAGGCCCTACCTTTAGTCCATGCACTAAACCTGTTAGATTATCATCTATATCAGTTGTAGTGTTATGAAATCTTTTTGTTTGTAATATTGTGGAAGTCTTATCTTACATACACAACTAGATGACCAAATGAGTTGAGCGCCTACTGTCAATGTAGCAGGACATGGGTTCGAACCATGACTGAGTCAAACCTAAGACTTACAGAATTGATGCGTATTGCTACCTATCATGGGGCTCTACGTTACTAGGATAGGACAAGGAACAGTAGAATGAGGAAGATAAATTGTCTGCGATTGAATTACCCTCGACTTAATCAACACATGTTAGAATAACAAAACAAATGCTCAGTACAGGTGAAGAGCAGACCCAGAGGAGGATTCGAACCTGCACTCTATAGTCAATGTCCTTCTAGTGCTCTCACTAGCTGTGTATGGTGCACTATTGCCATTGAGTGAGGTGTTAGTACGTGTACCACATTACCAAAACAGGGGTCTCAGTGGAGGAAAAAAAGTTTCAGAACAACTAGGGGTTCTGGGGGCATGACCCCCCCCCCCCCCCTTCGGAAATGGTTAAAAACCTACGATCAAAATGGGGCAACCTGGCACCTATTTGGACATGTTTTAGTCTTTAAATTCCAACTGTTTTAAGACTTCAAGACTAACAAATAATTAAAAGGTTTTTTTTGGCGGACAGGATATTTCACTGAGAAATGGAATCCCTGCCAAAGCTCACTTGGAGGAGTTGTCCTGGATGAGGGAATTGTTACAGATCAGGCCTACTACTAATGTAGTACTAACCCTTTTAGTTCACTGGAGAAGGGTGACTGAGTGGATATATAAATAATGCGCCATTCGAGAGGTCCAAGATTTGAACCTTCCCCGAGTTAAAACATACAGCTACAAAATTGATGCTGCTCATTATCTTGCCACTTACTAGGAAAGGACAAGATCTGTTAGGTTCAGTTCCAGGACAATGTGACTGAGTGTGATATTGTATCATGTTGCCAGCAGCGCTGTCTCTCAATTGGGCAACACAGTACTGGTTAGCTGCGCATGCTCGGTCTTCATGGCGGCTTTTTAAAAACATGTCACGTGACTACGGTGCGGACGATGTACAGACATGTTGGCAACAGGTGCTGTTCAATGCACTCATTTTGTGAATGACATTCTTCAATGAAAACAATATCATTTAGTCAAAGATTCAATCACCAGTCTATGGTCTGCAGTGCATGGTGTAGGAGTAAATTAATCATAATGTTCAGAATGGGGTGTGCTGCACACAATGCAGCACATTCCACTTCCCCATCACCATGTACAAACCAAACGTGATCGCTTCAATGGCTGGAAGACCAGTGCCTCAGCACTGACAAAATATGTTTTTAGATGAATAAGGAACCAGATGGGATGGCCGAATGAGGTAGAGCGTCCGTCTCCCGTGTTGGTAGATAGTGGGTTTGAACACTGGTCGAGTCAAACCAATGACTTAAAAATGTATACTTGTCGCTCCCTAGCCAGGTGCTTGGCATTATTAGGATAGGAGTAAAGACTGGTTGGCTCAGTGTCAGGATAATGTGACTGAGTGGGATATCAGGTCATGGTGCTGGCGGCCTGGTTTCCAAGTGGGGCAGCACTATAATGTCACCATGAGTGTGCACTGTCACAAGTCGGTACCCGTCCTGATATGACCTTAGATGTCGCAGGGACGTAACACAACAACAAACAAAACAATCAGATGAATAAAATTTACCCAAATTAAAAAATGAAGACAATGCTGATATTGCGCAGACTTATTGTAGATTTGTCTACAAAGGCCCAATCTGACGGTCTACATCAAGAATGAGTCACGACAAACAGACATCTATCGACACACATGAAAGTTCTTCTCCTGTACACGTCAGTCTTCATTCCTCCTAACTGTAATTAGCAATCGGGTGTTATTTCACACGCTTAAAGTTTCATAATCCGATGGCAGTATATTTTTTAAATCAAAAGGATTGACCAAAATTTGATAATACAGATGCAATAACACTACTATTGTACTACTTATTCATTTCTTTATGGGGCTGCCCTTTGAGAATGTTAACACTCGATGGCTTTGACAGGTTGCAATGCGACCTAATTAATGTGGCATATTAATGGTATATTGAAGGTGGCCTCATCTGACACACTGACACTATTTTGCATGTTTGCAATCCCGAATGTGCTCAAAATTTGTCAATTCCCATAACAATTACTGTGAACTGAAGTAAATTTCCTAGCTGGACTAAAATGGACAGAATAAGTCAAATAACTACGTCAAATCATTACATGAAAATACTCGTTTTTTCCTCAGTTGTTTTGGTTTCGGCTGTATATTTATTTAAAGTAAAAAAGAGGGGACGAGAGCATTGGTCTGTACTGCACCGCTTGCAGTGATTGTAACCCCCCCAACCCCCAACCCCCAACCCCCAACCCCAGCACCCCCTCCCCCGGCCCCGCCCCACACCCTTTCTGGGACTGGGCGTGGTGGCCGAATCGGTAGAGCACAATCCTCGCGTGTGGGAAATCGGGAGTTTGGCTCCTGGTCGAGTCAAACCAATGACTTATAAAATTGACACTTGTCACTTCCTAGCCTGGTGCTCGGCATTAATAGGATAGGACAAGGACTGGTTAGCTCAGTGTCAGGATAATGCAACTGAGTGGGATATCATGTCATGGTGCCAGCGGCCTGATTGCCCAGTAGGGCAGCACTATAAAATCACCATGAGTGTGCGCTGTTACAAGTCGGTACCCATCCTGATATGACCTTAGATGTTGATAGGATGTAAAACTCCAACAACCAACCCACCAACCAACCACCCTTTCTGGGCGAGTTAATGCAGCGTGTTGCCGATTGACCCACTTCCTGATCTCATACGCACCTAACTGTCCTCCAGAGGCCGCCAGCATACGCGCACGTCAGATCAGCGCGCCACCAGGCGGCGGCCGTGCATACTAACCCGAGATAAGAGGGAGCAGGTCGGGCCCAGCGGCGCGCTGAATGAGACGCCATGCCGATTGCTGGAACCAACGGTGTGGTTGGTTGGTTGGTTGTTGGAGTTTTACGTCCTGGCAACATCTAAGGTCACATCAGGATGGGTACCGACTTCTGACAGTGCGCACTCAATGTGACTTGATAGTGCTGTCCCACTGGGAGACCAGGCTGTTAGCACCATGACCCACTCAGTCAAATTATCCTGACATTGAGCCAACCAGTCCTTGACCTACCCTAATAATGTCGACTGTCTCACTAGGAAGCAACAAGTATAATTTTTGAAGTCATTGCTTTGACTGGACCAGGGTTCGAACCCGTGGGTTCGAATCCTTCCATCAACCAAAACGGGAGATGGACACTCAACTTATTCGGCCATGCCGCCTGGTGTAACGACTGAGAAGGCGCGTCCCACTGATTAGATGGCAAACTATCACTTCTGGAAAGCAAACATTTGCTTCTGGTTCCTATGATAGTGGGAGGGTTTCTTCTAAGTGTGCCGACCATATGGTCTCCTGCTTTGGGAGATCGGGAGATCCGAACCCATGAGTTTGTGGGTTCGATTCCTGGTCGAGTCAAACCAATGACATAAAAATTGATACTTGTCGCTTCCTCGGCATTATTAGGATAGGGCAAGGACTGGTTGGCTCACTGTCAGGTTATCAGGTCATGGTGCTAGTAGCCTGGTTTCCCAGTGGGGCAGCACTATAAAGTCACCATTAGTGCGCACTGTCGCAACTCGGTTTCTCTCCTGATATGACCTTAGATGTTACTATGACGTAAAACAACAACAAACAAACAATCTAAGTCTGCATGAAAAAGGGGGCGCGGGCGTGCGCAATCTGCGAGCACTACGTGGAGCACGCACCCACCGCTTTCTGTTACCGTCAAAGGCCGAGGGATCCCGAGTGATCCCGAGCGATCCCGAGCGATCCCGAGTGATCCCGAGTGATCCCGGCGTCCCCGGTGGCGGCGCGGGTCTGCCGTGTGGTCGGGGTTGGACGGGGGGGGGGGGCTGTTTGTATGTGTGAGTGTGTGTGAAGGATGTATGTGTAGGGAATGTGTTTCGGGTGTGTGTGAGTGTGTGTGTGAATGTGCAGGGAGTCTGTGTGGATGTATGTGTAAGGAGTCTGTGTATGTGTAGGAAGCCTGTGCTGGAGGGTGTATGTGTAGGGAGTATGGGTGTATGTGTAGGGAGTGAGTGGGTGTACGTGTTTGTTTGTTTGTTGTTTTATGTCCTAGCAACATTAAATGTCATATCAGGACGGGGGTGTACGTGTAGATAATGTATATGTGCAGCATGTGTGTACGTAGATAAAAGATTCACCCGGTACTTGTAGTACACGGGTGAAGATCAGCCTTATATAAATACGGGCGAAAATAGCATTAGTATGGACCATCACCTAGAAACTGTGGCTCCAGTATCAAATGGATACTTATATAGGCGCAGAGTTGGTGAAATGGGAGAGAATGCAAAAAGACAAGATGGCGGCCGCAGAACTCCATCGATTTCACTTTAAAATCTTATTAAACTAGCTATTATATTATATTTTTCAACTCAAAGATAGCGGGCTATTAATAAGACATATGTAAAGAATAAATGTTGCTTCTTAGAGTGTGAAATTAGGCTCTCAATTCTTTGACCCGCATTTTCGCGACCTTTTACTTAGGGTTGGTTTGCACCCCTACTGCAGCAGTACGGGGTGAATCTTGTACCTAGTGTGTACGTAGTGTATCGGAGTTTGCATGTGCAGTGTGTGCAAAGGGTGTGTGGGGTAGGGTGTGAGTGTAAGTACTTGTGTAGGGCAGAACCACCTCCTCAGAGTTTCATTAAGAAAGCAACACCGAACTCAGCACGTAGGCTCCCCCCATACACTCGCCCAGCAGAACCTAGCCTTCAAACGCCCGTCGGTATATGCATAGGGTCTCCACGGATGGAGAGTGGTGGGAAAAGCCTAGGTTCCTCATTTCCTCACTAGGCGGCCCCACAAACAGGAAGTGGACAATCCAGGGCTCTCTGGCCACGCTTAATAAGCCAATGAGCGGGTTGTGGACACTCACATGGTGACAAAGCGGAAATAGAATGAAACAAAAGTAAAGTTTGTTTTATTTAGCGATGCCTCTAGAGCGCATTGCTTTTTTTGTTATTGTATCATCGGCTATTGGATGTCAAGCCTATGGTCATTCTGACATATTTCTTTGGAGGAAACCCACTGCCACCACATAGGCTCCTCTTTCCGAGAAGCAGCAAGGGGTCTTTTATATGCACTTTCCCACAGACAAGACAGCACTTACCATAGCCTTTGATGAACCAATTGTGGACCACTGGTTGGAACGGAAAATCGCCCAAACTGCAAACGGGTCCACTGAGAAGGATTGGTTGGATGATTGACAGTAGAATGAAAGAATGCTGATTGAGAGAGGGCAGATGGCAGAATGGATTGTGGATGAAGGGGAATGCAACTCCACTTAGCAGTGGTGGTGACTCGGGTTGGCGGGGACCAAGACCGAGGGGCGAGATGGTATCACGTGGCAAGGACAGGTTAGCTCAGTGTCAGGATAATGTGCCTGAATGGAATATCGGGTCAAGGTGCCGACGGCACGATTTCCCAGTGGGACAGCACTATAAAGTCACCATAAGCGCGCACTGTCACAAGTTGCTACCCATCCTAATATGACCCTAGGTGTTGCCGGGGCGTAAATCTCCAACAACAACCAAACAAACCCTTTCCGAGACCCCTCTCCTCTTAGTTCCATCTCCCGCCGATGGTGGCGCCACTGGCAGGAATCGCCAACTAACCCGGTTCTCTTAAAGTTAAAGTGGATGAACATGGACAGCGCACCCGGCAACGGAAGCCAGCGGGCAGGATATTAGGTGGCCGCGCCAAGAAGACTTCTTGCGCGAGGACTTCCGTTCAGCCGTGGCCTGTGACAGGCCGTGAGAGCGGGGTCCTGTGTTTGGTTAGTTCTGTGGAGTTTCCTGCTGAATGGTAGGCTGAGAGATAATTGGAGATGGTCAGCCTAGTTGGGCAACTGACCTGAATTGTTAAGGGCAGGTCAGGTGTCATTTGCTGAGGATCAGGGAGCGGGACAGAGCTCAGGCGGTAGAGTGTCCACCTGTGAAGGTGTCGGCATTCGGATGGATCCTTCTCAGTGGATCTATCTGCAGCTTGGGTTATTTTACGTTCCAACCAGTGGTCCACAACTAGTTCATGAAAGGCTGTGGGATGTGCTGTACTGTCTGTGATCAAGTGCATATAAAAGAGCCCCTAACTCCTTATCGGAAAGAGTAGCCTTTGTGGCGGCAACGGGTTTCCACCAAAGAAATATGTCAGAATGACCATTTATTTGACGTCCAATAGCCAATGATAAAAATCAATTGCGTCTAAAACTCCAACAACCGACCAACCAATATGAGCAACTTTGCTCAAATTTAAACATAAAGTGACTACAACAGCAGCTAACAGGGGTCGCTTGATTAATGGCGGGGAGTGTAAGCAGGCGCACTAATGCAATGAGGTGCTTGGCATTCAGCAACCAATCAGAGGGCTGTATTTGTGTCACGTGCCTTACTGCTGACGAGCATCAACATGCCACCGAGTGTGCGGTGTTGTACTCGCCACCCACAACAGCCTGGCACACAAAATGTGGTCTGCTTCACACTTGTCACAGACCAGACGGGATGGCCGAATGAGTTGAGCATCCGTCTCCCGCTTTGGTAGATTGTGGGGTTCCAACCTGTGGGTTCGAACCCTGGTCGAGTCCAACCAATGACTTAAAAATTGATACCTGTCACTTCCTAGCCAGGTGCTCAGCATTATTAGCGCGTTGCACAGAACATTCCAGAATCCACACACATTCAAGCCAGGAAGTCCTGTGACCGCTTAGCATAATATTTGTATAAAGGTGGACATTTATACATACACATAAAATCGCCATAAGTGTGCACTGTCACAAGTTGTTACCCATCCTGATATGACCATTGATGTTGCCAGGACGTAAAACTCCAACAACCAACCAACCAACACTCATCACGTGATGCCTCGGCTATGTTATCATGAAGCTATAACAGTCAACTCTCCCTGATGTCACCATCCTACCCACGCCTACCTGTCTCTATGGCTCCTTGCCTGAGAGGTCAGTGCAGACTACTACACTCGTCCCCCCTGGAATTATAAGTCCTTTAAATGGTCATTTAATGCTTACAATGACATACATACAGGCAATGCACTTACACACAGGGTAGGTTCAACAACTATGCAGCATGTAGCTTGTATATGATCCTGGTCCCAGCAATCAGTGTCATGTGGGTGATGAATATGGGAAATATCTCACATAGAGCCAGAATTGAACCCCCATCTCTTGCATTCTGGGCCAGTGTACTAACCATCACACCACCTAGGCTCCCTGATGTCACCACCCTACCCACGCCTACCTGTCTATACGGCTCCTTGTCTGACACGTTATTGCGGACATACATAAGCAAAAATCCTGGCCATGGCTCAGGGTTTGATAACAGTGTGCTTGGGAAATCGGGGGGGGGGGGGGGGGGGGGGTTAGAGGGCAGGGAGGAGCCAGCACTGCCTCCCCTCAACCATCTACACTCCCTCTACCAGCTCCGTCTGTAGTGACAGGATATGAGTAGGCTTTGCAATATGCAGGGGGGAAACCAAGACATGGGCCGTACATAACAAACAACCACCACTTTATAACAATTTAAAGAACACAAAAGAAGCCTACTTTTCGGGACAGTAATTTTGGAGCATATCGAAAGAAAAAAAACAGACTATATTTGTGGACCGATCTCATCTGCGGAATATTGCTTTATTTGTTTGTTGTTGTTTTAAGTCCTAGGAACATCTTAGGTCATATCCGGATGGGTACCGACTTGTGACAGCGCTCACTCATGGCATCTTTATAGTGCTGCCCAACTGGGAGACCAGGCCACCAGCACCATGACATGATATCCCACTCAGTCACATTATCCTGACACTGAGCCAACCAGTCCCTGCCCTATCCTAATAATGCGAGGGCCTGGCTATGAAGCGACAAGTATCAATTTTCAAGTCATTCGTTTCACTCGACCAGGGTTCGAACCCACGATCCCACGGTCTACCAGCGGAATTTATGAGCCAATTGTACACTACACGTGGAGTGTGTGGACTCAAATACAGTCTGCGAACTGAGGTGCAGAATGGTCGGCGAAATGTTAGTTTCACGGGCTGCAGGACGTCCATCGGCAAGCGGCAGAGGACGGCATCTCCCAGAAGAGGGATATATTGATACACCTTGTGAACACAGGCTGCCCATAGTTGCACTGGTCTGTCACAATTCTGCATTAGTCTGTCACACAGCTGAACAGGTCTGTCACAGCCCTGGAGTAGTCTGTCATACAGCTGAACCCGTCTGTCACAACTCTGCATTAGTCTGTCATACAGATGAACCCGTCTGTCACAACCCTGTATCAGTCTGTCACACAGCTGAACAGGTCTGTCACAGCCCTGGAGTAGTCTGTCATACAGCTGAACCCGTCTGTCACAACTCTGCATTAGTCTGCCACACAGATGAACCCGTCTGTCACAACCCTGTATCAGTCTATCACACAGCTGAACCCGTCTGTCACAACTCTGCATTAGTTTGTCACACAGATGAACCCGTCTGTCACAACTCTACATTAGTATGTCACACAGCTGAACAGGTCTGTCACAGCCCTGGATTAGTATGTCATACAGCTGAACCCGTCTGTCACAACTATGCATTAGCCTGCCACACAGATGAACCCGTCTGTCACAACCCTGTATCAGTCTGTCACACAGCTGAACCCGTCTGTCACAACTCTGCATTAGTTTGTCACACAGATGAACCCGTCTGTCAAAACTCTACATTAGTATGTCACACAGCTGAACAGGTCTGTCACAGCCCTGGATTAGTATGTCATACAGCTGAACCCGTCTGTCACAACTCTGCATTAGTCTGCCACACAGATGAACCCATCTGTCACAACCCTGTATCAGTCTGTCACACAGCTGAACCCGTCTGTCACAACTCTGCATTAGTTTGTCACACAGATGAACCCACCTGTCACAACCCTGTATCAGTCTGTCACACAGCTGAACCCGTCTGTCACAACTCTGCATTAGTTTGTCACACAGATGAACCCGCCTGTCACAACCCTGTATCAGTTTGTCACACAGCTGAACCCGTCTGTCACAACTCTGCATTAGTTTATCATACAGCTAAATCCGTCTGTCACAACTCTGCAGTACTCTGTCACACAACTGCACCAACATGTCACACACATTTCCCCAGCATCAGCGCACTACCTTCAACACTTGACTTTCAGAATAACCAGACAGGAGGGCCGAATGAGTTGAGCGTCTGTCTCTGGCTTTGCTAGATCGTAGGATTCGAACCTACGGGTTCGAACATTGGTCGAGTCAAACCAATGATTTAAAAATTGAGACTTGTCACTTCCTAGCCAGGTGATCAGCATATTTAGGATAGATTATGAGTGTGCACTGTCACAAGTCGGTATCAGTCCTGATATAACCTTAGATGTTGCCAGGACGCAAAAGTCCAAAAACCACCCAATCAACCAACATGGCAACATGCATTTTGGTTCAGTTGCTATTTAACCTGCGTAGTGTTGCCTGGCCTTCATGGCCCAGTTAAAGTGGCTGGCACACATCACCGGATTGAGCAACGCACAGAATTGTCTAGTCCGGTGGTGTTCGGGTGTGATAAGTATCAAAATGTATTAAAATGTGTCAAAAGGTTGCGATATCGGGTCAAAGGCCGCTGGATGAACGGACATGAAACGGACATTAACGGATAACCAACGGACGGTAAGCAGACTAAACGGACTGAAACCGGACAAGAACCGTAGACGTCAATCCGGTGGCATCGGTTCCAAGTTTTGTGCATGTTCAAAACTTGTACCGGATCCAGCCGGATATCAATGGATATCAATGAATATGCAATGGACACAAACCGGACTTTGATGGATATCAACAGACTTTGTTCGGTTTCTTTCCGTTTCCCCAATCCGGTGATGTGTGACAGCCGCTTTAAGGTTGAAACAAAACGTAGGCGGTCCAAGGCTAATTAATTGTTAAGTCAGTGCAGTATTTTCAGTGTACACCACTGAGTGGGGCTGGGGGGGAGGGAGAGAGGGTGGGCATTGCGGGTTGAGTACGGTGGGCTAGTAAGGGGTACTTGGGCGGGCACCATCTGTGTCACAGCGACATAAGAAATCGGCTTGATGCTCCATCCAGCCTTGCGCTCACTGATCACGTGACCACCGAGTTACAGCTACTCACCCCACTCCATGCAGGCACACCTGCCACTCGCCGAGACCAGACAGCGGTAGCTTTAAGTGACACCTCCAATGTTATATCTCTGCAGTCTACAGGGGAAAAGCTATGCTGCCCCCTGGTGGGTGGAGATGCCAAAATGCCGGGCCTCCTGGCGGAGAATATACACACAAGGCGACCCCTGATGGAGAAAAGAACGCCACGCACCCTGGCGGGGGAAATAACGACGCATCTCCTGGTAAGACGTATGAGCCCCCCAAAACTGCACCCGCGGCCATCACCCCCTGGTGTACAAGATTGGGTAGGTGGGGATATAATAAAAATAGTATGCCAATGGTTGCTGCCCTGGGCATTGTGTGATGTGAGTGACAGGTGATGATGTAACGTCCTGTCCACAACGAAGGTTTGGTGTTCTCTGCGGCGGAGTGGCTTTTATCTAGGTCAAACTCCTAATCTGAAGGTCGAAGGGTAATCAGTTTATGGATAATTATACTCGTATAATGCTTATAGAGCACATCAAACTTCAAGAAAAAAAGCTTGCTGCCCTGGAAATTGTGTGCTGTGAGTTACAGGTGACGATGTAACGTCCTGTCCACATACAACATATATAAAAAATATAATAAAATATATGCGACGTAAAAGTATAATGCGAGTATAAAGGCATGGAAGCGAACACAATTATTATTATTATTCATACTTATTCCTACTATTGTGCATATTGACCACCATCCTCCGACCGGTGGCACCACCGATCTTCTCCCTCCCTAACGGACGTGCTCCCATGTTCATTCATTTGACGTCCAAAAGCCGATTATAAAAATCCATGTACTCTAGAGGCGTCATTAAATATAACAAACGTTTTCCATGTTCATTCGCATCGGAGAAATTAAATTTCAATATTTATCTCAACCCACCTTTTATTGGTTGTCTCTCTCTTGTAGTCCTGATATGACCATAGATGTTGCCAGGACGCAAAACTCCCAACAACCAACCAACTCTTTTGTACTGTATGTGGTGTATAAGAAATTATAGGACTATAAACAAATATGATCACCAGTCAGTTATTCCAGCCCGACTTATTACCTCACCATCTCTCTTTCTCTCTCCCTCTCTCTCTCTAAATATATATAGTTAATATACATATATATATATACAGTCTACTCTGTCAATAATAGCCACTGTCAATAACGAATCTCTGTCAATAACGGCAAAAAGTGTTAGTCCTGTCATGGCACCCCTTTAATTTAATAGCATTGCCTCTGTGTCTAATGGACAACTGTCTTATGCGGACACCGAGTCTATTTGATAGATATTCTCTGTCAATAACGACATGCGACATAGTCCAATTGTAGAAATGACAAATTGTAGAAATGACTAATTGTAGAAGTGATGAACAGTAGAAATGACTAATTGTACAAATGACAAATTGTAGAAATTAATTTGCAACGACCGTCCTAGTGAGTCAAGCATAAAAGAAAAACATTGGTTTCAACCCATTCTGTCAGTGAGTATCTGCCTATAACGGATCTCTCTCTATAACGGCGTCTTGCTCCAGTCCCATGGGGCTCCAGTCCCATGATATATACATATATATAATATATATGTCATGGGGGTGATGAAAATGGGAAATACTGTGCCTAGAGCGGGACTCGAACCCACATCTCTTTGCATTCCGGGCCAGTGTGCTAACCATTACACCACCTAGGCTCCCTGATATCAACACACTCCCCACGCCTACCTGTCTATGTGCTTACTTGCCTGAGAGGTCAGTGCAGACCACTACACTCGTCCCCCTGGAATTATAAGTCTTGTAATGCTTACAATTACATACATACAGGCAATGCACTAACACATACAAACACAGGGTAGGTTCAACAACCATACAGCGCAGAGCTTGTACAGGATCCTGATCACGGCAACCAGTGTCGTGGGGGTGATGAACATGGGAAAATACTGTGCCTAGAGCGGGACTCGAACCCACATCTCTTTGCATTCCGGGCCAGTGTGCTAACCATTACACCACCTAGGCTCCCTGATATCAACACACTCCCCACGCCTACCTGTCTATGTGCTTACTTGCCTGAGAGGTCAGTGCAGACCACTACATATATATATATATATATATATATATATATAGATTAGTTAGACGAATCTTACCTGGGTATAGATGATGGATAACTATTGTTTTAAACCGAGGTAGAAGCCTCGGTTAGACGTGGGCGAGGGAGAAGGAAGCACATCCGGGTCCAGCAATCTTTACCTACTAATTCAGGATAAAAATGATTCTAAAAAACAACCTAAGGTCAAGTGACCTCATGCTAAATTGAGTGATTGACTAGACGTGGCAGGGCGTGGTGGGTGGGCCCTCGCCCACGTCTAACCGAGGCTTCTACCTCGGTAAAACAATAGTTATCCATCATCTATACCCAGGTAAGATTCGTCTAACTAATCTATTTTACCTCGGTATGCCGCCTCTGGCTAGCCGCAGGCTAGGGAGACCTTTACGTAAAAGAATTTTTATCCTGATATTCTTGTTTTGTTATTATTCTTTAGTGATTATGTCTTATGTATGCAACAATGGAAAAGCGATTTGTATGGCAAAAAAGAGGAAAAACCAATGTTTTTCTTACCTCTCTCTTTCAGTTGGTGAGTAGCCTGTGCGCTATCGGCTGAGGCTTCTCTAGTCGTTTGTGGTAATGTCTAGCAAACGAAGTAGCGGTTTTCCATCCCGCGTGAGCTAGGATCCGTTTAACGGAGATGCCTAGCAATCTTGCCTTGGACACCATTGCACCACGTGTAGAGTGCGATGAGTACCTGTCTGTATTTACTCCCCGCCAGTTTTAACACATTCATTGTCCATCGGGCGAGGGTATCCCTGGAAATGGCCTTGTGTGGCTTAATAAAGCTGACCAAAAGCTGTCTTGAGTTTCTTATTAATCTTGTCTTGGATATATAATTTCGTATCGCAGATACGACACATAACTTGCGATCCTGAGTGAAACTAGACACCCCTATCGTAGAAAGGGGGTCACCTAATCGGTTTGATTTTAATAAAGTTGATAAATCAAACGTGGCCTCTTTACTGTCAATTTCTAGACCATTCAGCGACAGGGCAACTATAGTTTGGCCTCTGTGTCCAGTGACCAGGAGAAGCAAAACTGCGACTTTGAAACCTAAAAGTTTAACGTCCAGAAACTTATTTTCTGGCCATTTCTTGAAGAGGTTGAACACTAGAGAAACATCCCAAAACCTATTATATTTGGGTTTAGGCGGATTCCTCTGATAAATTGATCGTATGATCCAACAAATAACATGGTGTTTACCCATTGTTTGTCCATTAACCCGCGGTAGGATTATCGAACAGAGCACATCTGGCAGCGTTAATAGCGCCATATCCTAGGCCTTCGTCCTCTAGGTAACGTAGGAAGAGTCCTACCTGGGATACTGTGGGAGTCATTGGCTTGACTTTCTTAAGCAGAGCAATAAATACCACCATTTCTTTAAATACGTAGTATACATTTTCACCGTTACCTTTTCTCCACGCATCATCAACCAAACGCTGTTGTGTAATTTTGTCTAAGCCAAACTGTTCTAAATATCTATTTAAAAAAGGAATGCCACTAACGGAGTTGTCGACACGTTTCCGTGGCGTTCTAGTGGTCCCTGATGTTTGAGGTTTCCTCGGAATCTTGGGAAGCGAAGGCTGCTTTTGGCTGTGGCTAGTAACGTCGGTAGCCACGGTTGCGTGTGCCACTCGGGGACGATGAGTATGGCGTGTGTCCCCTCCATTTGAATCTTTCTGGCGACTTTGCTAATGATAGTAAAGGGGGGAAAAATGTAAAAGAAATGATGTCGCCACTTTAGGGAGAAGGCATCAATGTGCCAAGCATTGGGTTCCGGGTGCCACGAAACATATTTTGGAATTTTAAAGTTATTACGCGAAGCGAACAAATCGATCTGAGGTGAACCCCATGTGTGACAAATGTGTTTGAAAATGGATGGATTAAGTGACCACTCTAAGTGATCATGGGAACTGGCGACTCATCTTGTCAGCTAGACAATTTTGTGTGCCTGGAATGTGATTAACAGTTAACCAGACATCAAAGGTTTGAGCCCAGTTCCAAATGAGAAGTGCCATTTCATTACATTTAATTCGATTTTGTACCTCCCATATTTCTGACATAAGCCATAGCTGTGGTGTTATCCGTGAGGATACGTAACATTATTTTTGGGTATTTTTACTAGACTGGTTAATCCCAAGTAAATGGCCCTTAGTTCTAGAACGTTAATATGATCGGGGAGTTCCGATTCTAGCCATCTTCCTCCCAGTTGCTACATTCATTTTGATGTGCTCCCCACCCTTGGAGAGACGCGTCAGTGGTAACGGTAGTGTCAGGGCTCTCCCATTCTAATGGGATTGGGGAGAATGGATCAAAGTGGTTTAGCCACCAATCAATGTCGGCTAGGCCGTTCTCCGAAATAAACATGGTCTTTTCAAAGTTTCCCTTTGCGCGGGCCAGCGCCAAATTTTTATCAATTTCGAGGGATTTTATGTGTGCCGCTCCGTATAGAATAGCTGGACTATACGAAACCATGACCCCGATAAGGACCGCGACCTGTCTAATCTTTGGCCTAGAAGTGTCTAACAGCTGTATCGCTGTGCGGTAAAGCTTATCTTTCTTTTGGCGTGTAAGCGAAACGGTCATAGCCGTGGTGTTCAGAATGAACCCGAGACACTTAAGCTCCTGAGTAGGAGAAAAAACTGATTTCTTGTTATGTATGAAGAAACCCAATTTGGTGAAAATTTTGCATAAATCTTTAACAGCGAGTTCACATTGCGTGAAAGATTGGCCCATAATAAAAGAATCATCTATGTATGGAAACATACAATGCCCCAATTTTGCCATGTGTGAAAAAATTGGTTTCAACAACTTAGTAAACAGACGCGGTGCGCAGGCCAAACCATTAGGTAAACACTGTAAATTCCAAAAAGTTGGCCATTCCAGAGAAAACGTAGGTATTTCCGATCTGTCTGGTGAATAGGAACGGTTATAGTACGCATCCCTTAAATCAACACTCGCTAGCCAACACCCTGGGGTAATTAAATCACGAGCTGTTTCTAAAGAAAACATTTTGAAATGTTTGTATTCAATGATTTCATTCAACTGAGTTAAATCTAAAATCATTCGGATTGAACCATCAGATTTAGGAGTAGAGAAGATATTGGAAATATATTCCCCTTCAGTATGTTCAACTCTGTTGACAATGCCCTTAGACTCAAACAGTAGAACCTGCTGATCTAGCTGAGATTTTTTCTAGTGAATTAAACTGATACGGAAAAGGCGCTCTCTTTTGTATAGGCAATTGTGTGAAAGGGATGTGAATGCCTTTAACAATACTCAGGACCTCTGGATTAGTGGTTAACTGTTGGCCATTGATGTAAACAATTAGAAACATTCCCTGCTTGAAAAAGGCTTACTTCAGTTTGAGTTTCCTCCGTGACCATTGTAGGGTCAGGAGGCTGCACTGTTTGTGTGGAAATCTTCTACTTGTTCCCTTGTTTCGGGAACTGGGGCTTGGGAACGAAATCCCTCTTGTAGCCGCGGTTGTCGTTCCAGTTTGAGGCCGGACCTGTCGCCTCGGCCCCTTCCTCGCTGGTTGAACTGGAAGGACGGTCCGCCCCTAGAACGGCCTTCACTCCTCTGCGGAATCGAATGAAAATCCGTCCTAGACTTTCTGAAACCCTGCTGGGTTTTGGAAGCGACGACTCTTTGCTTCAGTGTTTTTTAGCACTCTTGTAGTCGACCTCTACCTGTTTGTACAGGTAAGCTAGCTGACCCCCAAACATCTTGGATTTATCAAGCGGTTTGCTCTTGATAAGGGGTAGGTCCGGAATACACGGTGTATTCCTTACCATCATGGTCCGTTACCTTCTTAGAGCGGGCAACCTCTCTTTCCGGCATCTGTGGTGACCGATTTGAAAACGTTTTCAAATCTCCGATGGGTCATGTAGTTACTAGCGGCTGCTAACAAAGCTATGCCCCGGTCCATAACCCGCGCCAAAGACGAGAACTTGTTCTCTGTCTGCATCCTGTTAGCCACAGGGATAACAGACGTCAAGGCACCCAAAACTGCCTTATGGATCAGGCAGAGGGAAGTTTCATAACGACGGCGTTCGTCGGAAAGATGAATGCCGGAATCCATCTCTTTGGAAACCGAAGCAGGAATGCCCTTAAACTCCTGAAATCTGCTCAGTCAACTTGTTGATGACTTCGATCGGTTTAAACGTAGTGAAATGGCCATTCACCGTTTTGCGCATCATGGTAGTGGTGCGCACTTTCTGAGCTTTCTTTTTGACAATCTTCTTGCCAGCTTTAACGCCTATTTTGGCGTAGACTCCCGCTCGTTTCCGTGTCGGAATCCGACTCGGTGGAAGAAGAGTCGGACGACGAGTCTGAAGAGGAGTCTCTTCTTCTTCTTCTTCTTCTTCTTTTTGGACTTTTTGGAGCGCTTAGCAGTTCGCTTTCTTTGTGAACTCGTCACCAGAACTGCTCACTGGGCGGCGTTTCTTGCCCCGCGCTTTCGGGTTTCGGAACCTCAGGTGCCGAAAGCGTGTCCTCTTCGTCCTCAGAAAAGTCTTTCCCAATCCTCATCAGGGATTTGGGAAGGATCTGGAAAGGTCTGCGCCTGGAAATGGCGCATCTTCTCCTCCATCATCGCCGCCATTTTCGCCTCCCACCCCACTGGTTGAGGGGCGTGATCACTGTCTTGATCCGAGGCATGAGCCCCAGGATGTGGGGACGGCGGAGCCGTAGCCGGTGGAGACGAATCGTAATCCGTAGGAGGGACACCCACCGCTGCAGCGGGCGGCTTATTCCGGCGAGTGGCCATCGGGAACTGTAACGAAACCAAAGCGTTACTAACCCGGAATCATCTCAACTACACAAGTGTAAGCCAGTAAACTGGGTTGAGGAACATGGTACAGAGAACGTGTTTTGCAACGTGTCAGTACAGGCGTGAAGCTAAATTTGCCGTAGGTGTGTGGTAACGGAAACCAACCAAACGGAGGGCATCGATCGTGAGATCGGCCCCTCTCTCTCTGTTCCGTACACTTCTGCCCACCTGTGGCTACAGCGCCAACAAGTTGGAGAAAATATTACGAAACTCGGAGGTTCGCCTTAAACCTCGGTCAGGGGTGTTTATAAAAAACACCCAGAAGCATCCCCAACATCATCCTCTATTAGGATCCGGGAGACTTTTCTTAGGAAATGAGCAACTCGGGTTGCCATTTGTCTCCCTGTCTGAAAAACAGGTGTCGATAGAACTCAGTATCGGTTTCGTTTGTGCCAGCGGCACGCAATGTTCTATCCGTAAGTTAAAAAAACGTACAAAAGTCCCAAACAGGACTGAAGAAAGTTCTGAACTTTCATAAAAAGATGCTATAGAGCATGATAAACAAAGTTATCGAAGAAAACAGTACTTACTTTTGGATAAAAGCAGTAGTAGTAGATAAATCCTGTGGAGCAACTCACAAACGTCCTCCCGTTGTGAGTTACTTATGCTAATTGCTGGACCCGGATGTGCTTCCTTCTCCCTAGCCTGCGGCTAGCCAGAGGCGGCATACCGAGGTAAAATATATATATATACGAAACGATGTCAACATGGTTCTACCTGACAGAAATATATCCGCCGGAGATAAGCTGGTCTATGGGCAGCTTTCGTTTTCCCCAATTAATATAATGCTGTTCTGTCAGATGTCGCATCAAATCCATTTCCTTTACACAACATCAGATAGAATAGAGCCCCCTGGTGGCACAGGTGCTGTTGATAAATAAGTAAAGGTAGAAAAACTACCCAGAAGCACATGCCATTGGTTTTTATTGGATCCCGACTAAAGAATTATTTTGGTAAAAAAATCTGAATGAAACAAAAGAGAGAAACAAATTGTATTTCTACCTGCTGCACACAATTCTCTGAGGAGTTGTGACAGCATCACAACTCTGAGCGCTTCATGACATATCTAAGCACAAATTGTCGCAGTCAGAAATCCTCCTTACCGTGCATAACTTCTCATTATTTATCCTACCTGGCACAAATTGTCGCAGTCAGAAATCCACCTTACCAAGCATCACTTCTCATCATTTAATCTATCTGGCACAAATTGTTGCAGTCAGAAATCCACCTTACCACCCGTCACTTCTCATTATTTATCCTACCTGGCACAAATTGTTGCAGTCAGAAATCCACCTTACCGTGCATCACTTCTCATTATGTATCCTACCTGGCAATAATTGTCGCAGTCAGAAATCCACCTTACCGCGCGTCACTTCTCATTATTTATCATATCACATGGTCCGGCTTGCTACTGTGATATTCTGCACCGAACTCTGAGGCCAGGAGCCACATAGACAGATCGGCGTGAATAGGGTGGCGACATCAAGGAAGCTAGATAGTGTAATAGTTATCATACTAGCCTGGCATTCAAGAGATGTGTGTTCAATTCCCAATCTAGGCACAATAATCCCATTCTCATACCCCCATGACAATACTGACGTGCTTTTTGTATAAGCCTCCTCACAATGCTACTATCAACACCCCGCTATCGTTACTAGGCACTGCTCGGCTGAGGGTGGGGGTGACCCTACTACAAGGAGTGGCAGTGCACTGATTCGAACCCAAGGGTTCGTGGGTTCGAACCCTGGTCGAGTAAATCCTATGACTTAAAAATTGATCCTTGTCGCTTTCTAGCCAGGCGCTCGGCATTATTAGGACAGGGCGAGGACTGGTTGGCTCAGTGTCAGGGTAATGTGACTGAGTGGGATATCAGGTCATGGTGCCAGTGGCCTGGTCTCCCAGTGGGGCAGCACTATAAAGTCGCCATGAGCGTGCATTGTCACAAGTCAGTACCCGTCCTGATATGACCTTAGATGGTTCCCGGACGTAAAACTACAACAAGCAAGCAAGCACTGATCTATCGGGTGTAATTTGATAAACAACAGCCTCGAAGTGGTCATTGAGTTCTACACAGTCTCCAAGTCCAAGTGGAGATTAAATTGCAATTATATACAACATCGAAGGGGATATTACATTCCATTTCTACATAGCCTCCAAGTGAAGATTAAGTTCCATTTATCAATTTCCCAAATTTTCGGTTCATAACTGGATAATATAGAACAACAGCCTGGACTTCTCAGGAACTAAATCATACTGCCCCCCCCCCCCCCCCATACCCCGCCTCCTACCTCGGCTTTCCTTCGATGGTGCTGCCACCTAGTGTGTTTTCCCGACACTGTTACAGCTCGAGGCTTCCCCAGTCTCTCTACCATCCCTTCTCTCACCAATCCCTTTTCACTTCCCCTTTCCCCCTTCATTCACATCTCATATTCTCCCCCCCCCCCACAACTTTCCCCTCACCCCAACTTTCCCCCCAATTCCTTTCGCATCTCCTATTATTTCTCCTCCCTTTTCTTGTCCTTTTTCTCTTTGCCCCTTCCTATATCCACCCCCTTTCAATTCCCTCCCGTCTCCTTTTCCCATCTCTCATTTCTTCTTCCCCTCCCATTGAATCCTAATCACTTTACTTACATAATGCATAGCACGATGATTTAGTGTTTCTGTCATTTGCTGATCGCTATAATCTACATTATTTAGTTTGAAGTAACTTTTATTTTATATAGCTATATTTTGAGATGTTTGAAGTGCAAACATGCAAATTTAATTTAGCAAGCATTCCAAAACTCTGACATGATAGGTTTCTGCAGTAGCAGGTTATATTAAATTGCCCCATTATTTCCTTCTATGTCACAATATATGTTTAATAAATGCACCAGTATCTAAGTTAGAATGCAGTATCAAAACTAGATAATTGTTTCGGGTTTGAAAATTTGATGTTTTCATCAGACTATGCAGCTTTAATGGTAACTGTACTGCCATGTGAAATAGTTGCCAAGGACAGGAGTTCATGACATACTTCTATTCATAAAGGCACAACACAGTTTGAAACTGATCGTATATATCTCAAACTAAACAAAAGCGTCGCAAAGAAAAGATTGTCTCCTTCATCCACCAGACTCTTTGAGAGCAGCTACATATGCATATCCAACGTGCCACCGCAAATTCCGAGCACAAATTGGACTCATCAGTCATCGACAAGTTCACAACAAATGATGAGTTGCTGTCATCATTGCCACGACGCCACCGATGCCACCTATGCCACCTATGGACAACCAAGGAGAAGACTGCTATGCCAAGTATCAACTATCTCAACTACTTAACACTTATCTACTAACTGCAGTATTATCTTACCATTCGGCACCTCTATTCGAATCACACTGGACTCCATCACGTCTTACCTCTCCATGTATTAAAACTACCTTCATCCAAGCCAGGCGGTCAGCCGTATTATGATAGGGCATGAAATGGTTGGCTCAATGTCAGGATAATGTGACTGAGTGGGATATAAGGTCATGATGTGGGGCAGCCTGCTCTCCTAGTGGGGCAACACTATAAAGTCGCCATGAGTGCACAGTGTCACAAGTCGCTACCCATCCTGATATGACATTAGATGTTGCCAGGACGTACAACTCCAACAAGCAACCAGCGAACAACCTTCATCCAACGTGTTCAACATTCACAGTAAAGTGTCGTCGACTTAGAACCACGAGAATATTATCCCATCCCCCCCAAAAAAACAAGAAAGCCATAGAACCATTAGTTTCCCCCCAGTACATGTGCGGCGTGTACGTCTGCATCGCATTGAATCCATGTAAACAAGCGTGGATGTATACGGCGGAGCAGTGCGGGGGCGGTGTGCATGCGCGTGGTAAACAGTTAGGGGAAGTGCGGGGACTCACCATGAAATGAGGTTGGTGCAGGATGTGGCGCAACTCTTGACACTCGTCCGCGATGTTGTCGGATACATCTTGTATGGCTTCAAGGACCTGCAGGAAGTAGAGGCGATTCACTAGTTAGTCACGGCGCCGCCAGGTGGGGCTTCACAAGTCAATTTACACACATATAAAGATGATGAGATCATCATAAAAAAATGGCAATCGTCAGAATTCGTAGGAAGACTGTCGAAGAGATTAGGTTTGTGGTAATCAATGTGGCATGAGTGAACGTCACGTGACCGGGAACGCGGCAAGGGGACAAAGAAAAGAGGGGGGGGAGAGAAGGGGGATGAGGCAGGGGGGGGGGGGGGGGGTGTGGGCGAGGAAGAGGATAGGGGAGGAGGAAGTGTGAAGTGAGGGAGAAGGAGGTAAGAATAGGGAGGGGGAGGAGAAAGGAGGGGGGAAAGGGGCAGGGAGAAGGGGGAGGCAGGGGGAGGGGGAGGAGGAGCCGGGTGAGGAGGAGGCAGGGGGGACAGGGGGGGGGGGGTGAAGCTGAGGAGGAGGCAGGGGGGCAGGGCGAGAAAGAATGAAGGTGAGGAGGAGGCAGGGGAGGAGGGAGGAGGGAGGAAGGGGGAGGTGAGGAGAAGGAGATAGTAATAGGAAGGGCGAGGAGAAAGGAGGACGACGAAGGGTGCGGAGGGTGGAGGGAAGGGAGGAGAAATGGGGAGGTGAGGAGGAAGGAAACAGGAAGGGGAGGAGAACGGAGAAGGCACTGGGAGGAGGGAGAGGAGAAGGAAGAGGAGGAGGAAGGAGGTGCGAAGGGGAAGGGGAGGAGAAAGGAGGAAACATAAGAACGGGGAGGAGACAGGGAGAGGAAGGGGGGGGGAGGAAAAATTGAGAGGAGGAAGGGGGAGGGGGCGGACTGAGGAAGAGGAAGAAGGGGAAAGAGGAGGAACGGGAAGCAAGAAGTGGAAGCTGGAAAGAGTGGGAAGAGGGTGAAGGGGACAACAAGCGACGGGGAAGGTGAAGAGGAGGAACAAGGAAGAGGGGCGAAGTGATGGACGGAAGGGCAAAGTGATGCTAAGGGGAAAAGAAGGAAAGTCACAAGACTATGACTGTCTGGCGGCGAAAAGAAGCCATTAGACTAAAGCTAAGATTCCTTATACACGGTATGCAGCATCCGAATGCGACAAACAATCTAAAAGCATGTAACTGAATAGTGGTGCTTCCATACGTCCGAATGCGAATGCGAATGAGAATGCGGCAACTGAATCGGTCCATGGACTGATCGGTGCGGCATGCGAATGCAAATACTGGTGCGTTTGCCATAGAAAACAATACTATTCCTTCACAAATTTGAAGGAAAAACCCCCAAAAATGTTGGGGGTTGCCATATATCTATGCCGCATATATCTACGCCGAATATACAACATTCAGTGATTCACAAAAATAGTTTTGAGCTTGATTTAATGGATTTCACCTGTTAGTATGTTGAATTTTAAATAAAATGACACTTCATTTGTGAAAATCGCTCTAATATTAGAGAAAATATGGACTTTTTAAAGTTGTTACTGTAAAGATCAAACCAAATCGCTGCATGCCACATGCCGCATGCCACGTGGGTGGAATCAACCCATTCGCATGCCGCATTGGCATTGGCATGCCGCATACCGTGTATAAGGAATCTTAGCTTTAACCCTTATGGGCAGTATAAATAAACCATCACCAACAAATAGAAAAAGAAGAGTAAACGAGGGGAAATGAGGGAGAAGAGCCGAATAGGGACGAAGGGGACACATGCCATGGATGAAGAGAAGAGAGAAGGAGTGGATGGAAGGTGAAGAGAAGAAGGAACAATGTACATTGAGGATGAGCCGCACAATGTTTGTTTGTTGTTGTTTTACGTCCTAGCAACATCTAAGGTCATATCAGGACAAGCACCCATTCTATATACAGGATTTCGGTATGCACATCAAAATAAAAATATATCCACAGATAACCATCTATAATAAAGTTACTTCAAACTAAAATAAAGTAGATTATGACGACTAACTTGAAATTGTTATCTAAAAACATAACGGCATTAACTCAAAACCATCGGATTATGCAACTTCAAATAAATGCGATGTAAGGACCTACTCAGCCCCCCCCCCCTTCCCGCTTTTCTCCCATCTTCATAGCCAAGGTTTGGGTTTTAATTTACCACAAGTCTTGTGAAGATACAAACGGTTTCTTTCCTGTTAGATAGTTTGGCTCCTGGTCGAGTCAAACCAATGACTTATACAATTTATACTTGTCACTTCCTCGTCTGGCACTCAACATTAATAGGATCGGGCAAGGACTGGTTTAGCTCAGTGTCAGGATAATGTGACTGAGTGGGATATCAGGTCATGATGCCAGTGGGGCAGCACTATATAATCGCCATGAAGTCGCACTGTCACAAGTCGGGGCCTGTCCTGATATGACCTTAGATGTTGCCAGGACCCAAAACTCCAACAACCACCCAATGGTGCCTATGCTGCTGTGAGACTAAAAAATGGTAAATACATAATTATTGCAGCATTTCGGTATGCACATCAAAATAAAATGTCACTGCAAATATATAGTACCTAAAACTCCAACAACCAACCATCCAACCAATTTTCTTTTAGAAAGACCCCTGTACCCGATAACCCGAGCCCTGAGCTAGTTACTAGAGACCGCACCATGCGCATCTGTCTGGCGTCCTGGTTGAGCGTGTCGCTGGTTCCGCGCATGTACAACAGGGGGTGCTTCAGTCGCAGCGTCCACTGCCCGCGGTTCGCCTCACGTTGGTACGGCAGTTCCGCCACCAGGTGGAGACACAGGCCGTTAGTGGTGGTCGAGGGCCGCACGCTCATATCCATCCTGTACGATTCCGTAACAGTAGCTCGTGGGTTCGAATCCTCGGTCGACTTGCACACTTGAAAACCGTCGCTACTTAGTTAGCCCTGTGCTCTTTTTTTCAGTACGAGGAGATGACAATTGGCTCGTTTGCTCAATATCAGAATAATATGATTGAGCAGGATATTGGTTCATGGTGCAAGATTCAAGGTCGCTCAGTGGGAAAGCGCTATACAGCTGTTCTTGAGTGCGCACTGTCACAAGTCGGTACCCATCCTGGTATGATCGTAGATGTTGCTAGGAGGTAAAACCACCACAATAATTTGTAAACGAACATCCTCCCTCGTTTATCCACGTTCTTGGGGTTTTCCCTTCTGGCAACGGCTATGGGCATTCACGAGGTTACCCTCCAGCCGCAGTTTTTGACATTGTCAGTCTGCTGGGGTTTCTTCCCCTAGAACTCACAAAGGTAAATCTGTCACATCTCAGTGTCTCATATAGTACCAATGGAACACACCAGGTGGCAACTATACATAAAGCTCATATCACACGAACTGTCTCAACTCAACTAAAGCCGACAGGTGTTTTGCCGATGAAGTGAGAACATATTAATCTGATAAGTTAGATTGTTACTTATGGGAGTTACCTATTTCACACTTATTCTCATAACCGGCACATACAAGAATAACACTTAGTCGTGGAGTGGCCCGCTGGAGGTACATCCGGGCATTAGTGCGGGCATCAAGTTAAATCGAGGTATTTTGAGCTTTTCTTGTTTCCGGTGGTTCGTTAATGGTACTGTGACTCCGACAGTAACACCTGCTTTGGCTAAGCTTCCAATCTCAGTACATAAGGTGTGGTTTACCAACTTTTGAATGTCATTGTTTATAGTCCCATAAGTTCCTCATAGGGAACATTAAATAAATGGGTAGTGTTTTAATTGAGAGGATACCATGTCATTGTTTATATTTCCATAAGTTCCTTATAGGGAATATATATATATAATAGGTGGTATTAGATATAACTGAGCGGAGACAATGTCATTGTTTATATTCCCATAATATCCTTATAGGGAAGATATATAATACGTAGTGGTCGATTTAACTGTGTCATTGTTTATATTTCCATAAGTTCCTTATAAGGAATATATATATATATATAATAGGTGGTGTCGGATTTAACTGAGCGGAGAACATGTCATTGTCTATATTCCCATAATATCCTCATAGGGAAGATATATAATAGGTAGTGGTGGATTTAACTGTGTCATTGTTTATATTTCCATAAGTTCCTTATGGGGAACATATAGGTAGTGCTGGATTTAACTGAGACAAGAACATTTCATTGTTTATATTTAACATAATATCCTTATAGTGAGCATATATATATATATATAGATAGTGCTGCAATTACCTGAAACGATAATAACATATCAATGATTATATTCCCAGAACTTCCTTATGGATCATATACAGTATAACCTCTCTAAATCTACCGACCATGGGACCGACTTTAAATGCTCCATTTAGGGAGATGGTCGGTTGAGGAGTTTTTTGAATCGTCATAATTGTATAGTATGGGCAATCGTTTGGGACCCAAATAAAGCGAACGATATAGGGGAGTGATCAATTTGTGGAGGTGGTCGGTTAGAGAGGTTTGACTGTATATCAGTTTTAGCGGCATTTCACAATGCCTTCTACTCGACCTGATTGATTCATACTTCATACTACACAAGGCGCCACATATTTAGGAGTTATGGAGTTCAGGCTGTACAGCGAGCGGCCTAATTCCAGGCTTAGGCTTGGCATGTCCAGTTGTAACATACAGCCCCAACTCACACTGTAGTGTATATCCTTCTTTCTGGCCGTGGAATTCAGGAGCTATTTATGATGTAACCTGAATAAGACCTAATACCGACACCTCAATGTAATGACAACGTAGCCTGACCACATGGAGAGTTTAAGGGGAACAGGTCTGACAGAACCCAACTGTCAACACCGACCAGTGATACTCACAAGGTGCTGAACCATATAAGTCTTGTTGTACAGTAAAACCTCTCTAAATCCACCGACCATGGAACCGACTTTAAATGGTCCATTTAGGGAGGTGGTCAGTTTAGGGAGTTTTCTTTATCACTACAATGGTATTGTATGGGCAATCATTTGTGGCCCAAATAAAGCGATCAATATAGGGGAGTGGTCGATCTGTGGAGGTGATTGCTTAGAGAGGTTATACAATATATATATATATGTATATATATATATATATATGTATATATAGCCTGTTGGTTCTGATTTAGGTGTCAGGAAATGACCTTGACATATGACCCCTGTGATGTACCAGAGGTCATATTACAGACATTGACCATTCAACATAACACAGGCCACCAATCACTGTCCTGGTTAATCCTACTTGGACAAAACAACAAGATGGCGCTTGATGAAGTAAATAATAATCATTGGTAGACCACAAAAGTATCTGATCAAACCGTTGATCCTACGTTTCCCAACGATATCAGGCCGGGGGATTTGAATGTATGATCCGACGTAATTACACAAAAAAAGCTACTGGTCTTTAGGGGAGGTGTCTACATCTGCCTGATGTTGTCATTTATATTACTAGACACTTTGATCCTTCGTGTGTACTTAATTGCGGCACAGAAAGTCCATCACAACCCGTGGTAGACAACTGGTTCATCAAAGGCTGTGGTGTGTGCTGTCCTGTCTGTGGGAAAGTGCACCTAAAAGACCCCTTGCTACTTATCGGAAAGAGTAGCCTATGTGGTGGCAGCAGATTTCCTCCAAAAAAATATGTCAGAATGACCAATAGCTGGTGATAAAAATCAATGTGCTCTATAGGCCTGGTTAAATAAAACAAGCTTTCCTTAGAAAGTCCATTCGGCGGGTGAGAGGGTGATGGGTGAGGGGGGAGGGGGGAGGGCGGTTTGGGGGGGGGGGGGGAGGGGGGCTCAGTTACCAATAAACATCCATGAAACCAGCCAATCACAGATCAATATCGAGCCGACTCGTGTAGCCACAATCCAAACACTATCCTGATTCATTGCCCACTCTCCGGGGGTTCCGGACCTGTTCAATAATTCCAAACGTCATGTATCCACGTCGGGATTATCAGTCGGGAATAGAACAACCGGCCACGTGCTGTACTGTGTGTGAGTTATATAGGGACAGGTTATCACGTGATCTGTTTGTCATAACATGTCCGTCGGACCGCTCAAATAGACCGTCTCCCATAACACAATGCACGCAAGTAATACACATGGCATGCAGGAGGGTGTACCACGTGATTAGACATAGTAGTTCATAGCACACATGGAGCTGATGAACATGTGACCATGAGGTTTCTGGAATGTTCTGTCGTTTCTGAAATGCGACCAGACGGGATGGCCGACAATTTGAGCATCTGTCTCCTGAACTTTGGTAGGTCATGGGTCTGAACCCTGGCCGAGTCATAGCAATGACTAAAATATTAATACTTGTCACAACCTAGCCTTGTGCTCAGCATTACTAGGAAAGGAGCAGTGGAATGAGGAAGACCATTTGTCTGCGATTGAAATTTCCTCCGCTGAATCAACTAATGTACCCCCTCCCACCCCCAAATGTATTTATTGAAGATTCTTGTCCGAACAGGGTCCACGCCTTTGCATGTACTCCGGCTACAATTGATCTGCCACTATAGGATCGTACAGGATCCGGAGAGGAGACTACCGGGCGCGGTGGCCGAATTGATAGAGCGCAGGCCTCAAGTGCGGAAGGTCTGTAGGTCAGTTCTCGGTCGAGTGAAACCAATGACTTATCAAATTGATACTTGTCATTTCCTAGCCCGCCGCTTGGCATTAATAGGATATGGCAAGGACTGGTTAGCTCAGTGTCAGGATAATGTGACTGAGTGGGATATTGGCTCATGGTGCCAGTGACATGATTTCCCAGTTGGGCAGCACTATAACCTCGCTATGAGTGTGCACCATCACAAGTTGGTACCCGTCCTGATATGACCTTAGACGTAAAACTCCAACAACCAACCAACCACCCGGAGACGAGTCATGTGGTGCATGGTAGACCATCCCCAGCTGCCCTTCCTCTTGGTAGTAGAGGGTGAATTCAAATCGGCGCGTGGGTACTTGTTGGTGTCCTGTGATTATGATGGATGCCCTCGTGGCCCCCTTTCTTACCATAATAATCCATATAGCATAATAATCAATAGCATAATTTTATAATGTCGGTAAAGCTGGATCCGTAGTGTGCTGTGACTGACACGTGACCCATACCAGTGGTTGAACACCTGGTCCTGTTACAACCAGCTGTGGGAATGTGGCATCACCAGCACACCTCCAACAGACGGCTGGTTCTGGCTGGTCCCTAATACCGGTTAGTTAGCAGGCTTCTTCCTGACTACTGTCACCACACAACACTAGTAATCCTTCGTCCAGTACATGTGTACATACGATCACCACCGGGAGACTCCAAGTGCCCTTCCTCCTGTCCGTAGACAGTGCATTCAAATTTGCATGTGGGTCCTTGTTGGGGCCCTGTGAATATCGGTAAACCTGGAACCGTTGTGTGCTGTGACTGACATGTGACCCCTGTCAGTGGTTGAACACTTGGTCCAGTTACAACCAGCTGTGGGAATGTGTCATCACCAGCACACCTCCAACAGACGGCTGGTTCCGGCTGATCCCTAATACCGGTTAGTTAGCAGGCTCCTTCCTGCCTACCATCACCACACAACACTAGTAATCCCTCCTCCAGTACAGGTGCATATACAGCTCACCACCAGGAGACTGCAGAGGATTTGTCTCTTACTGAAAACACACCTCCAGCACCCACCACCACAACTATTGGTGCACCTGTGGTATCACGCCATACATGGAGTTACCATAGGTTCAGGACCAGTGTAGTGGTACCTGGAACCATAATGCAAAGATTCGATACCGAACATGCTTGGATCAGTATCGCAAGAGAGGTGCTGCGACTGTGCTACCACGCTGCTGTTCAACTAATGCATTTGGTAACACTCACAGTGGGACCAGTGTTGCGACGGAGTTATCAATACACCGGTGCTACTCACATGATATGGCGCCAATGGTGTGCCTATCAGTCGGAACCAGCAGTTCACCAGCAGCAACTCAGTCAGAGATCCAAGTGCAGAATGCACAGACCAAGTGTAGCTTAATGTTGCATAGTCCGATAGTTTTGAGTTTCTGTCACTCCTCTGAGATAAATATATTGAACTGATTGTTATAGTCTACTTTACTTTAGTTTAAACTAATTTTTATTTTAAATGTCTACCCTTTGAGATATTTGAAGTGGAAACATTCCAAATTAATGTTGGCTAGCATGCCAACACTCTGACACCATAAGCTTCAGCGGTAACATATTCTATTATATTGAATCGTCGTTCCCTTCGATGCGACAACAAATGCTTAATATATGAATCAGTCTCTAAATTAGATATGTAGAATAAAATCTAGATACATGTAATTGTTTTGGTTTAGGAAATTTGTTGCTTTTATCGGACTATTCAGTGTGTGCCTGATTCGATATCGCTTTTACGAAAACCAGGCGCTGTGAGCATCCACTCTTGCCACTGCCATCAGATGGAGATTTTGGTGGTGGGAATCCATTAAAACACCCCCCATATTTAGAAATTACCAGCAATATTAATTACTCCACTGCTGGCAGAAAGCAGGTTGGTTGGTTGGTTGGTTGTTGGAGCTTTAAGTCCTGGTATAAGCCAAAGTGATATCATACACAAAATATCTGTGCAAAATAAGGCTAGGAAACCCCCACTAAGCTGCACTCCAAAGGGGCATGTGATATGTCACGGCCCACCAGCGGGACACCCAATGGAAGGTAACCATGCCAAAAGTAGCCAGATAGCACACCACACAGCTACGTACAAACCTATGATATGTAAATAGGAGTAGGCTAGTCTAGTAGTAAGAGTAGAACAAATCAATCACATATATGGCAAGAAAATCTACACACACAAAAAGAAGAAAATTAACATAGGCTACTAACTATACCAACCAACTACCTATCTGCTACTGAAATGCAGGCAACCAAATACCTTATCAGCAGCTACTGTGTGATAAGGTAACACCAACACTACAACATGCCAGCATTGAAAACAAGCCTGAATACTCAGGCTTATTTATATGCTATGGACAGTATAAATACAGCCTCAATAAAACTTTTTTTTTTTTAAAGGACGGGTACCGACTTTTAACACTGCACACTCATGGTGACTTGAGAGTGCTGCCCCACTGGGAGACCAGGCCACCACCACCATGTCCTGATATCCCCCTCAGTCACATTATCCTGACACTGAGCTAACCAATCTTTGCCCCGTCCTAATAACCCCCGACTTTCCACAGGGGAAGACTGCGCATTATCGATTCGGCCACCGCATCCAGTCGCGACCACATGCTCAGTAAAAATTAGAAACATGATGAAAATCGGGCATTTTCCGCATCCCTCAAATCTTCCAGCCCTGTTGGAGTGGGACGGAATTTAGTCGCAACAATTACAGCTCAATGTGCCTTTTTGGTAAAGGTGCTATTCAGTAAGTCGAGTTAAAGGATTAGGTAGGCACTACGCCTGCTGACTGCTGGCGCGATTTGATCGCTGGAACCAGCTCCCTGGCACTCAAATAATCTAATCATCTAATGGGCAAAGCAAGCAGGCCTCTAGGAGCCCAGCAATGTTCATTTCACCATGAACCATTTTTGTTCAAGTTATTAAGGTGGAGTGCATTTTCGATGAAGATGCTATTTTGTTGTTACTGTTCTTGTCGTTGCTAAAAACTACCACTTTATTGCTGAAATTATAAGTTTTAGCAAACATAATGGCGACCAGACGGGCTGGCCGAATTAGTTGAGCGTTCGTCTCCTGCTTTGATAAATCGTGGGATTCGAACCCACGGGTTCGAACCTTGGTCGAGTCAAACCAATGACTTAAAAAGTGGTACTTGTCACGTCCTAGCAATGCGCTTGGCATCATTGGTTGGCTCAGTGTCAGGATAATGTGACTGAGTGGGATATGACGTCATGGTGCTGGTGGCCTGGTCTCTCAATGGGGCAGCACTATAAAGTCACCATGAGTGTGCACTGTCAAAAGACGGTATCTATCCTGATATGACCTTAGATGTTGCCAGGACGCAAAACTTCAACAACCAACTAAGCAACCAACCTCACTGAGGTGCAACCTTTGTGTCTGACTGCAACTGCCATCACTGCACATGGCATATTTAAATCAAATCAATCAGGGGAATAGCCAATTTATAAAGGGCCGCTGTCGTAGGCATGAACCATTGAATTTGTTTTCGGATATCATAAGGTGTTTTGTAGTGCAGCACTTTAAGCGTACATGTCCAAACTATGCCGTCACGCATGAATCGGCGGGGGTTCACTAATATTTCAGACTATTATAATGAAATAAATAATTACCCCTCCAAACCCTGTAAAACTGCCGCAGTTAATTCTATTTGTTAATTCTATTTGTTAATCTTTTTTTTTTTCCCTTGAAGATTTATACTGCCTATTATGGATAAGCCTGAATAGACTTGTTTTCACCATTAGAGAGTTTGTCGATAGAAAGGCTGAGTCTACACTTTTACCAACCCAAGGGATTTTTAACCTCCCACACCACATAGACATGGTATGAGAGCAACTGGCCTTTGATGACGCTGTAAGTTATCCACAGTGGTGGAAATCCAAATTGGCAGAGGTGGGGGCATGGGGAATCGAACCACCAACCTTAAGATTAGGAGTCTGACCTAGAAAAAAAGTCAGACACTCTTACCACTCCGCCACAGAGAACACCACAAATTCGATTTGTTAATTCTATTTAAGTCATTGTTCTAGTGTCTACATGTGTACATACATAGTGTATCTGGTCATAAGTGTGCTACCATAAATGTATGCGTGGGGATGTTTTGCCCTTTATGTGAGCTTTGTCTCTCCTAGGTTTGCAAGAGTATGTTTGAACATACACATGCATGCATGCATGACATGTATGTATGCATGCATGCATGCCTGAGCTGATTAATCACTAGCAGGTGGCGCCATATGTAAAAATTGAACAATAGCCCATGATTATATACACATATACATATACTATAGATAAAATATATATAATATCTATGTACATATATATATATATGATCAACCAGTTGTGGACCACTGGTTCTGTCAATAAGAGATGTTGGGTGCAGAGGGTCTGAGTAGGCTGATGATGAAGCCCTACTATGCGTTCTGTGCTCACCAGTGGGCAGCACAAGCCAACCTCCTCAATCAATACATGATCAATGGTGGCCGCAGGAGTGGTTATAATGCTGGCGGTTATATTAAAAGACGGTGCAGGGGAAGCAGTTTTGGTTGTAGAGATGCAACGAGTGGATTACATTGTGGTGGAAATTCAGTCCTATGCAGATGTAGTCAGTAGTCGATTACATTATCAGTTGGTCTAAGTGACAAATCAGAGGTAGGAAGAAGTAAACCAGATTATCGCTCTGTCCGAATCTTTTTGCTCTCTTACTTGTTCTGACTATATTCATTTATAACGCAATGGGAAATAAAACTGGACAATTTACTTCCTGCATTCCACTGCTGCTTGTCCTCTCCTAGCAATGCTGACCATTTTAAGTCTTTGGTTTGACTCAGGTGGGGTTGGAACCCACGCGGGAAGTGGGCACTGATTTAGCCATCCCGTCTGCTTTGTCCGCTGGGCAAGAAAACAACAACCCTCCATGTTCTCCGCGTTCTGGGTGTTGTTTGCAGGTTACTCTCCAGGGGGCGTCCCAGGCGCCATAACGTGCCCCTAACAGGTCAGAGGTGAGCTCCACATTCCATCGGCCTTACCGAACGGTGGATACCTTGTTTGATGGGGAGGGGGGGGGGGGGGCGCGGGGGTGACGTCCTTGGAACAATTGAGGTCATAACATGGCGGGTACTGACTTTGGACATTACTCACCCATGTCGACTTTAGAGTGCTGCCCCACTGGGAGACCGTGACGCCGGAGCAATGTTCCGATATCCAACTCCAAGTCATATTATCCTGACACTGTGGTGACCAGCTATTGTTCTATCCTAGTCATGTGGATCACAAGGATGTGTAATGACAAGTGCCAATTTTGTAGATGAATGTTTTGAGTCTGCCGGTATTCGAACCAATGACCTTGATCTCAGACAGGATCTTCTGCAAAGACCACCCCGCCACCGCAAGTCTCCCGTTTTCAAAGTCAAAACGGGGTCAGCAGTTAATACCCAATTAGTTTTGCATCTAAATAATTTAACATTTAACACAATTAATACTGAACATGGTGATGTTTATTCACAATTGTTCACAAACTATGCAACACTGTGGCGATTGACCCACCCAACAGACCAGACGGGGTGGCCGAATGAGGTGAGTGTCCGTCTCCTGCTTTTGTAGATTGTGGGATTGGAATCCATGGTTTCGAACTCTGGTCGAGCCAAACCAATGACTTAAAAGATGATACTTGTTGCTTCCTAGCCAGGTGCTCAGCATTATTAGGATAGAGCAAAGACTGGTTGGCTCAGTGACAAGATAATGAGGCTCATTGGGATATTAGGTCATGGTGCTGGTGGCCAGTTCTCCCAGTGGGGAAGCTCAATAAAGATGCCATGAGTGCATGCTGTCACAACTCGGCACCCGTCCTGATATGACCTTAGATTTTGCCAGGATGTAAAACTCCAAAAACCGAACAAAAACTAAACAGACATGATAAACATAGAATGTATGCAGTAGGGATCAGTTGGTGTCTTCAAATTGCGGAATGTTTAACATTAATAATCTTTTAAAAAAAGCAAAGAAAAGTAAGATGGGATAAAGGCAATCAGGATTTGATTATTATTTGTTAATGGAATTGTCCGCACTAACCAATCGCTCTCATTGAGTGATGAATTAGCATTTGACCCCACAAGCAGAGAATGTGCTGCAGCACTCGGATAAGAGGAGTTGGTTGTTGGAGTTTTACATCCTAACAACATCTAAGGTCATATCAGGACGGGTACCGACTTGTGACAGTGCAAACTGATGGTGACTTTATAGTGTTGCTCCACTGTGAGACGAGGCTACCAGCACCATAACCCGATATCCCACTCAATCACATTATCCTGACACTGAGCTAACCAGTCCTTGCTCTATTCTATTAATGCCGAGCGCTAGGCTAGGAAGTGACAAGTATCAATTTTATAAGTCATCGGTTTGACTTGACCGGGAAGCGAACTCCCGATCTCCCACATCCTAGGCCTGCGCTCTACCGATTCGGCCACCGCGTCCGGTGGGGGAAGGAGGGTGAGGGTGTATGGATGTGCGTGTGTGGGTGTGTGGGAAGTTGGGTCCGTGGATGTGTGCGGGTGGGGTGGAGAGGCCGTTGCTTAACCCAGGCGCTACCCACAGTTTGCGTCCGATTTGGTTATGAGGAAAGTCGTAAAGCTAGTTCTCAATGTCACCACCAGATGGCAGCAGGCATCATGGTACATAGGGGGAACGGCATGGTTCTGCCTAACCAAGACTCGGGATGGCCGAATGAGTAAGGGGTCCAACTTTCCGTGTGGCAGGCTGGTAGTGGGATTCCATTTTGTTTGTTGTTGTTTTACCTCCTAGCAACATCTAAGGTCATATCAGGATGGGTACCGACTTGTGACAGTAAGCACTCATGGCGATTTTTTAGAGCTGCCCCACTGGGAAATCAGGAGGCCGGCACCATGAGCCAATAACCCACTCAGTCACATTATCCTGACACTGAGCTAACCAGTCCTTGCCCTATCCTAATAATGCCGAGCGCCAGGCTAGGAAGCGACAAGTATACATTTTTAAGTCATTGGTTTGACTCGACCGGGAACCGAACTCGCGAACTCGCGATCTTCCGCACGCGATTCCACCTATGCGCCCAGTCAGTGGGATTCAAACTCGCAGCATTCAAACCGCGGCAGAGTGAAAGAAACAACCAATGACTGGCACTCGGTTTTACTAACACCATATGGCATGGAGCAGTGGATTGGTTGGTTGGTTGTTGGAGTTATACGTCCTGGCAACATCTAAGGTCATATCAGGACGGCAACTGACTTGTGACAGGGCGCACTCTTCACGACTTTATAGCACTGCCCCACTGGGAGACCAGGCCACCAACCCACTCAGTCACATTATCCTGCCGCTGAGCCAACCGGTCCTTGCCATACCATGAGTGCCTGGCTTAGAAGCGACAAGTATCAATTTTGTAAGTCATTGGTTTGACTCGACCGGGAATTGAACTGCCGACCTTCTGCATGGGAGGCCTGCGCTCTGCTGATTCGGCACGCGTCCAGTCGCCAGTGGAATGAGGTGACCAATTGCATGTGGTTGAAATTTTTCCTGCTCAATCAACTAATGTCATAACACAAATTTTCGTTTTACTACAGTAGTCCCTCATTCAGACCGATATTGTCCTAGCATAGGTATCCTGTCATTGGCGGAAAGGTAAAGTGATAGAACAGTTTTGAAATAAAATAATTGTCCCTTCAAGGCATGTGTTGGCCGATCACATGGGTCACTAAACCGAAGCCCCACTGTAGATTATGCTGTTTATGGAAAATGGTTTTGAAAATGTAATGGTTTCGTTTGGTTATGCAAGTTTTGAAAATAGCCAACAATTTACTTTCTGTGCTGGGGGGTCGTTAAACAAACAAATGTGATGGTTTTGTTAAGTGTACAAATGGTTTTCAAATGTGACAGTTTCCTTGGGTTATGCAAGTTTTGAGAATAGCCAGCATATACTTTTTGTGCTGTCGGAGGGGGGTCGTTAAACAAACAAATGATTTTGAAAATGTGACCATTTTCTTGGGTTATGCAAGTTTAAAAAATAGCCACCATTTACTTTCTGTGCTGGAGTGTCCTTAAACAAACAAATGGTTCCTTGGGCTATGCTAGTTTTGAAAATAGGCGATGTTTACTTTTTGTCCTGAGTGGGGGTGGGTGTGGGGGGGGGGGGTTAAACAAAGAAATGGTTATGAAAATGTGACGGTTTCCTCAGGTTATACAACTTTACCAACACTTCCTGAGTCTGAGTGGCCTTTGCGCAGCCTGCGTGTTGTGGGGGGTGAGACTCACCTCTTTCGCTCGCTGTACAGAGTCTGAAGGTGGAGCCTTGGCAGGGCTGAGAGACTTGGTGTTAATCCGATCATACAGCTGCAAGGCAAAGGTAAGACAGCGTTAGCACATAGTTCACATACACAACAGTCAAGTCATAGATTATTACTCAAACACTGAAGAAAATATCCCGTCCCCAATCCGACTCATATAAAATTAATGTAAAGTAAAGTTACCGATAAACAAATACAGGATGAAACAAAATGAACTTTTCCTCACCTAAAAAAAAAGGAAAAAAAGAGCAAAGCTTGTTTTATTTTACGTCGCATCTAGAGCACCCCCCCCCCCCAAAAACACCAAAGCAAATCAACGGTTCTTCATTCATGTTTATGTAATGGAGTTTCACAATGGTGACATGTGAAGACAACAGTAATTCTTCCCAAGCACATTAACCAGACGGGATGGCCGAATGAGTTGAGCGTCCGTCTCCCATTCTGGTAGATCGTGAGTTCGAATCCTGGTCCAGTCAAACCAATGATTTAAAAATTGATACTTGTTGCTTCCTAGCCTGGCACTCGGCATTATCAGGATATGGCAAGGAGCAGTGAAATGAGGAAGACCAATTGTTCACGATTGAAATATCCCTTGCTTAATCAACTAATCTACAAAAATATAAAAAATAAATAGAAAGCTTTGTCACATTGAAGCAGAAAGGATGGCCAAATGAGTTGAGCACCCATCTCCCATTTCGAAGGTTGTGGGAAAAAACTGTCGCATTAGTCCGATGAAAACATCAAATTGTCAAAACCAAAATAATTATCTAGATTTGATTCTATGTATCTAATTTAGATGCTGGTGCACTTATTAAATATTTGTCAATACACATAAGGGAATACTGAAGCAATTGAATAGGACCTATTACTGCAGAAGCCTATGGTGTTAGAGTTTTGACGATCTTGCCAAAATTAATGTTGCATGGTTGCACTTCAAATATCTCAAAAGTTAGCCATCTAAAATAAAAGTTACTTCAAGCTAAAGTATGTTAGATTATAATGATCAACCTAATATATTTATCTCAGAAAATGAGGAAATTCAAAACCATTAGATTATGCAACCTTAAGCAATAGTGTAACAATTGAAACTTGTCACTAGCTAGCCTGGCACTTTACATTACTAGTAAAGGGTGAGGAGGAACGGTTTGTTTGTTTGTTGGGGTTTTATGTCCTAGCGAGAGGAGCAATGGAATGAGGAAGACCAAATTGTCCACGGTTGAAATATATCTTACTTAATCATTTAATGTAAGAGAAAAAACACTCCAAAATCAAATATTAAACTTTAAGATAAAAGACATGAAGCAATTGTTTCTATTGCTATTGACATTTGCGGTTTACTACAAGGCCCGTATGCATGGAGCAGTGTTAGTGGCGTGTGGTGTTATACCTCTAACATGGGGTAGCTACCACCGGTTATCGGCGGTGTCGAGAACTATGTCACGCCGTATGCATGGGCGCTTAAACGGTGAGTGTTAGCTAAACGTGAAAGTATTTATAGATTTGGGAAATCCCTTGATTCGACAATATTAATATCGCCGCCTCTGCAGCGGCAGCATTAATATTGCTTCGAATTTATGGTTAATTTGCTGAAATTTCACTTATTCCGTATGTAATTCTGTTAAATATGATAGCATTGAATAGATTTGGGCTAAATATATTGCCGCTGATGCGGTGGCGGCGGCTATGTGTGTCTAGATGATATGCGACAGTATGGATATCGACGTCGAAGCGGCAACGGCGATTTGTTTACTTTACATTCATCGATTCGACAATATTAATATCGCCGCCTCTGCGGCGACAGCGTTAATATTGCTTTGAATTTATGGTTAATTTGCTGAAATTTCACTTATTGCGTATGTAATTCTGTTAAATATGATAGCATTGAATAGATTTGGGCTTAGTATATTGCCACTGATGCGGCGGTGGCGGTGGCAGCAATGTGTGTTTTGTTGATATGCGACAGTATGGATATCGACGTCAAAGCGGCGACGGCGATTTGTTTACTTTACATCCGTCGATTCGACAATAATAATCTCTCCGCCGATGCGGCGGCAGCGTTAATATCGGTTCGAATTTAGGATTAATTTGATCAAATTTCACTTATTGAGTATGTAATTCTGTTAAATATGATAGCATTGAATAGATTTGGGCTCCATCCTGGCACTAACCTAACACTAACACCGCTGTAAACCTGCTATGGGCTGGGGTTAGAATCTGCGACTTTAAACTCATGGTGTTACGTCTAACACTGCTCCATGCATACCGACTTTTCAGCGCTAAACCAGAAATCCCACCCTAACTGCGGTTTGCCTCGCTAACACCGCTCCATGCATACGGGCCCAGATCTTCTTGCATCTGCAGCTATTTCAGTATTACATATGATATAATAAAATTACACATTAAAAGGCATACACTGAAGGCATACACTGACCCCCATATACTACAAACTCTTCATTAGCTGAATGTAATATTAATAACAATATTTTATTATCTAAAGATTGTTCTTGTAATTAAATAGCGCAAATGACTGAAGTTAAGCGTGGCTGGAAGACCAATTCATTGGCGCTGAAAAAGGACTGTTTCACCCATTCAGATGAAGACAAATGTATACCCCCCACCCCCCACCCCCACCCCAAAGAAAAAAGATTTATCCTAGAAAAATCGCCGAAACTCAAAACTTCAGGCAATTTTAAGGAATTCACAAGGCCAGTGAAGCATGGTGCTGGTCTAGTCACTCCCACCCGTACACCCCACGGAAGTCACATCTTATCTGCACTTCACTGTGGCTTGGCCACAACCAGCGTCTGTCCCTGAGGTTCCGATAGTCGTCGCAATGTGGCGCTTCAGTGCACATCAGCGTACTGGCGCTGTATATCGACTTGTATATTTGATAGCATATCTGATGTGCCTGGTTCCGTTGTCATATATCTAAGCTTAGGTGAAGAGTATCGCCATTTACAAGACAAGCATAATCGTGACCAGCATTCGGTGCTGATCAGTAGTGACCATCAGTCCTAATCTAGGGGGCTTAGAATGTTGCATATGAAAGGTGAGGCTTCCACGACAGGCTTCAGCAGTGGCTTCGACAAGCTTCAGCAGTGTCTTTGACAAGCTTCAGCAGTGGCTTCTACAAGCTTCAGCAGTGGCTTCGACAAGCTTCAACAGTGGCTTCTACAAGCTTCAGTAGTATCTTCGACAGGCTTCAGCAGTGGCTTCGACAGGCTTCAGCAGTGGCTTCGACAGGCTTCAGCAGTGGCTTCGGCAGGCTTCACCTGTGGCTTCAAAAAGTTTCAGTAGTGGCTTCAAAAAGCTTCAGCAGTGGCTTCAAAAGGCCCACCACTGGCTTCGACGGGCTCCAGTGGCTTCGGCAAGCTTCAGTAGTGGCTTCGACAAGTTTCAGCAGTGGCTTCACCGAGCCTCACCAGTGCCTTCGACAGTACTTCACCAGTGGCTTCAACACGCTTCACCGGTGGCTTTGAGAGTAGTTCACAAGTGACTTCGACAGTGGGTGCCGCAATACCTTGTATGGTGGCTTCTGGAATACTTTGAGATGGCTTCAAAATCACTTTCAACTGGCTTCATGAATTACTTTGACCTGGCTTTTTATCATTTCAACACTGGTTCCCATATTGGCTCTATCATGGATTCAGCAATTGCTTACACATGGCTTCAGTATTAGTTTGTTCACATATTTCATATTGAATTCCAAATTACTGTAAGAACATTCAGGAGACGCTATGTCCATGTAATAATTAATAGCATTGACATTTTAATATTATGAAGACACTCCAAACTAAAATGAACTCACACCCAAGGCACAACGGAATATTGTATAAGTACCAATGTGATTATGTTTCGCTTAGCACTAGTTGGAGTTGCAGGCTCAATGCTGAAAGTTATTCCCGCACGTACCACTGAGTGGCGCTCAGTTCCTTACTTGTCAAATGGGGTTGAGGGGTAACATGTCAAGTTCGGTTGGGGCATTACTCTTGATTATGTATCGGCCACTGGGCATAGTTACTGGAGATGCCAACTGATCTAAAAGAGATCTAAAAGATATTTCACTATCGGCAGACACAATGTAAATTTGGTTACACCATATGTAAAAGATATTTCACTATCGAGAGGTACAATGTAAATTTGTTTACACCAAATCTAAAAGATAATACACTATTGGCAGATACAATGTCAATTAGATTACACCTTATCTAAGAGATATTTCACTATTGGCAGATACAATGTAAATTTGGGTACCTAATCTAAATGCAAATTCACTATCAGCAGATACGATGCAACTTTGGTTACACCTAATCTAAAAGCAATTTAACTATTGGCAGATACAATGTAAATTAGGTTACATCTTTCCGCATATACAATGTAAATTAGGTTATCTCCAAGTACAGAGCAGGAGCGGCTTTACTTGGAATAGATAGATCATTCTGGAATAGATCATCGGTAGTTCTTACTTAAGAGTAAGTTGATAACCCACATATCTCATCAGTATCCACTGACCTGCACAGCTATGTGCGCATACACATGTTGAAGGAGGGTGTCAGCAATTCAGCAATATGCAGCAAGCAGCAGGAGAGGAAGAGAACAGGAGCAAAGCGGGAGCAAAGTTGAGTACAGGATTAAGCAGCGGAAGTGGAAAACAGGCGGGGAGAAAAGAAACGAAGCTTGGAGTGGTAGTCAATAGAGCATGCCCTTGTCTGGGAGTTAGCGCAGTGGAACTGGTCACCAAGTAAAGTAAGTGCACCCTGAGCTGCTCGTGCTAGAGAGCGTCATGCATCGCTGCCTCCACTCTACAGACACCGCCATCAGTCCAAGCGCCAAGAACCTAGCCAAGGCCGACGTACACCACACGACGACCATTTATCTTGCACCCCAATGATCGGTGATCAAGAATCGCGTAGGCGGTTTCAAGTTATATTATTCAAGAATGAAAGTGGTCTCCAGCAAAAAAACTGCAGAAAACAAATCGAGATAAATTACACCGATCGTGAATTTCCGAGAAAATCAGGATTTCCCTCCACCCCCATAGGATTAGCATTGCAAAGGAATCGTGGAAAAATGCTGGAAGTGGAAGGTTCAACTATCCCTGTTGTGACTATACTATCGCCCGTGCCTAACTCTTTCTTGTTTGGGTTTCATGTTCTAGAAAGATTTCCGGTCATGTAACTTTCATCCCTGATTATTGGTTGATATTCCCAGTGGGAGGGTCACATGGATGGTATTATGGGATATCAGACAAGTAGCGAACTACACTGTTTCCACAACGCCGGTATAAATATGCATTGTATGACTTCTCATATCTATATTAATATGGCAGTCCCTCATTACCATTCTCTGTTTCTAATAAATGGGTCATTCTCAGAAACTGTGTACCACATTTGTGAATGGAAAAGAAAAGTTAAAACTTTGCAAATAATAGCAAACAAATATTCCAAATAATAGCAGATTCCATGATCGTGCATATGTCAGAGTTGAAAACAAAAATTCACTTTGTGATTTTGATCTCATACAAATTGAGGAAAATGTTCAAATTAACCTTGTAAAGCGGCTGTCACACCTCGCCGGATTGAGCAACGGACAGAATTGTCTAGTCCGGTGGTGATTAGTATAAAAATGTATTCAAATATGTCAAAATGTTGCGCTATCGAGTCAATGGCCACTGGACGAACGGACATGAAATGGACATGAAACGGACATGAACGGATAGCCAATGGACGAAACAAACTCAAACCGGATAAGAACCATACACGTCAATCCGGTGGCATCCGTTCCTAGTTTTGAGCATGTTCAAAACTTGTACCGACACAAACTGGACATTGTTCGTTTTCTGTCCGTTTCCCCCAATCCGGTGAGGTGTGACAGGGCCTTAACATCCAGTCATAACATAATTTTAACACACATCCATGATATCATTTTAACACACAGATTAATACACAGAGGCAACAATAACTATTTGACGTGCTACCCCTTCCCCCCACCCCAAAAAAAGGGTTAATCATTAACAATGTAATATGGAAACCAAATATATTGTTTGCTGAGAACGACCCAAATGTGAATGCCTGCTCTCGAGTGACTTGGGGAGCGAGCAGTCTGCAGGCAAGCTCGAATCACTCCACTTCTGCACTCCAACATTCACCCACCACTTCACATGGCCACTTGCTCCCCTAATTTGTTGCCTTATCTATAGACACACTGGAGTGTGAAGTGTCAGTTTCTTGTCTCAGCCAGTGGGAATATGGGGGTGGAGGGTTACTAGGGCACTGCCAGTTATGATGGGTGATAATATAATTATCACCATGCATCTTTTGCTGGTTAGTGAGCGAGTTTCCCCGCCGCTGTCAGTGTGCTGGGAAGCCGGGTGGTGGCGCCACCAGCAGTGTCAGATAATAAGGGACTGGAAATAATGGGTTGGCAAGGACGTCCATAAATGTATACAATGTAGGCCTACTTGTATAATTATTATGCATCACATATACAATACTATATATATAGACAAATATATATGTGATGCATAATGTATTATGCGAGTATAAAGATACCGAAGGGAATATTACTTATTCTTATGATTGTTGTTATGCTCCATAAGACGCAACACTGCACCGGTGGCGCCATATTGGCCCACCTCTTCTCAATGGGATTCTGACGTACTGCGATATGTATATATATATGGACATATATATAAACATACACAGATATCCGTGAACATATACAAAGATATATGATTGTGAACATATATGTATGTGCAGAGCTACACAGATATGTATATATATATATGAAGAAATATCAGCATATAATAGGAACATACGCATATATAGACACACATATGGGCATATATGTCTATATGTAGACATACGGACATATATTGTCATATATGCACATCTAGACATATATATGGACAGATATGGTCATAAAGACCCATATGGGCATATATGTCTAGATGTAGACATATGGACATATATGGTCATATGTGACCATTTAGACACCTATGGACATATATGGTCATATATGCACATATATACACATATGGACATATACGGTCATATATGCACATATAGACACATATGGACATATATGGTCATATAGACACATATGCACATATATGCACATATATATGCTCATATATTTACATACCTGGAACCATATGCATATATTGACATATATGGACATATATGGACATATATGGATATATAGAGACACATATGGACATATTATATATATATACATATATATATATATATATATATATATATATATATATATATATATATATATATATAAACGGTGTACTTAACGTTAATCGGTAAATATCAAAATTCGCGGAAATCCGCGAAATCGCGGAGATCTTTCATCCCTCGTGTATGAATAGGGAGGCTTATTACGTTGCTGGTTCCCGCTTGTAGCCAGCGTGCCAATACCCAGGCACATTTTCCCCAGCAGCCTTCACCCCGCCCCCTATCAAACTCCCCCGGCAGTGTCCCCGTAAGATCATACCCTACATCACTCTGCCACTTAGGGACGTATGGGCCCGCTACCGCCGTAGGCGCCTGGTCGTGATCTATTACACGATAGAAGCCATAGTGAGGGCCAGACGGCATGTAGTCACTGAGCTCTATGGAATTCTCATATAATCTGGTTCTCTTTGCTAAATGAAGCAGGTCCTTCCGTGCGGAAGGTGGGGAGTTCGATTCCCGGTCGAGTTATACCAATGACTTACAAGATTGATACTTGTCGCTTCCTAGCCAGACACTCGGTATTATTAGGATAGGACACCGACTGTTTGGCTCAGTGTCTGGATAATGTGACTTGAGTGGGATATCATGTCATGGCACTGGCGACCTGATCTCCCAGTGGGATAGCACTATAAAGTCATGAGTGCGCACTGTCACAAGTCGCTACCTGTCCTGTTATGACCATAGATGTTGCCAGGATTTAAAACTCCAACAACCAACCAACCATTATTGAATTTTTTTTAGGGAAACTGGTTTTCACAAAAGATTCATTTTCCATTTTTAACTTGAAAAGTCTTTTACTGTTGATTGTATTTATCATGCACCACTTGTGATTTTACCGCAGTTGTACGCTCTTTAGCATACCTTTCTGTGCTCTATTCTACCTGTTTCAAATGTAATTATTTTACGCCGATATGTTAAACCAACCTATGACCCCCCCGCCAAATAGCCGAAGTTTATTTTTTGTGCTGGGGGTGGGGCTCATTAAACAAACAAAGATTGCTGGTGAGAGCGTGTAAGTAAACTACAATACAACCTCCATCACCGACCACCTGCACAGATCGACCACTACCCTAGATCGATCGCTTTATTTGGGTCCCACCAATACCATTGTAACCCTATTCTAACTCCGTAAGCAAACCACCTCTCTAAATCGACCACTTAAAGTCGGTCTCAGGGTAGGTCCATTTAGAGAGGTTTTACTGTACACTAATACGCCTTACAAGCAGCTGGGGATTGGATAAAATAAGTGAAGAGGTGCTGTCTGCAAACAGGGAAAGCACTCGTGTCATTTGAGTACAGCATACTCTCTAAAAGGCGGCTGGACTGCCAGGCCAGCCATACTGCAGTACTGAAAGACCCACACTCAAAGACTAAAGAAATTAAGCAGAAACTATTATTTTATTCGCACTAGCTGTGTTCTCACAAATAATAACTTCCAAGCCTATTAGATTCAACATTCCGATGCGCACAGGAAATTTATCTGCCATATTTTCACTCCAAATATCTCCAAAGCGAGCCGTTTATGTTTTGTTTGTTTGTTTGTTGTTGTTTTACGTTCTAGCAACAACTAAGGTCATATCAGGACGGGTACCGACGTGTGACAGTACGCACTCTTGGTGACTTTATAGCGCTGCCCCACTGGAAGACTAGGCCACCAGCACCATGACCTGATATCCCACTCATTCACATTATCCTGACACTGAGCCAACCAGTCCTTGTCCTATCCTAATAATGCCGAGCACCAGGCTAGAAAGTGACAAGTATATCGCCATTATTAGGATAGGGCATGGACTGGTTGGCTCAGTCTCAGGATAATGTGGCTGAGTGGGATATCAGGTTATGGCACTGGTGGTCTGGTTTCCCAGTGGGGCAGCACTATAAAGTCGCCATTAGTGCGCCCTGTCACAAGTCCGTACCAGTCCTGATATGACCTTAGATGTTGCCAGGACGTAAAACTCCAACAACCAACCGACTATAACCGATATCAGCGCGTAAAAGCTCTCCATCTATCACCACCACAGTATCTGTATGTGAATAGGTATGCTCGCCTCAACACCAATAGCTATTCACGGGAAGAGTTGCTTCAGCACCGAACTGAGCTGGTATTCCGCTGTCGGAATGCAGGCCATGCTCGTGTGCTCTCCCCTGATTGGCTGCTTCATTCTATCTGGTGACCTAATTTATAGCCAATCAAAGGTAAATGGCGGGAATTGAAACGTCTATATGAGGTCACGCAACAGGCGTGGCTAGAACTGATATCTACTCCATCGACGTGCCTACTCAAACCAATGACTTACATTTGTCGCTTCCTAACATGGCAGTCAGCATTACTAGGATAGGGCAAGGACTGGTTAGCTCAGCAGCAGGATAATGTGAGTGCATGGGAAATTGGGCCATGCTGCCGTCAGCCTGGTCTTCCAGTGGGGCAGCACTATAAAGTAACCATGAATTCGCACTGTCACAAGTCAGTACCCGTCCTGATATGACCTTAGATGTTGCCAGGATGTGAAACTCCATCCAACAACAACAGCTTTAGTTTGATTTCCACCTTGTTGTATCTTACTCATCTGTTCTTAGACCCTGCACTCCCGTCCTGATATGACCTTAGATGTTGCCAGGATGTCAAACTCCATCCAACAACAACAGCTTCAGGTTGACTTCCACCTTGGTGCATCGTACTCATCTGTTCTTAGACCCTGCGCTCCCGTCCTGATATAACCTTAGATGTTGCCAGGACGTGAAACTCCATCCAACAACAAAATCTTCAGTTTTACTCCCACCTTACTCGTCTGTTCTTAGACCCTGCACTCCCGTCCTGATATGACCTTAGATGTTGCCAGGACGTGAAACTCCATCGAACAACAACAGCTTCAGTTTGACTCCAACCTTGTTGTATGTTACTCGTCTGTTCATAGACCCTGCGCTCCCGTCCTGATATGACCTTAGATGTGGCCAGGACGTGAAACTCCATCCAACAACAACAGCTTCAGTTTGATTTCCTTCTTGTTGTATCTGACTCATCTGTTCTTGGACCCTGCGATCCCGTCCTGATATGACCTTCAATGTTGCCAGGACGTCAATCTCCATCCAACAACACCAACTTCAGTTTGACTTCCACCTTGTTGTATCTTCCTTGTCTGTTCTTAGACCCTGGCCTCCCCTCCTGATATGCCCTTAGATGTTGCCAGGACAGAAACTCCATCCAACAACAACAGCTTCAGTTTAACTTCCATCTTGTTGTATCTTACTCGTTTGTTCTTAGATTTTAATGTGCGTGTTTGAGTGCTATTATTGATGCTTTAATTGCAGACCCGTTACATCATTACTCTTCGGTGATTGTTCCCTTAAAAGGCTGAGACGAGCGGGCATCACCAACAAATCACTGACTAATCCATAATATGTCTCGGCGTTCACCGACCACCTTACACATGTCTCACGTGACTTTAGTCACATTTGTCAAACCGTGGTGCTCTTTTTATTTATTTACACGTCCATCCCACCTCAACCCTACCAATTATTCCCCAAAGTAGGTTTTTTGGTAAATTTAGGTCCTGTCACACCTCACCGAATTAGGGAAATGGACAGAAACCGAACAAAGTCCGTTTTGAGCGAGTACAAGTTTTGAAGATGCACAAAACTAGGGACGGATGCCGACAGATTGATGTCTACGGTTCTTGTCAGGTTTGAGTTTGTTTTGTCCGTTGGCTATCCATTCATGTCTGTTTCATGTCCGTTCGTCCAGTGGCCATTAACCCGATAGCGCAACATTTTGACACATTTTAATACATTTTGATACTTATCAGCACCGGAGTAGACAATTCTGTCTGTGGTGCAATCCGGCGAGGTGTGACAGCCGCTTTAGGTTTGTTAAATTAAATACAAACTAGTCTATACGTAACTAGCCTCAAATCCCAACAGACCGTGCCAATAACCACCACCACTAACGCTGAGGCTGTTTCCTAAACAAATCGACTTAATAAAAGCCTAATATATCTAAATGTAGTGATAACAAAAGTAAATGCATGGTTAAAAGACTTTGCAGTAAAGCACACTGCGTTTCGTCACCCAGTAACCTCTCAATAATTACTCCTGCTATTAATAAAGGAAATATGACCCACATGGCTGCACATGCGCATGAAATCAATCAGATTTGAAAAAAAGGTAGGATAGACATGAAATCAGGCTTTATCATTGCGCCTTCAGAGCAAGATAATGCGCCACTACATCCAAGCATCCATCTTGGCTAACATCTGACATTGGAACCTAAAATGCTTTAGCCAGTCCTCTTCATTTTTTGTTTGTAGCCAATATTCATTCACGAGCGTGACAGCATTATGTGAATTATAATAGTATCGCTAAATGTGGCATTTAAAACGATCCTAATTGTTTTCGCCTGGGGTTATTGAAGGGAGGAAGTTCACGACTACTGGGCTATGTTAGTTAACCAACAAAGTGAAGCTGTGGATGCAATCCCACTAATATTACCAGAAACACCTCACTTATAGCAACAACAAAATCGTGGGCAGAGTGAGTGAGCGCCGCCAGACAAGTTACAGCGAAACAATTGGCCCGGTTGCATAATAGATGAACAATTTAATAACAGATCAGTGTAGCAGATGACTTAGAATATAATAAGGTGTGAAAGCTTCCGATTAATTATACTTGTATAACACTTATACATCACATATATATAGATATATATATATTTATATATATATATATATATATAATAGGAAAAGTTCAGGTGCAAAACCCCACAAAACCCAATCCAAAAAAATTAATTAAAATAACAGATTATATATATATATATATAATAGGGAAAGTTCAAGTGCAAAACCCCACAAAACCCAATCAAAAAAAATGAATTAAAATAACAGCTTTTATTTACCTGAAGCTTATTTCAATTCTCACAAATTCCACTTTTCTTGTGAAGAGATGGTTATGGAGCAGCAAAAATAAAAAATGGTATGTACAAAATGAACCTTCTGAAGGTTTCATTACATATATATCTCAAACTGATCATACAAAAATCAGGTAAAGAGTTTGCCTGCCACTAGGGGTGCTTGCCTGCGGGACGTGACGCGCCCTCTGCCGGAGGCGATGCTCATAGGACGGGTGACGCCGCCGGATGGTGGCGGTCACCCAGAGAAGCGCGCATAGCCGCATCATGGCGCGCTGGTGCCGCTCAGCGAGGAACACTTCTGGGTCGCGACAAGACGCCTGCGCAGTGCACATCCTACAGCCAGCTATATATATATATATATAGCACAGCACTATAAAGACACAGGTCTCACGAGCAGTAATACTAACACCTCACCAGACTTCCCAGTGTAATGATGACTGTACATGGCAGGAAGTCCATCTTTGGGTATGCGTCTTTCCAATATGAGCTGCTCAGTATGGAAGTTGAGGCTAAAAGTGTATCATCGCAGAGCTGCTCATTTTCATTCAAACTATAGTAGTCCATTGATGTTTTAAATCTCCATTAAATTGCACTCTGTGCTACTTCCTGGATTGCTCAACTTGCTTAGTAGTAGACACAATCCAGTTAGTTGTTATACTGATCACCATGTAAATTGAGGTGGTATTCTCGTGGCAGAGTGGTTAGAGTGTCTGACTTTTTTCTAGGTCATACTCCTAATCTGAAGGTTGGTGGTTCGATTCCCCATGCTCCCCCCACCTCTGCTCATTTGGAATTTCCACCGCTGTGTATAACTTACAGCATCATCAAAGGTCGGTTGTTCTCATACCATATCTATGTTTGTGGGAGGTTAAAAATCCCTTGGGTCGGTAAAAGTGTAGGCTCGGGCTTTCTATCAACAAACTGTCTAATGGTGAAAGCAAGTCTACTTATCCATGATAGGCAGTATAAATCTTCAAGAAAAGAAGGTGGTACCACATCTTCCTAACTTTCAAAGACAAGACACACCCTATCATAAATGTTGGTGGTTATTATAGTTCGCTGTCACAAATCAGACTCTGCGTGACTATGAGTCATGGATGCACTCAGATTGTTGGAACGATGCAGGATGCGTTTTATAATTCAGGGATGAAAGTTGTCTCCAGCAAAAAGCGTGGAAAGGCCGATGGCTGATTTCCGCGAAAGTGCGGATTTCCCCCCTATAGGATTAGCACTATCATCCAATCATGGACAAATGCCGGAAGTCAAGTTTCAATAGTTCTTGTTGTGACTGTATTATCGTCCATACCTAAATCTTGCTTGGGTTTTATTTATGTTCTAGGAACATCAATGGTCATATAACAACGGGATTCAAACTAACCAATTGCTATCATGCACATCCTCATTCCTTGGCATTTTGTTTAACGTCAATTAGTAAATCGAAAAAATCGCAAAAATCTGCGAAAACGCGGAGAACTGTCATCCCTGAATTAATTAAATAGAACAATTAAGCGTCGTCCTGCTCCAGGGTTCCACCTTGAGCGAGTAGCAGCACATTCAATGTTCTGTCACACTCAGGAAGTTCTGCAGCCATCCGTAGGAAGACAGATCTATAGATCAGCGCGATAGAGAGATAGATAGATCAGAGTTCTGCGATAGGATCAGCAGTCAGCACCAATGTTCTCAGATCACTGAAGATATAAGGCAAATGTGATACACCTACACTTGGCACTCTGATCGCTGAAGATATATGGCAACTGTGATACACCTCAACTTGGCACTCAGATCCCTGAAGATATATGACAACTGTGATGCACCTCCACTTCGCACTCAGATCACTTATGACGTATTGCAACTGTGACACCTCCTCTTGGCACTCAGATCGTTGAAGATATATGGAAGCTGTGATAGACCTCTTGACACTCTATGACAACTGTTATACACCTCCTCTTGGCACTCAGAACGCTGAAGATATATGGCAACTGTGATACACCTCCTCTTGGCACTCAGATCGCTGAAGATATATGGCAACTGTGATACACCTCCTCTTGGCACTCAGATCACTGAAGATATATGGCAACTGTGATACACTTCAACTTGGCACTCACATCTTTGAAGATATATGGCAACTGTGATGCACACCACTTGGCACTAAGATCGCAGAAGATGTATGGCAACTGTGATACACCAGCACTTGGCACTCAGATCATTGAAGATATATGGCAACTGTAATACACCGCCACTTGGCATTAAGATCGCAGAAGATATATGGCAACTGTGATACACCGCCACTTGGCACTAAGATCGCAGAAGATGTATGGCAACTGTGATACACCACCACTTGGCACTCAGAATATTGAAGATATATGGCAATTGAGATACACCGCCACTTGCCACTCAGATCACTGAAGATATATGGCAACTGTGATACACTTCCACTTGGCACTCAGATCGCTGAAGATATACGGCAACTGTGATACACCTCCACTTGGCACTTAGATTGCTGAAGATATACGGTAATGGTGATACACCTCCTCTTGGCACTCAGATCACTGAAGATATATGCGAACTGTGATCCACCTTCTCTTGGCACTCAGATCGTTGAAGATATGCGGCAACTGTGATACATCTCCTCTTGGCACTCAGATCACTGAAGATATATGACAACTGTGATACACCTCTTCTTGGCACTCATATCGCTGAGGATATATGACAACTGTGATACACCTCCTCTGGGCAATGACGATCTCTATATATTACCTCTGGTCAGGTGTACATCCGGTCTAGATCCCAGGAGGCCATGACGTAGCATCTCGCACTACAGCAGCTGGGGGCGGTTCCAAAGCCACACAAGCTAGTAAAAGCACTCCTTCAGCTTGATCAATATGGACGGCTGGTTTTACAGTATGGAGAGCTAAGTTCCCCGCCCCCTACGCACCCCACCACACACATACCACCCCCACCACACGCACACCTCCCCTCTCGCGCCTCCCGGCAGTCTAAGGAACACATCGCGCATACATACCAGTCGCAGTCAATGCTTCCTGCCGCAGTGGAGGCCGGGAAAGGGAGTGACTGCGGTCTGGCGGGCGGTGGCGCCACCTGTATCAAAGCCAGTGGGGCAGGGTGGGAAGCTGGGGTATCAGTCAATCTTGAGGGGCGCAGTAATGGTTGTGTAGCATGTTCAACCTCGCACCGCCAGAGGGCGTCACACACCTCGCGGCCAGGGACGGCCAAATCGCAGGAGAAGTCAGTGCACTGCACTAGCCGATCATAGTTCGCCAATTCAGGAAGCAGGCAACAATTCACATCCATAAGCCGTCAAGGTGACTGAGGGTGTCACGTGGCAACTCCCCCGCCACCCGATTTCAACGAACCATGCATATGTCACATGACTCAGGCATGAACGTGGTCTCCGCCAAAAAAACGCGGAAATCAAGCTGAGATTATTACACCCAACAGTGAATTTCCGTGAAAATGCAGATTTCCCCCTATAGGATTAGTACTGTCAGGGAATCGCGGGAAATATACTAGAAGTCAAGTTTCAACCATCATTGTTGTGCCTATATTATCGCCTAAACCTAACTCATTATTTTTTTGGTTTTATGTTCTTGCAACATCTAACGTCATTTCAGAACGGAATTCATAGTAACCAATAATCGATAAATAACAAAAATCGCGGAAATCCGCGAAATCGCGGAAATATTTCATCCCTCATGACTAACTGACGACTACTACCTCGTCTGTTGGCGGGAAACCAGGTGGCTAATATTGAGCGAGTTGCTCTGACGATCATAAAACAACAGTGAGGGATGTGCAGCGGCAGGGCTTTCAGCGTCCCGGTTAAGGCTCTGCTGCGCCTTAACACTACAGGTACCAGCTCAACAACCTAGGTAGGCATGGCGTCCACAAATGACCACCACTTAGGTAAAACTGACTGAGGCTTTGCACACTTATATTTAGCTCTGAACTCCTGCAAAGAATCCTCTGAGTTAACATTGTTTCTTAAGGAACCTCAGAACTGTGTGTGTGCGTGTGTGTGTGGTCAGGAAATAAAATGTACGCTGATCGATCTGCAAGGATCACACACAGACAAAAGAGACGCGAAGCATAAGATAGCACAGCTGTGCAGTTTGTGGTCAGTTGCTTACTTATTCCAAAGTAAGTTGCTTACTTATACCAAAGTTATATTTGCATTATATGTACGGAGGATGAGAGTTTGCTAATTTACCCATAGTGGGCATGCTGCTCGATGTCACCGGATTAGTAACCATGCTTGATGCAATGCATAGAGCTGCTGCAGTTTGGGCATAGCACATCAGAGGCACATATACATGTCCTTAATGTTCGCAGACCGACAAACCGGTTTAGAAGCGTAGGAGAGCTTTGCTAGTCTACCAACACCTGTACAAGGCATAAGCATCCAAGTAGAGCCAGTTGCCACACAACCCACCAGCTATTTCCGAGACCCCGTCTACCGAAATAAAACAGTGCCGACAATCTGGAAGGATTTTGGAAGGATTTTGGGTTCTGCACAATGATCACCGTTCAAAGTTTTACTAAACTAACGTCTCATGTGCTCGGATATATACAAATGTTATAGGTCAGACCATGTCAGCGATGACAATCTTCCAGTAGGGGTCAACGGTCAGACCATGTCAGCGCTGGCAATCTTCCAGTCAGGGTCAAAGGTCAGACCATGTCAGGGATGACAATCTTCCAGTATGGGTCAAAGGTCAGACCATGTCAGCGATGACAATCTTCCAGTAGGAGTCAAAGGTCAAACCATGTCAGGGACGACAATCTTCCAATAGGGGTCAAAGGTCAAACCATATCAGGGATGACAATCTTCCAGTAGGGGTCAAAGGTCAGACCATGTTAGCGATGACAATCTTCCAGTGGGGGTCAACTACTGCAGAATGTCATCACCAATAACAACCACCACTCGCATGAAATACAATTGAGATTCGCATTACATTCATTTGTTCTACTGATTGTCAGGTTGTCATGGGAACTGAAGCTTCGAGTTGAGTTTATGTTATGTTAGTACACTATAGGAATGTACACATGTCACCCCAGAGCCTCGTGCGTATGGATTTAGCCGAGTAGTGTCAGCCTCGGAAATCCGTGGGGAGTTGCTTAATCAATAGGACGGGTACCTGCCTCGTGTCCCCGTCCCATTACATCCCTGTGGGCACGGCTGGCTTAAAGTTGCATAGTCCGATGGTTTTGAGTTTCTGTCATCTTCTGAGATAACTATATTAGCTTGATTATTATAATCTACCTTACTTTAGTTTGAAGCTACTTTTATTTTAAATGGATAACTTTTGAGATATTTGAAATGCAACCATGAAAATTTAATTTTAGCAAGCACGCCACAACTCTGACACCATAGGTTTCTGCAGTAGCAGGTTCTATTAAATCGCCTCAGTATTCCCTTCTGTGTGGTGGCAAGTGTTTAATAAATGCACCAGTATCTAAGTTAGATATATATAATCAAATCAAGATAATTATTTTGATTTTGAAAATTTGATGTTTTCATGGGTACTATGCAGCTTTAATCTGGCATAATCAGATGGTTTTGAGTTGTTGCCTTGTTTTAAATGTAAATATATTGATCCTTATAATCTAGTGTACTTTTGATTGGAGTAACCTCGATTAAGAACTGGTAAGGTTTGGAGATAATTCAAGTTACAATATGCAAAATCAATTTAATGTGCCTACTAAAAAACTAGATATACGTCCTAGGAACATCTATGGTCATATCATGATGGTAACTGAATTGTGACAGTGCTTTGGTAGGTTGTTGGGGCTTTACATCCTAGCAACACCTACAGTCATATCATGATGGTAACTGAATTGTGACAGTGATTTGGTAGGTTGTTGGGGCTTTACATCCTAGCAACATGTATGGTCATATCATGACGGGTACTGAATTGTGACAGTGCGCACTCATGGGTCTTTGGTTGACAATGTAAGTCATGTTTAGGACTCTGTTATCATGGACTTAATGCTTCACACACTAGTCAACACATTAGTAATATGAAAGAGCACACCAGTTTACCGGCGTGATGTTTCCGATGACACTATTAATATTTCATGTTCTAGAGTACTAACGTTAAATGTCGCATCCATCGTAGCGCATGCGCAGAACGAGGGATTGAAAATCCAGGATCTATGGGCGTGGAAGATGTGGGACACACACACACCACACACATTGTCGGGGACACCGCTGAGGGGTCCCCGCCATTGTGCAGTGTGATTCTGATAGGTCCCCGCCATTGTGCAGTGTGATCCTTATAGGTCCCCGCCATTGTGCCGTGTGATCCGAATAGGTCCCTGCCCTTGTGCCGTGTGATCCTTATAGGTCCGTGTCTATGTGCAGTGTGATCCTTATAGGTCTCCACCATTGTGCAGTGTGATTCTGATAGCTCCCCGTTATTGTGCAGTGTGATCCTTATAGGTCCCCGCCATTGTGCAGTGTGATCCATATAGGTCCCCGCCATTGTGCAGTGTGATCCTTATAGGTCCCCGCCATTGTGCAGTGTGATCCTTATAGGTCCCCGCCATTGCACAGTGTGACCTTATAGGTCCGTATCTATGTGCAGTGTGATCCTTATAGGTCCCTGCCATTGTGCAGTGTGATCCTTATAGGTCCCCGCCATTGTGCAGTGTGATCCTTATAGGTCCGTGTCTATGTGCAGTGTGATCCTTATAGGTCCCTGCCATTGTGCAGTGTGATCCTTATGGGTCCCCGCCATTGTGCAGTGTGATCCTTATAGGTCCCCGCCATTGTGCAGTGTGATTCTGATAGCTCCCCGTTATTGTGCAGGGTGATCCTTATAGGTCCCCACCATTTTGCAGTGTGATCCGTATAGGTCCCCGCCATTATGCCATGTGATCCTTATAGGTCCGCGTCTATGTGCAATGTGATCCTTATAGGTCCCCACCATTGTGCAGTGTGATTCTGATAGCTCCCCGTTATTGTGCAGTGTGATCCTTATTGGTCCCTGCCATTGTGCAGTGTGATCCCTATAGGCGTCCGCCATTGTGCAGTGTGATCCTTATAGGTCCCTGCCATTGTGCAGTGTGATCATTATAGATCCGCACCATTGTGCAATGTGATCCTTATAAGTCCCCGCCATTGTGCAGTGTGATCCGTATAGGCCTCCACCATTGTGCAGTGTGATCCTCATATGTCCGTGTCTATGTGCAGTGGGATCCTTGTAGGCCTCCGCCATTGTGCAATCTGATCCTTATAGTTCCGCATCTGTGTGCTGTGTGATCCTTATAGGTCCGTGTCTATGTGCAGTGTGATCCTTTTAGGCCTCTGCCATTGTTCAGTGTGATCCTTTTAGGCCCACAGCCTATGTGCAGTGTGATCCTTTTAGGCCTCCCGCCTATGTGCCGTGTGATCCGTTTAGGCCCCCCACCTATGTGAATTGTGATCCTTTTAGACCTCATGCCTATGTGTAGTGTGATCCTTTTAGGCCCCCCGCCTATGTGAAGTGTGATCCTTTTAGGCCTCCCGTCTATGGGCAGTGTGATCCTTATAGGCCCCCCACCTATAGGTTCCCCAGCTATGTGCAGTGTGATCCTTATATGCCTAAAGGCAATGTAAGACTTTGAGGCCCCCTGCCTATGTGCAGTGTGATTCTGATAGGTCCCCGACATTGTGCAGTGTGATCCTTATAGGTCCCTGCCATTGTGCAGTGTGATCCTTATAGGTCCCTGCCATTGTGCAGTGTGATCCTTATATGTCCCTGCCATTGTGCAGTGTGATCCTTATATGTCCCTGCCATTGTGCAGTGTGATCCTTATAGGCCCACAGCCTATGTGCAGTGTGATCCTTATAGGCCCCTCCCATATGTGCAGTGTGATCCTTATAGGTCCCCGCCATTGTGTGGTGTGATCCTTATAGGCCCCTCCCATATGTGCAGTGTAACCCTTATAGGCCTAAAGGCAATGTAATCCTTTTAGGCCCCCTGCCTATCTGCAGTGTGATCCTTATAGGCCCCTCATATATGTGCAGTGTGCCTATATGTGGTGTGACAACATTAGCAGACACGCCTCCTTCCTGCGCCAGAGGGTGTAGTGATCGAACACCTATTGGGCTGCTCATTACAGGCCTCACTGCGGCATGTGCAGCTGCTCTTAACGCCGAGTGTCACCGCAACTATTCGTTATGGAACTCTGAGAGGGAAGGGGAACGTCAACTGTGACATGTAGAGTCCCTCATTATCGCCCGATGAGCTTGTTACAGCTGCAATGAATCCCAATCTCAATACCGAGCAGCTCACACCAACCTACATCTGCTCGACTGAGGGTGAATATTTCTCACTGAGTTGTATCTGATGGACATCCAATCAGTAAGGTGTGGTTTGGTGACGTGCCCCCGTGACTGGGTAGTTGTCGGAGTTTACATCCTGGCAACATTTTAAGTCATATCAATCAGCATGGTACCGAGTACCGACATGTGACAGTGCACACACATGGCAACTTTATAATGCTGCCCCACTGGGAGACCAGTCCACTAGAACCATGACCTGATATCCCACTCAGTCACATTATCCTGACACCGAACCAACCAGTCCTTGCCCTATCCTAATAATGCCGAGCACCTATCTAGGAAGCGGCAAGTATAAATTTGGTAAGTCATTCATTTGATTCGACCGGGAATTGAAGACTGATTAGTTCAGCGGCACTGAGCAGCAGAAGGCTCTGACCGTGAGTTTCTCAGTCAATCCCACTCTCCACACTCCAGTTCACAGTGTTGCTATACAGTCTAGATCTCTGAGATCCGCCATCTAGAAGAAAGGCAAAGTCCTGAGCTTTCTAGGCTATATCCGGTGGTTCCCTGGTGAGTCAGCAAGGTTAAGTCCTAAGCCACTCCGCTGTTATGTTGTTAGTTACTTCCATGGGCTCAGCCTGGTCAGTACACCAAGCACTGAGCAGGTGTGAGCAGTACGTTGTGAGGCAGGGTGAGCTGCTGGTGCCTCGTCCTGCAAGCAGGCAGGCAGCACCAGCGCCCCGTGGAGCAGTTCCCGGCCCGGGTAGCTGGACCGGCGGCCGGCGACAGGGCGCACGGCTCCGGGAAGGTGTTCGCCTGGATCCAACCGCCAGACCCCCCTGGTAGACATTTATTTTACCCGGAGAGTGCATATGTTTGCATAATTGTCTCCATGGTGTAGAATTTCATGCTGATTTAAAAAATGCCTGTCATAGAAAAATCGGGTATTGGATTACTTGACAATTTCACTTTAAACAGAGGTATCCTCGTTGAAATTGCTCCTTTTTTTTGTATTTCCAAAAAGAAATGAAGATTTTCAGTGCTATGACATTTGATTACTTCTAAATGTTGATTTCTTCAAGAGAAAATAAGTGGGGTATATTCAGAGATAGAATATATGGGGTGTTTTGTGCCTCAGTACTCAGCCATCTTGGAATTCATGATAACCACCATTCACCATTACCAGATATATTTGTCATATTAATATCTCAGCATCTATACGTGACAGAACCTTGATTTAGACAAACATATGCACTTTGCGGGTAACATATAGGGTCTACCAGCTCTGGAACTACCCCATCTAGCGTTTATCCATATCCAACAACACATCTCTTCTTTTCTACCAGATCCCAATCCATACACCATCCGATCAAACTAGAAAGCACATCATGAGTAAATGACTTGCAGTTTGACGTCTTAACAAATGACCTCATACCTCGACCTCACAAAGTCAAAGCGTCAACTGACTATTCCTACTAACATTAGCCCATGGGGTAAAGATATACCAAAATGTTGCAAATGTGGCACCATAAAAAAACTAAGGCTAGCCACTAACAGCTAAGATGACAAGGCGACTACCAAATTGAGACTATTGCTGTTCAGCGATAAAAACAAGCCATGATGCGACTTATTCGTTATGGACAGGGTAAAGAAGCGATCACACAAAAAGGAACAAATAGCACCTGAGGTAACCACGACGGCACATATCTATGTGATTGAGCACACTCGTGGTGGTTTTATAGTGTTGCCTCACTGTATTAACATGCCTCCAGCACCATGAGACATTTCCCACTCAGTCAGATTAATGTGACACTGCCCTATCCTGGTAATGCCAAACGTCAGACATGTATCAACTTAGTAAGTCTTTGTTTTGACTGTGCCGGGGTCTGAAACAATGACCTCCAACAGCAAAAACATGTGCTTTACTGATTCGGTATTTCATTAGGATAAATATGATTATCCCTACCACATCATCTGATAACCACTTAACAACAATTCAAACCTATCATGTCCATAACTTCAATAAGATTAACAATAAATATGTATATCATATAGTTTGAATCATTGAATCATTAAATCAGATCCATACTGTTGCTATCCAAAAAAAAGGAATATTATTTGGAAAACAAAAATCAGGCGATTTCCAGCACCACTGGTTGGAACGGAAAATAGCACAAACTGAAAATGGGTCCACTGAGCAGGATCGATAGGATGACCGATACCTTCACCTATACCTTTTCCGTAGCATGTGTAATGTGGGCAGCTCCTCAGACATTACTTCACATTACTGTCATCAGAGGTTGGGCTGGTGGTGGAAATCATCTATACAAGAGTTTTCACAAACCACCAGCAGCTATTATCCACAACGCCAGTTATTCTCCTCTCCTCGGAGACGAAAGATTGGTGGAGGAAATCGTCTATTTATCGAGATTCTTAGCCCCAATACAGAGCCGTGGATACACACGCTAAGGATCTGTAGACACTTCTTTTTTTTTTAAAGAAGAAAAGTTCAGGAAAGAAGATGCGTGTCGAGTTTTAACAAGTCTTTCTAAATGGGTCGTTCTCTGAAACTTGGCAGCACTTTTGTGACATGGCGGCCAAAAGTGAAAATATTCCAAATAATAGCAGAAAACATTCCAAATAATATGAATATGAAGGTTTGCATATTATGGATATGTCAGAGTTGAAAAAAATCTATTTCACTTTTTGATTTTGATCGTAGTATGCAAATTAAGGGCTACATTAAAATGCCCTGTGCTACATGGAAATTAAACATGCATCCAGAACATCATGTTAACATACAGAACCCACTCACACAGGATTTGCTTGATTAGAGTTAAGCAAACAACATCCATGTCTTACAAGAAAAGAGTTGATGAATAAGTTTGTCGATTCTGATGTAAGTGTGTAAATAAATATAACAATTTTCACATTTTCATTTCAGCACAACATTATAGAAACATACATTTGATGCATTTCGTTGGGATACATGAAATACATATAGCATTGCTAGTATACTCAACACACGGAGGCAATACTAATTCTTTGAGTTGCTATTAAAAAGAGAATAAGAATTAAGTATATCCATCGTAACATGGGCACCAAATATGTGGTACACAGCTTCAGAGAATGACCCAAATACTGCACGTGGTGAACTGTTAGTAACACAAACACGTAGCACCTGTTGTAAGTGTGGAGTCTATTGTGATTGGAGGAGACAGACGCTGTCATGATTGAGCAGTCCATCTTCTGGAGGTCAACTGGAGATGACCCCCAATATGCACTTTGCATAATGTTATCATGCTATGTTTCTACGACCGATTAATCTGAAGCGCAGAGGTAAAATGGCCTGCAACGTAATTAGTACTGGCCTGTGTCGGCAGAGGGCAGGGCTGGCCACCAATAGGGTGTCAACTAGTAAAAGTCAATAAGGGGGCTCAAACAATGGTAAGTCATGGAGCGATGTCGTCTGCTGGCGTATATACGATGGTGGTGGTGGGTGATGGTGGTGTGTGCTGGTGGTGTGTGCTGGTGGTGTGTGGTGGTAATGGTGGAGGTAGTGGTGGTGGTGGAAGGAGTGGTGGTGGTGGAGGCAGTGGTGATGTGGTGGTGATGGTGGTGGTGGAGGTGGTGGTGGAAGTAGAGGGGGTGGTGGTGGCGATGCTGGTCGTGGTAGTAGTGGTGTTGGGGAGTGGTGGTGGTTGATTGATTGGTGGTTGCTTGGGGGTGGAGGTGGTTGTGGTTGATTGATTGATTGGTGGTTGCTTGGTGGTGGAAGTGGTGGTGGTGATAGTGGTGGTGGTGGTGGTGATAGTGTTGGTGGTAGAGGTAGTGGTGTTGGTGATGGTGATGGTGGTGGTGATAGTGGTGGTAGTAGTGGTGGAGATAATGGTGGTGGTGATAGTGGTGGTGGTGGTAATGGTGGTGGTGATAGCGGTGGTGGTGGTGGTAGTAGTGGCAGTGGTGGTGGTGGTGGTAGTAGTGGCAGTGGTGGCGATGGTGGTGGTGGAGGTTGTTGTGAGGGTGGTGGTGGTGATGATGGTGGTGGTGGCGGTGGTGATGGTAGTGGTGGTGGAGGTAATGGTGGTAGTGATAGTGCTGGTGGTGGTGGTGGTGGTGATAGTGGTGGTAGTAGTGGTGGAGGTAATGGTGGTGGTGATACTGTTGGTGGTGGTGATAGTGGTGGTGGTGGTGATGGTGGTGGTGGTGGTGATGGTGGTGCTGGTGGTGATGGTGGTGATGGTAGTGGTGATGGTGGTGATGGTGATGGTGGTGGTGGTGATCATGGTGGTGGTGGAGGTAGTGGTGGTGGTGGTGGTTATGGTGAAGATAGTGGTAGTGGCGGTAGTAGTGGTGATGGTGGAGGTAGTGGTGGAGGTAGTGGTGATGATGGTGGTGTTGGTGGTGGCGACGGTTGTGATGGTAGTGATAGTGGTGAGAGTGGTGAGAGTGGTGAGAGTGGTGAAGGTTGTGGTGGTGGGGATGATGAATATTTTAATTTGGTTTATTTACAGTGTATTTATGCTGCCCATAACGGTTGAATCCTAAGGACTTGTTTTCGCCGCTAAACAGTGTTAGTCTCGTAATTCCCCTTGTTTAGTCAGATGTGATAGATAGCTAGTTGTAGTTTTTTTGGTTGTTGGTCATAATAAACCAATTTTCATATAAAGATGGGTACCGACTTGTGACATTTCGCACTCATGGCGACTTAATAGTGCTGCCCCACTGGGAGATCAGACCACCGTCACCATGACTCGATATCCCACTCAGTCACATTATCCTGATGCTGAACTAACCAATCCTTGCCCTATCATAGTAATGCTAAGCATCAGACTAGGTAGCGACAAGTATAAATTTTGCAAGTTCGAATCCCACGATCTACCAAAGCGGGATGCGGATGCTCAACTCTTTCGGTCATCCCGTCTGGTCGCACCTGACATTTTATCCTGACAGGCCACCAGTAGCATGACCTGATATCCGGCCCAGTCACTGTATCCTGAAACTCGTAGCAATGCTGGTATATTTATGAACTGAAGGGCGTAGGTGGTGGCAAGTGAGGTGGGCGTGTACAGTAGCGGGTGGGCGTCAGTCAGAGACCCAGATAGTCAGTGAAACACTGAATGAACCTACTCCAGCAGTGAGTTCGAATGCTGACACCAGGAGCCCCCCAGCTAGCGGTGAGTAAAACACCAGATAGGTCGGCGTTATCAGGGTCTAGTCTCCAACCTCAGACACATTCACCCAGCACAGACTCAGGCCTGGCACCCACCGGCACCGGAAGGTGGGGATTTTCCACCAAACCTCTCCTGGCGTTACCATATTGCAATAAATGCCACCCACGCCGAGAATGCTCGGCAACTGCTCGCCATTAGGCCAAATATAACAAGAATTGATCGTCCTTTTGAAATAAAAATCAAGGTCGGGTGGGCGTTTTTTATTTTTATTTATATTTTTTTTTACGTAGACATGATAAGTAGCCAGACATGATGGCCAAATGAGTTGAGTGTCTGCCCCCATTCTGGTATGTCGTGGGATTCAAATTCCTGGGTTTGAACGCTGGCCGAGTCAAACCAATGACTTAAAAATTGATACAAAAGTTGAATTGCTGCTAGCCCGACATATTTTTAACAGTTAAAAAAAACCACCAAAAAAACATTCAGGGGTGGGCGATTTTTCAGGCACGGGTGCGGACGATCATCATTGTTGTTTATTTGGCCCTATGGTGGCTATCTCGATTGGAAGCAGGTAGGAAGGCTCTGTTTCGCCTGGATATGCCATAACTCGGTTCTCTCTGTCCATCAGACACGGGACTCCGAGGTAATTAATCCCAATGATTGCAAAGTGTGAGGGCGCATATCATTGAGTTAATTCGTGTGCCCGGTGAGTGTGGGAGTGCTCATTAGTGAGTTAATCCCTGTGCCCGGAGAGTGTGACTGTGCATATTAGTTATTTAAGCCCTGTGTCTGGAGAGTGTGATGACATATTAGTGAGTTAATCCCTCTGTCTGGAGAGTGTGAGGGTGCATATCATTGAGTTAATCCCTGTATCTGGAGAGTGTGGGGGCACATATCATTGACTTAATCCCTGTGTCTGGAGAGTGCGACTGTGCATATTAGTGAGTTAATCCGCATGTTTGGAGAGTGTGACTGTGCATATTAGTGAGTTCATCCCTGTGTCTGGAGAGTGTGACTGTGCATATTACTGAGTTAATTTCTGTGTCTGGAGAGTGCGACTGTGCATATTAGTGAGTTAATCTCTGTCTGGAGAATGTGGCTGTGCATATTAGTGAGTTAATCCCTGTGTCTGGAGAGTGTGACTGCATATTAGTGAGCTAATCTCTGTGTCTGAAGAGTGTGACTGTGCATATTAGTGAGTTAATCTCTGTGTCTGGAGAGTGTGACTGTGCATATTAGTGAGTTAATCTCTGTGTCGGGAGAGTGCGACTGTGCATATTAGTGAGTTAATCCCTGTGTCTGGAGAGTGTGACTGTGCATAATAGTGAGTTGATCACTGTGTCTGGAGAGTGTGACTGTGCATATTAGTGAGTTAATCCCTGTCTGGAGAATGTGACTGTGTATATTAATGAGTTAATTCCCGTGTCTGCAGAGTCTGTGGCTAGTAGTCTCATTCAGCTTCCATGTCTGTCCTCGCTGATGGCAGATAGAGGGAGTGCACGTGACGTCATCACTTAGCACTTAGCAGTCAGAGGTCAGTGGCCAGCCATCTTGGATTATGAGCACCTTCCCTAGCCATGTTGTGAATGCATGCAGATGCAGTAAAACAAAGTTCTCTTGTGTTCTGGGAGGTTCTGGGCAGTTTACATGCAATGCGTTTACTTACAGCACTTTAGCAACAACTTCTGAGGCCAAACTGCTCAAAACAGTGACAAATAAACCAACAAATCAGTAAATAAGCACAGTGTAGGCAGTTGCTAGCCTTCTGTATGTAATACAATATGGCCACAGAAAGTTGTCTTGTGACGTCATTACACCCCATCTATAGGACATATTACTGACCTGGAAAGTAGTGCAAATATACTATCTTTCAAAAGAAATATCGGAAGGTTTTTGAGTATGTATTATAATCGATTAAGTCACTCCTTCCATGTGTGACATACAACTACCAATAATAGCCACAGGGTACTCGATAGTCTAATGGATCTGGGAAAACGCATCCTGTCCTACTGCGATTGACCTCCAATAGCAATGGTCCAAGTGTGATCTTTCATTAAGATACATATAATATTCAGGTAACGAATACCTGGTAAAATTACGTGACCAAACCTATATACAACCAGTATTATATAAACGGAAGGCGATTTTACACATATAAATAGAGGTAGGGTTGCCAACCCTTACGGTTTCGCTGTAAGGTGTATGATATTTTATGTCCCATCATCACCTTACGCCAATGTTCTGGTTTTTCATTTTCCAATGTTGGAAACTCTGCAATACGACTAATATAGTAATATTATCTCAATCTTACAGATTATTTGTAAAAAAGCTTTGGAGGGAGTACCCCCAGAACCGGCCATATATAATCCCTTAAAACCTTCTGGTTCTTCATTTTCCAACCTTGGCAGCCCTGTAGACGTTATGTAATAGTCCAAATGGCTAGGTGGAGCGATCTCAAATAGGGTCGAAGCCAAAAGCTGAGACCCATTTGAAATCGACTGTACAATTATATCTGTCATTTTTAGTATATTTGCACGGATCAATTTTGCTATGGAACTATATTCAGTTGATGTCAAATGGTGCTGTCACGTAAACAACAATGTGCTGTCAAGTAAGTCAATACAATGAGAGCACAGTTGAAGCTGCATAGTCGGATGGAACATCACATTTTCAAAACCAAAACACTTACCTAGATTTGATTCTATATATCTAACTTAGATACTGATGCACTTATTAAGAATGTGTTGTCACAGAGAACGGCAACTGAGTCAATTTAATAGAAGCTGTGACAGTTGAAGCCTATAGCATCAGAGTCTTGGAATGCTCGCCAACAGTAATTTGACATGTTTGGACTTCCCGGAATTAGCGATTTAAAATAAAAGTTACTTCAAATGTAGATAATAACGATCAATTTAATATATTTATCACAGAAAAATAACAGAAACTCAAAACCTTCGGAGTATGCAACTTTTAAGATGCTAACGTAATAGAACAATGAGAGAAAGGACAACGTAAATCAATGACAGAAGACCCGCGTGCCTGCCTACCCTCGCGTATCGGGCGTGCAGCTTGGCGAGTCGCGCCTCGAGCAGCAGGTGGCGCCACTGCTGTCTGCGGGCCGCCTGCAGCAGTTGCGCGCGCCGGCCCTCCCGCGCCTCCTGCTGCTGTTCCCGCAGCAACACGTGCAGGTAGAAGAGGAACACACCCTCCTGGACGGTGGCCACCCTACCAGCTCACGACCAGACGGGATGGCCGAATGAGTTGAGCGTCCGTATCCTTTTCTTGGTTGATTGTGGCATTCGAACATATGCGTCCGAACCCTAGTCGTGTCAAACTAATGACTTAAAAATGTATGCTTTTTCGCTTCACAGCCAGGCACTCATAATTAATAGGATAGTGCAAGGATTTGTTGGGTCAGGGTCGGTATAATGTGGCTTAAGCAGGATATCAGGTTATAGTGTGGGTGGCCTGGTCTCTCAGTGGGGCAGTACTATAAAGTTGTCACGAGTGCATACTGTCACAAGTCGGTACACATCCTGATATGACCTTAGATGTCTGCCAGGACGTTAAACTCCAACAACCAACCATTCAACCCTCACGGCTCGCCGCGCCTCACGTCCCCGCGTCAGGCAGCGCCACGCCACGTCACGTCGCGTCGCGTCCCGTTCCGAGGCGAGGTTAATTCAGGTCACGTCACGTGGTCATCGCGCGTTCCTGTCACGCCCTCCGCGTGCGTCACCACGAGCAGCTCACGTGGCAATAGTAAACAAACCAGTCAGGTGGTGGTCCTGCGGCGAGCAAGAGGGGGGGGGGGAGTGCTGGCGGGGGGGGGGGGAGCTCACTATTCGGGGCACTTGTTGAGGAGGTGTGGGTGTGGCATTGCCTGCCTAGTTTACCAGCACCTATCCCTTACAAAGTTACATCTAATCCAGAAGGTCCTGCATCCAGTAGGTCCTGTAGGTCCTGTAGCGACGCACACCAACATTCCGCTAAACCACAGACACGCCAGTTAAGTCAGCGTAAAGGAGCATTAATCCGAGGCACAACTCGCCCTCACCTCGAGGCTGCGTCTTCTGGGAATGATCAGGCGGCTACAGCGACCCACATATCCGAGCTGCTCGGCAGGTGGTGGCTCAACACAGACCTGCCAGCCTAGGTAGTATCTGCTCCATGAAATCTACACACGCCAGTACCCGCCCTGCACACGCTGTGAAACATCTGCCCTATGAGAGCAGCTGCTCCCTCATCAATAAGCTGCTCCCTCATCAATGACCTGCTCCCTCATCAATGAGTTGCTCACTCATCCACGAGCTGCTCCCTCATAAATTAGCTGCGCCCTCATCGATGAGCTCCGCCCTCATCAAAGAGCTGTTCCCTCATCAATGAGCTGCTCCCTCTTCAATGAGCTGCTACCTCTTCAATGAGCTGCTCCCTCATCAATGAGCTGCTCCCTCATCCCTGAACTGTTCCCTCACCAATGAGCTGCTTCCTCTTCAATGAGCTGCTCCCTCATCCATGAGCTGTTTCCTCATCAATGCGCTGCTCCCTCCTCAATGAGCTGCTCCATATTCAATGAGCTGCTCCCTCATCAATTAGTTGCTCCCTCATCCCTGAGCTGTTCCATCACCAATGAGCTGCACCATCATCAATGAGCTGCTCACTCATCAATGAGCTGCTTGCTCATCCATGAGCTGCTCACACATCAATGAGCAGTTCACTCAGCCATGAGCTGCTTGCTCAGCCATGAGCTGCTCACACATCAATGAGATGCTCACTCATCCACGAGTTGCTCAGTCAGGACCTGCACCAAATCACACGGTCTTTGCTCCTTGTGTATGCCTGGGCCAACTCCAAGCAGGCTTGTACATGGCACGGTCGGTCGGTGGTAGTATCTTCCTCAATGTGTGAGCTGTATCTACCTCCCAAGTGTGCCTCATCGCCGCCCCTCCCCCTTCCCCACCCAGTGAGCAGCTCAGTGACTCGGTAGTGTATATGTAGCGTGCGTAGTAATGCGAGCAACCTGGCCGGTGGCTATGCGAACTGGAGTACCTCCCCTTCACTGAGACTTGGCACACATATGCGCTGAGCAGTAGTAGTAGTTAGTACCCAGACAATGTGTACACAAAGGTCTCCCATAAGCAGAAACCCCTAACTCACCAAGATGGCCGGATGAGTTTAAGTGTCCGTCTCCCATCTTGGTAGATCGTGGGATTCGAGCCCACGGGTTAGAACCCTGCTTGAATCAAACCGTTGTAATACTTGTCACTTCCTATCCAGGCGCTCAGCATTATTAGGATATGGCAAGGACTGGTTAGCGCAGTATCACAATAATATGACTGAGTGGGATATCAGGTCATGGTGCTGGCATCCTGGTCTCCTCCCATGGGGCAGCACTATTAAGTTGCCATGAGTGCGCGCTGTCATAAGTCGGTACGCATCCTGATATTACCTTAGATGTTGCCAGGATGTAAAACTCCAACAACCAACCCCTAATTCATGGCCTCGATTTAGCCGTCCTGTTTCAATACACTGACCCTACTTTGCAAGGTAATATCTAGTCAAACTGCGCATTCCTTGGGAGGAGAAATTTTATTTTGAATTAACCGTAACCAACATGGACCTACAGAGGTAGTTTTGTTCCAGATTATCTTATCACCCATCACTAATATCATTCGAGAGCTTCGCTACTATATTGATATTATGCTTATGAAGGTCACGTACTACCCATTATTCTAAAAGGGAAAGCACTAAACATGAATGAGAATAAATGTGGGTAGTGGTGACATAATAGACACGAGAATGTGGGTCAAGTGGTGGGATTATTTGTAGAATTTAATATGTTTGACTCATAACCTCCTCTCCGTCCCCTGAGTGCCAGCCTTACTCAAATGCCCCCCCCCCCCGACATACACACACCCTACCACCCCTACATGGCAGAGGCCAGGTAGGTTGGCCAACTCTGAAGGTGGTGTACAAACAATTCGTGCACTATTCTTATATATACCATTAGCAAAAGCTACTAAAGTCCCCAGCATCGCAACAAGCATTATAATAACTTAGGAAAGGGTTTGTCCACATTTAATTTTTGTAATTAAAAAATTGAGAACATAAAGTTGTCCTTATTACTAAGTTAAAGTTGCATAGTCCGATGGTTTTGAATTTCTGCCATTTTTCTGAAATAAATACATGTAATTGGTTGTTATAACCTTCCTTACTTTAGTTTGAAGTAACTTTCATTTTAAATGGCTAACTTGTGAGATATTTGAAGTGCAAACATCCTAAATTGAATTTGGCAAGCATGTCAAAACTCTCACCATAGACTTCTGCAGTACCAGGTTCTGTTAAATTGACTCGGTATGCCCTTCTATATGGCAACAAATGTTTAATAACTGCACCAATATCTAAATTAGATATGTAGAATAAAATCTAGGTGAATGTTTTTGTTTTGAAAATTTGATGCTTTCATCGGACTATGCAACTTTAAGCTACGATTCCATATACGTGGTATGAAATATGCGAATATGAATGTGACAAAAAATGGAAAAGCATGTAAATGCACAGTGATGCTTCCATATGTCCAGATGCGAATACAAATATGAATGCAAATGGGAATGCAGCAAGTGGATCGCTCCATGGTCCGATCGGTGTGAATGCGAATACTGCTCCATTTGCCATAGAGTAAACAGGAACTTCGATTTTCCTTCCACCAGTTTGGGGCAAAGAATTCTGAAAATGGCATAGGTATTGTCGTGGGGTGGGGTGACAAAATTGGGAAAGATTGTGCCTAGAGCGGGACTCGAACCCACATCTGTTTGCATTCTGGGCCAGTGTGCTAACCATTACACCACCTAGGCTCCCTGATATCACCATACTGCCCACACCTACCTGTCTATGTGGCTCCTTGCCCAAGCGGTCAGTGCAGACCACTACACTCGTGCCACTGGAATTGTAAGTCTTTTAATGCTTACAATTACATACACACAGGCAATGCGTAACATATACAAACACAGGGTAGGTTCAACAACTATACAGCGCGTAACTTGTACAGGATCATGGTCACAGGAACCAGTGTCATGGGGGGTGATGGCAATGGGAAATATTGTGCCTTGAGCGGGACTCAAACCCACATCGCTTTGCATTCTGGACCAGTGTGCTAACCATTACACCACCTAGGCTCCCTGATATCACCATACTGCCCACGTCTACCTGTCTATGCGGCTCCTTGCCGAGCGGTCAGTGAAGACCACTACAGTATCTATTTTGCCTGCCGCATATGCATTCGCATTTGCATACCGCATACTACACATATAGAATCTTAGCATTAGACTACGATTCTCTCCAGCGCTCCCAATAATCTGACATACACCACACACATAATATGCACGCGTAAACACCCCCACAAATCGGGTCAGCTTAGGAAGTCAGGGTGGAATGAGTAGAAGAAGCCTGGGTGGAAAATGCCATCTTTTATTCAGTGTAATAAATGCGATGGCGTTGTAGGTGTGATCGTGGAAAGATTAGCACCACCTGTCTGCGTCAAGTGACAGGTAAGTGTGGTCTGAAGAAGTACTCAGGCAGCAAGTGAAACTAACCCACACCAGGTGACTACTCCACAGTGGTAACAAACCCCTGTGTGAATGCTGACACATATGCTTAATGGTGGTGAAGCTCTGCCTCGGCTTACTAACATCAGGGTCCGTACACACGTGAAGATATGGAATTCAAGGCTATTTCAAGGCTTTTCAAGGTTGTTGTCGATCACAATTCAAGACTATTTTCATTTAGATTTAGTTTGAAATTGCCATTTAGAATCGCGATTTCAGACTAATTTATATCAGTGGGGACAGTTCAATGGAATTCAAGGCTTTTCAAGACTAATTAACCAAAATAGGTTAAATTCAAGCCTTTTCAAGGCTTTGAAATGAGAAAATGAGGCTCAAGACTTTTCAAGACTTTCCAGGCCCCGTACGGACCGACTATCAGCAGTGTGATGCATTAAATATACTGGAAATCCCTTTATGTTACATTTGAATAGTCTGATGGGTATTTCCTTCTGAGTAGTGCCCAATGTTTCTTAAGTGCACCAGTATCGAAGTTAGATATCTAGAATCAAAGTTAGATAATTGCTTTCATTTTGAAAATTTGATGTTTTCATCGGACTATGCAGCTTTAAAACACACACATCCCACCAACTACATTGGATATTGGACCTGACGCGGTGGTCGAATCGGTACAGTGCTGACATGGCGTGCGGAAGGTTGGGAGTTCGAATCTCAGCTGAGTCAAACCAATGATCTATAAAATTTATACTTGTCAGTGCCTAGGCTGGTGCTCGGCAATAATAGGATAGGAAAAGGACTGGTTTGCACAGTGTCAGGATAATGTGACTGTGTGGGATGTCATGTCATGGTGCTTGCAGACTGGTCTCCCAGGGGGTCAGCACTATAAAGTCGTCATGAGTGCGCACCGTTACAAGTTGATACCTGTCCTGATATGATCTTAGATGTTGCTAGGATATAAAACAACAACAAACAAACATTAGATATGGACAATTGAACCAACTGACTTTCCAATACCAAGTGGAATAAAGAGAGATTGATTGATTGATTGGTGGTTGCTTTACGCCGTGTCGGCAGCATAGGCCATATTCACGGGGAGAAATGTTTGTTTTTTTGTTCAAACCATCGCTTCCACATGTAAAAGCAGACAATAAATTATGTGCCAATAGACACTCATTAAATTAGAAAGCTCACAATCATATATTTGTGGGCAAGGGAAACAAATTCCCATAGAAAAAGAAAAGTTTTACCAATAATTGATAGAATCTATTTAGTAAACTATGAGGTGGTACAGTCCAGCTGCTCTCAAAAAGGCTAAAGTGTTTTCCTGTTTTACCTTAGTAAAAAGGTCATGCATACTGTCTGCAGTATAGAACCGTTGGCGCAGGGCCAAAAAATCCACGCAACTTAGTCAAATGTGTTTGAGTGTCAGCGGGGACTGACACCCAATACATTCAGGGGGAGGTTCCCCCTTGAGCAGAAAAGCATGTGTAAACCACAAGTGGCCAATACGGCAGCGGCTAAGGATCACTTGGTCCCGCCGACCTCCCGCATGAGTCTGTGGTGGCTTTCCCACAGATGGTTCAATTTCTTTAAGTTTAAAGAGAGATGGTAAAGGAGTAAGTAGCGTCGTGGATGGTAAATAATACCTAGTAGTTGGTACAATAGTCAGGAGCGGGATGTAGCTCAGGCAGTAGAGTGTCCACATGTGAAGGTGTGGATCATCCTATCGATCCTGCTCAGTGGACACATTTGCCGTTTGGGTTAGTTTCCGTTCCATCCAGTGGTCCACAACTGGTGCATCAAAGGCTGTGCTATGTGATGTCCTGTCTGTGGGTAAGTGCATATAAAAGACCCCTTGCTGCTTATCGGAAAGAGTAGCCTATGTGGTGGCAGCGGGCTTCCTCCAAAGAAATATGTTAGAATGACTATACGTTTGACGTCCAAAGCCGATGATGAAAATCAATGTGCTCTAGAGGCGTCGTTAAATACACCAAACTTTCCTTTGGTAAAATAGTCATGTTCTGCTAACCGACACACACCGATCCCTAGGTGAGAATGCATCGGTCAGAACTGCAAGTTCTAGATCATCGCCACATAGACTGATATACAGAGGAGTCTAGAACATGAACACAGGTATATTCCGCGAACAATAATTACCTGCGGAATGCCAGGCTATCAACCAGGTGTGTTTGGTTGCTCTAAATCTAATACAGGAGGAAGGTGGAAGGCTAAGGTCATGACCTAGGCAGGTACTCCTCAATTGTAAACCCCAGGGAGTCCTTCTCCCCGTTGGTGTATGACCTTAACATTAACACCTCTGCATAGATGCCAGACACAGGTATTTGACAGAAAATAGTAATCAATACAAGGGTGGCTTGAGACTTGGGTGGATGTTGGAGTTTTACGTCCTTGCAACATCTAAGGTCATAAGCAGGATAGGTACAAACTTGTGAGAGTTCATACTCATGGATAATTTATAGTGCTGCCCGACTGTGACATCAAGCCACTGGCATCATCATGACCTGATATCCCACTCAGTCACATTGAGCTAACCAGTCCTTACTCTATCCTATTAATGTCCAGTGCCAAGCTAGGAACCGACAAATATCAATTTGATAAGTTATTGGTTTGACTTGACCTGGAATCGAACTGCCGATCACGGCTTCCTCAGGCACACACATATCTAAATAATATATATGTGTGTATATATCTACATATACACACACATATATATATGTTAAAATTTGACCGTCCAAACGAGTCTACAAGCGATAACGACCAGACACAGCTGGCATACAGTGCTTAGAGCCTCTCACAGGTGGTGCCAGTGTGGCCAATACTGTACTACACAGGGCCAGTTAGATAGGATATAGTGAGTATACTATAATATAGGGAACTGAAGATAGTGTCCTTGTTTATATTACCATAATAGATTATAGAGAACATTATATATAAATATATATATATATGTTTATATTCCTATACTAGATTATAGAGCATATATATATATATATATATATATATATATATATATATGTCGGTGTCAATATATATATATGTATATATATATGTATGTTTATATTCCCATAATATATTATAGAACATATATATATATATATATATATATTATATATATATATATATATAATATATATATATATATATATATATATATATATATAGTATAGTTATACGAGTCTTACCTTGGTACAGATGATGGATAACTGTTGTTTTACCGAGGTATAAGCCTCGGATAGATGTGGGCTAGGGAGAGGTAAGCACGTCCGGTACCAGCAATCTTAACCTACTTATTGAGGATAAAAATGACTTTCAAACAATGGATACTATTACTTTACCGAAAAGGTACACCAACGGAATAGATGTGGCAGGGTGTGGCGGGAGGGCCCTAGCCCACATCTATCCGAGGCTTATACCTCGGTAAAACAACAGTTATCCATCATCTGTACCAAGGTAAGACTCGTATAACTATACTATTTTACCTCGGTAAACAGCCTCAGGCTAGCCTCAGGCTAGGGAGACCTTTACATAATTCATTTTTATCCTTAATATCATTCTTTCTTATTATTATAACATTCTAAATTTTTGTTCTCACCTATTCTTGTTAGTTGGCGAGAAGACGCTTTGCAACGCCGGTAGGCTTTTCTAGTCGTTTATTATAATGTTTTGCAAACGACTTAGCCGTCTTCCAGCCTGCATGCGCTAGTATTCTTTTCACAGAAATACCAAGCACCCGTGCCTTGGAGACCATGGCTCCTCTAGTTGAGTGGGAAGAGTATTTACTCGTATCCACTCCAGCCAATTTCAACACCGTAATTGTCCATCTGGCAAGTGTGTCTCGTGAAATCGCCTTATGTGGCTTTATAAAGCTCACTAATAGTTGTTGTGATGCACGTATATCCTTTGTCTTGTATATATAAGCCCGTATGGCCGACACAACACATAATTTCCGATCATTCGGAAAACAGTCTAAGTGAACCGTTGATAAAGGATCACCTAACGTGTTCGATTTGAGCAATTTTTCTAAATCAAACGTAGCTTGTTGCTTGTCTATTTCTAATCCAGTTAAGGATAAAGCAACAATCGTCTGTCCTCTGTGTCCCGTTACTAACAATAACAGGACCGCGACCTTAAAACCTAACTGTTTTATATCTAACCACGAGTTGTGAGGCCAAGCCTGAAACAACTTAAATACTATAGAAACATCCCAAAACCGACTATACTTTGGTTTTGGAGGATTCCTTTGATAAATTGAACGAAGTAAATAACAAATAACATAATGTTTTCCAACTGTTTCGCCATCAATTCTAGGTAATATAATTGATAACGCACACCTCGCCGCATTAATCGATCCAAAGGAAAGTCCTTCATCCTCTAGAGAACGAAGAAACCGAGCTACTTGTGAAATCTTTGGATTTGTTGGTTTAACTTTCATTAACAAACAATGTACACCCCATTTCTTTAAATAGGTTGTATACATTTTGACAGTTCCTGGCCTCCAGGCATCCGATACTATCCTATCCTCAGTAATTCTGTCCAATCCAAATTGCTGTAGCTGCTTCCTTAGAAAAGGAATGCCAATAGGGGCGTCGTTGACACGTCGCCGTGAACCACTAGCGGTCCGTGGTGCGTCAGATTCCCGAGTTTTCTTGGGAATCGTATACGATCTTTTGCCAGTTGTGAAACTGCTGGCAGCCAAGGTTGCGTGTCCCAATCGGGCACCACCAGTATTGCATGTGTCCCTTCCAAGCCGATTTTTCTCACTACTCGGCTGATAATGCTAAATGGTGGGAAAATATATAAATAATTATTTTCCCAAGTAATAGCAAACGCATCTACTTTCCAAGCATCCGGTTCAGGATGCCAAGAAACATAACAGGGTAACTTGTTATTATTTCGTGATGCAAATAAGTCAACTTCAGGTGTACCCCATTTTTCACAAACGAAGTTAAACAAATGTGTAGAGAGAGACCACTCTAAATGGTCATGGAAATTTCTACTTTTATAATCTGCAAGTGTATTTTGTGACCCTGGAATATGCGCTACAGTCAGCCAGACTTGTTGAGCCTGTGCCCAGTTCCAAATCAGTTTAGATAACTGATTGCAAGACTTTGATTTGGTTCCACCCATGTTACGAATATATGCCATGGCAGTAGTATTATCAGTTAGTATTCTAACCTGTGATTTATTTATCTTTACTAAACTACGTAAGCCCAGATAAATAGCACGCAATTCTAGTGCATTAATATAGTCTGATTTTTCATCATCAAGCCATCTACCTCCTGTTGTGACCCCATCTCGATGAGCTCCCCAACCTTCTAACGAAGCATCAGTAGTAATTACTGTATTAGGTTCCGCCATGCGGATTGGATTTGGTGAACTTGCTATATGTTGCATCCACCATCCAATATCCTGTAACCCTTCTTGCGAAATAAACATCTTTCGCTCAAAATTGCCTTTAGTTCGTGTTAACGCTAAATTTTTATCTATTTCTAGCGACTTAATATGGGCCTTCCCATATAACACAGCAGGTGCATATGAGGTCATTATGCCAATAAGAACAGCAACCTGTCTAATTTTTGGCTTTGATAACTTAATAAGCTGAGTCGCTGTAGTCATAAACTTAATTAGTTTTTGTTCTGTTATCGACACTGTAAGGGACTGTGTATCCAGAATAAACCCTAAACATTTGAGTTGTTTTGTTGGTTTAAACACTGACTTTTGTTGATGTACATAAAACCCCAATTTAGTGAGTAATGCACATAAATCCAAAACTGCATTCACACAACCAATTTGTGTTGATGCTATAATAAAAGAATCATCTATGTATGGAAACATTATGTGACCCTTCCTCGCCATTACCGAGAAAACAGGTTTAAGCAATTTAGTAAATAAACGTGGCGCACAAGCTAAGCCATTCGGCATGCAGGTAAACTCATAGAGTTGGTTATCCCAAATAAATCGAAGAAATTGTCGGTATTGTTCCATTATGGGAAGCGTATAATATGCATCCTGTAAATCAACACTAGCCATCCACGCATCTGGTGTAATCAGATCTCGTGCCGTATCTAGAGAGAACATTTTAAAATGTCGATATTCCACCCTTTTATTAAGGATTGTTAAATCCAGGATCATTCGAACATCACCATTAGGCTTCGGTCTCGAGAAAATGTTTGAAATAAACTGTCCTGAACAGTGTGTCACTTTTTGTATAATTCCTTTCTCAAAGAATTTATGTACCTGTTTAGTTAGTGCGTCTCGTTCAACTGGTTGAATGTTATATGGAAAAGGTATTATACTTTGTACAGGAATTTGTGTAAAGGGAATGTGAACACCCCTAACTATTTCTATAATTTCTTGGTCACTAGTAATTTTGTGCCACTCAGAAATATGATTACTAATATTACCAGCCACAAAGTTGCTTACAGTTTGTGTGTTTTTAGAGGCTGCAGGGACTTGTAAAGTTTGTGTTTGGACCTCTACTTGGACCCGCCCCTGGGGAAAGGTCTCGACGAGTTGAACCCTCGGCCTATTGGCCGTGCGGTGTTGTCGGTCCAGCCTGGGCGAGCGCCCCGGCCCCGAAACCCTTGACCGAAGTTTGAACTCGGTCTGGTTCCTCTGGTGAACCGTCGTGGACGAAAATCCCCTCGTGACTTTTTGAAACGAGGAGCTTCCTGTTTCTTCTTGCCATCCATGTTTTTGCCACTCTTGGCTGCAGTCTCTACCTCTTTATAGAGGTATTGTAGTTGACCGCCAAACATCTTGGTGTTATCTAAAGGTTTCCCTTTAATCGGCTCTGGAGCAAGATAAAGCGTAAACTCCTTCCCCTCATTATCGGTAACCTTCTTAGAGCGAGCCACTTCTTTGCCAGCATCTGTGCAAACTGACTTGAAGACATTTTCATATCTTCGAAACGACAGGTAATTACCTGCCGCCGCTAGCACTGCAATGCCTTTGTCCATTGTCTTAGCCAAAGACGAGAACTTATTTTCACTCTGCATCCTATTAGCCACAGGAACAATAGCTGTTAGGGTAGCCAACACTGCCTTATGCACTGTGTGCAACACATCCTCAAACTTCTTACGGTCATCCGTCATATTGACATCCCGATCCATTTCTTTAATGATGGAGTTGGGAACACCCTTTATGCCTGTTAACTCATCTCCTAACTTGGAGATAACCTCCGCCGGTTTGAACGTGCGAAAATGACCATTCACGGTCTCGCGCATAAGCGTAGTGGTTTTAACCCGCTTAGCCTTTGGCTTCTCCACCTTCTTAGCCACTTTAGTGCCAATGTCCGCATAGACCCCTTCATATATGGTGTCTGAGTCTGATTCCGTAGAAGTAGACTCAGTGGACGACTCAGAAGAAGAATATTTCCTCTTCCTCTTCTTCTTTTTGGACTTAGTCTTCCGCTTTTTGCGAAAACCAGTCTCTGCCCGCTCCTTGGTGAATTCATCACCCGAAGAAATCACCTGTTTCTTCTTCTTCCTCCGTTTAGGAGAAGGAGGAGGAGGAGCCTTAAGCTCCACCGCCGAGTCTGTGTCCAAGAAATCCTCAAACGAATCCTCTTGGACACTCGGCCTACGCCGCTTCCGAGACACAGGCGATTTGGCAGTCAAGATGTGGCTTTCCAATCTTGCAAAGCGAGCCTCCCAATCTGGAGGCGCAGGCACATCAGGCACTGCGTCCTCGTCCGGGTCGGAGAGGATATGCGCCCGGGGCTGTGTCGACGGCCCTGCCGACAACACAGGTGAGGAGTCGTACTCCTCGTCCACTCCACTCGGAACACGCCCCTCGGCTGCTGCTGCACCGCGCTTACTCCGCTTCGTGGCCATCGGGAGCTGAAACAAAAATTTTTTGGTCAGTCCCGGTATATATATATGTCACAATATGGTTGTTTCAAACTCATTTGGACATCTATTGGTGTTAAAGAACGTGTTTATACCGTTATAACACAGGCGTAATAAGCTAAATTTGTGCGTGGGTTGTGGGTCAAGCCCAAACCTTACGCGGGGTCGGGACCAGTGTATCGGCCCGCCCATCCCTCTGTTCCGCACACTTCTCCCACCTGTGACTACTACGTCAACAAGTTGGAGAAAATGCTACGAAACTCGGAGAAACGGCTGAAAAAGTTTTGTCTAGGGGAGTCTATAAAAGAAACCCAGGAGCATCTCCAACATTACTCTCTATTAGAGTACGAGAGAATTTCCACATGAGATAGGGCGAAACCCACATCTCTACCCATAGTCACACGGTGACCCGGGTGTTGACATAACCGCTAATGACCGGTTTGGTTCCTTCGAGAAACCCACTCGAGTGTTCTATCCTTGGTTGTTTATAACCAAATAACTCGTCCAAATTGGACCAACGAAAGTCTAAACTTTCCATAATGATGCTCTAATGCATCATAATTAAGCTAACCACAGTTTTTATTATACTTACTGCGTATTTGCTTGTATGTAGACTAATTTTGCCGGAGCAACCCAACGACACGTTATCCAGTCGTGAGTTGTATATGCTAATTGCTGGTACCGGACGTGCTTACCTCTCCCTAGCCTGAGGCTAGCCTGAGGCTGTTTACCGAGGTAAAATATATATATATATATATATATATATATATATATATATATATATGTGTATCATGCTATAATTCCTAACGGGATCCAACATTTTTTGTTACCGGTTGAACCGTTCCAGTCCTTGAACTAGTTAGCGTGGACTGATTTGTGGCGAGCAGATGCGAGCTGCTCAGCACACACTCGGCGCGTGGTGCCAGGTACCAGCCGGATTCAACCAGGGTCGCCATGCGACGATGTAGTAACTCACACTAGTCACAGTGCTACCACCACCAGCACCGTGGCCGCTTACTTTAGTTGGTTCCTAGCGATTCCACCAGGTGGCGCCACCATCAGTTGAACTCGCCATCTGTTGGATATTATCTTGTGTCGTAGAAACATAGATGAAGCCTTCCCATATATACCTTGGTGAAGAACATATCAGAACAAACTAGAACACACCCTGAACGCGCTATATCAGGTATTGTAGCCAGATATGGAACTGAGATAACTACTGTGTCCCCATCCATAACATCCGAACTAGAAATTGTGCAATGTACCAATAACCACAGTAACCAAACAGGATGTCGGATGAGTCGAGTACCTGCCTCCTGTGTGGTAGGTCGTGGGATTTGAACCATGGGTTCGAACCCTGGCCGAGTGTAAAATAATTACTTAAAACATGTGTACTTGTAGCTACCTTGTTTGAAGCTCGGCATTGCAAAGATAGGACAAAGAGCAGTGGACTGAGGAAGACCAATTATTTGTGACTGCCTAAAGTTGGGTAATCCAATAGCTTTGAGTTTCTGCCATTTTTCTGAGAAAAATATATTAAATTGATTGTAATATCCTTTTAGTTTGAAGTAACTTTTAATTTAAATGGCTAAATCTGAGATATCTGAGGTGCAAATATGTCAAATTAGTTTTGGCAAGCATGCCAAATCTTTGACACTATAGGCTCCAGCAGTAACATGTTCTATTAAATTGACTCAGCATTCCTTTCTATGTGGCAACAAATGCTTAATAAGTGCATAATTATCCAAGTTAGAGATACAATTTTAGTTTTGAAGATGTGGTGCTTCATCGGATTGTGCAGCTTTAATCAACAAATGTAACCAAAAAAAGGGCAAAAAGTGTATTATAATGGCAGGGTTACCAATGTTGGAAAATGAAAATCCGGAAGATCTTAAGGGATGTTACATTGGGGGCGGGGGGGCGGGGGGTCTGTAGATATCCCCCTAAACAATTAAAAGATTTGAGATGCTCTGTGGTGCACAATAATCCATCAAATTTATAAAATTGTGGAAAATGAGAAACCGGAAGATCGGTTTAAGATGATGATTGGGACATACTTCCTAACGGGCGTTATTTCGCTGCACTACGGTAATTACACAGCCAGGTTCTCGGCTTGCCTTAATGTTTACTAGTTACATGATTTTGTCTCAGTAAAGCATTCAGATAATCTAGGCTAAGTACAAGATAATGGAAATTATTTGTTGTATTTCCGAATTATTCTATTTATTTTGCCAAATTTTCGGCGGCACAGTGAATATAGATGGGGAGGCAGTTAACGCTGAACAGACAGGTGGCGCCCCCCAACAGATCTGAGGTTGACTAGGCTGGAACAGTAGATGACTAGATCGATGATTGAGGGAGAAGTAAGGGCTGAGGAGCAGATGGAAGATTCCAGCCTTATTATACTCATATAACGGCTTATACAGAATATAATTACCGACAAAGCAGATGTGTAGGTAATACGGCCTCAATTGTCAATTGTATTATAGGCCAACGACCCTAGGCGCAAACAAGCGCAGCAGAGAGTAGCATAATATACAACTGTATATAGCACCTTTGCCAATTTTGATTTCCATCACTGTGTATAACTTACAGCGCCATCAAAGGCCAGTTGCTCTCATACCAAGTCTATGTGGTGTGGGGGGTTAAAAATCCATTGTGGCAGTAAAAGTGTAGGTTTGGGCTTTCTATCGATCAACAGTCCAATGGTAAAACCAGGACCATCCAGACTTATCCATCATGATAGGCAGTATACATCTTCAAGAAGAAAAAAGAAGGAATGATAAACCGTGGGTGTGGCCCCTTTAAGTTTAACTTATGAGGGTGAAAATATTCAAATTAATTGAACATCAGCTCCCCCATTGTCTCATATAGATTCGTTCATTACAATTAGAGTGGCACCATCCTGTGACTATACAAGCTCTGTTGTGATTTAAGATTTTTTCTACCTCGGCTATATTGTGTTTGATGGGTGAATAAATGACATATCCGCGCTACACACACTGTTTAAACGCGCCGTGATTCTTCTGGAAACCTCGTAGTTCCTCTTGGTTAATAATTAGTTAAAGTTCTACCTGATGTCTGGAGTTGTAAAGACGTGCAGAGTACTTACCTGTAAAGTGAAACAGAAATACATTAGCAATGAGGCTAGCTGCAACTTGGGCAGTTAGATAGAAATGCATCAACGGTGAGTATAGCTACAGTTTGCAAAGTGAAACAGAAGTACATTAGCAATGAGGCTAGCTGCAACTTGGACAGTTAGGTAGAAATGCATCAACGGTGAGTATAGCTACAGTTTGTAAAGTGAAAGAGAAGTTCATTAGCAATGAGGCTACCTGCAACTTGAGCAGTTAAACAGAAATGCATCAATGGTGAGTATAGATACAGTTTGTAAAGTGAAACAGAAGTACATTAGCAATGAGGCTAGCTGCAACTTGGTCAGTTAGGTAGAAATGCATCAACGGTGAGTATAGCTACAGTTTGTAAAGTGAAACAGAAGTACATTAGCAATGAGGCTAGCTGCAACTTGGACAGTTAGGTAGAAATGCATCAACGGTGAGTATAGCTAGAGTTTGTGAAGTGAAATAGAAGTACAATAGCAATGAGGCTAGCTGCAACTTGGACAGTTAGGTAGAAATGCATCAACGGTGAGTATAGCTACAGTTTGTGAAGTGAAACAGAAGTACAATAGCAATGAGCATAACTGCAAAATGATGTAAAGAGTACACAAGTTTGATACATAAGATCAAATCTCGGTAGATCCTTTCGATCGGTTATCTAACTTTAAAATATTTATTAATATGCGAATAAGTTCAGCTATTAGACATCTCCACAGCGGCGATCTTAGCGTGTTGGTTGTTGGTAGGTTGCATGTTTTGGTAGATGGTAGGCTTCAAACCCATGGGTTCGAAGCCTGGTCGAGTCAAACCAATGACTTTAAATTTGATACTTGTTGCTTCCTAACCAGGCACTCGGCATTAGTCAGAGAGGGCAAGGACTTGTTGGCTCAGTGTCAGGATAATGTGACTGAGTGGGATACCAGGTCATGGTGCGGACGGCCTGGTCTTCCAGTGGGGCCGCACTGTAAAGTCACCATGAGTGCACACTGTCACAAGTCGGTACCCATCGTGTTATGACCCTAGATGTTGCCAGGACGTAAAGGTCCAACAACCAACCATACCCGCATGTTACAGGCGGTACAAGGCTGAGCTCCAGCAGAGAGCAGACTGGCACCGGGTCATAAGGAACTGTGCTGCCAACTGGCGGAAACCACCCGAACTACCACCTCGCCCAACTGCGCATGCTCCGCTAGTTCCATTAGATAAGTTCCATTAGATAAGGTGTCACTGATAACAGCAGTGTGCAGGGGCGTCATCAGGGTATTCCCACGCTACCGTGATCGACGCTTTGCCGATCATAATCAACAGCGTCTAAATCATTATTATTGTATATTCTTTGATTAAGCAGGGGCCACTTCAAATGTGGCAACTAGTCTTCCCCATTCCGCTGTCCCTTGCCCTGTCCTTGTAATGCGAAGGAGTGCCATGGCTAGGCACATGCAAGCACACATTTTTAAGTCATTGGTTTGACTCAGCCAGGGTTTGAACCCATAGAGGAAGCAAGCACTCCACTCATTTGGCCCGTCCTGATATAACCTTAGATGTTTCTAGGACGTAGAACAACAACAAAACAACCAACAAACATTTGGCCATCCTGTCCGACATAGCAAACACATTGTCAATTTTACATCCAGGCACCCATTGTTCATATCAAGCTAAAGATTGGTTGGTTGATAGAATTTTACATCCTGGCAACATCTAAGGTCATATCAGGATGGGTACCCAATTGTGACAGTGCGCACTCATGGCAACTTAATTTTGCTGCTCGACTGGGATATTGGCACCAGAACCATGACCTGATATCCCACTCAGTCACATTATCCTGACACTGAGCTAACCAGTCCTTGCCCTATCCTATTAATGCCGAGTGCCAAGCTAAGAAGTGACAAGTACCAATTTTGTAAGTCAATCATTTGACTCAATGAGGAATTGAACTACCAATCTCCAATGCGGGTGGCCTGCACTCTACCGATTCGGCAACTGTGTTCGGTAAAGCCATACTGCGTCTCCAAGAGAGCGAAACTGGGGGGCTGACGCTTTCATCTTTTTCAAAATGCCCTTTTTTATGTACATTAGTTGATTAAGCAGTGGGAAATTTCAATCACGGACGATTGGTCTTCCTCATTCCACTGCTCCTTGCCATATCCTAAGAATGCTGAGTGCCAGGCTAGAAAGCGACAAGTATAATTTTGTTATGTCATTGGTTTGACTCGAACCAGGTTCGAACCCATGATCCACCAACACGGGAGGGAGACGCTCTAACTCATTCGGCCCTCCCATCTGGTTGAAGATCAAATTCAAAGGGGTTCTGCCAAGTGCAAGCCGCAGCTATTTACAAACATCGGAGACGATTTGTTGTATACGTGGTGATCCATGACACGTTAGTGGTGGTGTTTAGGATGCTGGTACCGGGAAGCACTAAACAAGTAAGGTGTTAACTGTTGCCGGATAGCCGCTACGCTGGTAGAGGTAGTTTTGGAACCAAGGGTGAGCTTTCGTGGGAGAAGTGGCAGGGGAAGAAAGGAAGAGGAGGAAGAGAGAAAGAGGATGAGATAGGGATGAAGAGATAGAAGAGAAGGCAGAGAGATTTTAGAAACATTAGGGTGATCTTTCGTGGGAGAGGTGGAGGGGGAAGAGGAAGAGGAGGAAGAGAGAAAGAGGAGGAGATAGGGATGAAGAAATAGAAGAGAAGGAAGAGAGATTTTGGAAACAATATGGTGAGCTTTCGTGGGAGAGGTGGAGGGGGAAGAGAGGAAGAGGAGGAAGAGAGAAAGAGGAGGATATAGGGATGAAGAGATAGAAGAGAAGGAAGAGAGATTTTGGATCCAATAGGGTTGCTTTCATGAAAAGTGGAGGGGAAGAGAAAGAGGAGGAAGAGAAGAAGATGATGAGATAAAGATAAAGAGATAGAAGAGAAGGACGAGGAGAAAGAGGATGAGGAAGAGGAGGAAGAGGGAGAGGATGAAGAAAGGATCAAGAGAAGGGGGAGCATGAAGAGGAAGATGGGGGAGGAAGAGCGGAAGAAGATGGGGAGAGAATGAAGAGGAAAGGGGAAGGGGGAAAAAGGAAAGAGAAAGAATAGGAGGAAAAACCGGAGGAAAAGAATGTAAAAGAGGAAGAAGAGAAAGAAAATGAGGAAGAGGGGAACATGGATGAAGAAGGAAGTTGGGCTTAGCGGGTGGTTCCCAGCATCACCAGCTCACAGTGCACCCTCGATGCCGCCTGGGCCGATGGGAACTCGGTGATCAGTGAGCGGTGAAGGAGATTGGCGAGTTTCTCAAACCGGCCACGTCTGAGCTGCTCACCGTTAAGACAGTGAATGGCGGGGCAGGCTCAAAACACGCCGGGCACCAGCAGCAAGCAGGTCGGAGCCAGAGCATGATAGATGTAGTCGTTAGATCAGAGGGCCTGGTACTGCTCAGAGGAATGGGGTGGTAGTGGGTGGGGATATACTATAGAGGAGTTAGGTTGGCAGGGAAGTTAAGTGATAAGGATATCGGGATTGGGGGAGGGGTGGAGGGGGGGGGGGGTGCGTCAGCAGGCCTACTACGATGTCTTTATTGCGTATATAGATATTGTATATGTCCAAATAGACACACACTGTGCAAGTGCAGACACATGGATGCGCATCTATTCAAATTTAAAGAATTTCATGGATCTGTTTTTGTCGTGCCTCTGAAAAAAGTGGGATTTTCTTATTTTATGTGCATTCAGTCTGAATATGATGGTAAATTTTGATCCGTTTTTGTCGTGCCTCTGAAATAAAGTAAGATTGTCTTATTTTATGTGCATTCAGTCTGAATATGATTGTAAATTTGTGCATGCTTTTAATCTTGAAATGGCGGGTGTGGTTCTATTGGGTAGCGTGCTTCTATTGGGACATATACAGTATGTATCTTTTTTTACTTATTACAATGTAATATTTCATCTTTCTCAATAAATGATCATTTGTGACCCCAAAAAAAGACAGCTGAAGTACAGATGCTGCAGTAGTGCAGTGGTTGCAGTCGCCATGTCGATGAATGTAAATACCTTCTCCATATGATGTTGCCAACATCACTCAAATTGTATTTCAAACACCGATGATAGTTGGTTGGTTGTTGGAGTTTGACGTCTTGGTAATATCTAAGGTCACATCAGGATGGGTACTGACTTATGCCAGTGCGCACTCATGGAGACTTTATAGTACTGTCTCACTGCGAGACCAGACCCCCAACACCATGACCTGATATCCCACTCAGTCACATTATCCTGACACTGAGCCAACCAGTCCTATCCTAATAACGCCGAGCACCTGGCTAGGAAGCGACAAGCATACATTTTTAAATCATTGCTTTGACTCAACGAGGGTTTGAACGCGTGCGTTCAAATCCCACGATCGACCAAAACGGGAGTCGGATGCTCAACTCATTCGGCCATCGCGTCTGGTCGCCCACCTTGATAGTGCTGCGCATTAGTCAGGTCCGGTCACGTCGGCAACTGTATCCGATTTATGAGTTGCTCTTTAGCTAAAGCAAACTTTACAAAGTGGAAGGAAAGGGTACTGAAAGGGGTACTGGGGCGCGCCTATTCTCTCAGCTCCCCGTTTCTTGCCGCGGTAAGCTGCTTCCTTCAACATTCCCCGGGCAGTGTGTCCCCCCCGCCCCCCCCCCCCCGCCCACCCAAAGCCTGGGATTATATGTGGTATTCTGCAATGGCTCCCCTCAATGAGGACTTTATTTGGCAAATACTTACTTTAAGCAAGACTAACTTATTAGCGCCAATGTAATCGCAGTATTAGCAAACACATATCTGGCTTTCTCTCATTAAATCATCTTCATCTAATGTTTACTATTATGTTTTAGAATAATTCAAGGAGACTTATTGATTCGGAATCAAGAATGGTCTAGAATCAACTTTTTACTTACACTAGTCGTTCAGAAGAAAGAAAAGAAAGCAAACTCTGAGGTACAGTGAAATCCTGTTTTTAACGCGACCCGATTTAGCGCGAATTCGGATATAAATGCGATGATTCATTGGAGCTAGAATTCTTTAATTCAAAGGTAATTCAGTAATCAGTAAATTTGTTTCGCGATCACATTATATTAATGATAACGTTATAACGGGGTCATACTGTATGTCTACCAGCAAGAAGCTTCCGAGATCTGCATTGACGGGGGCTCAGTGTGCATCTCTTTCACCATAGTCAGCTTCACCTCCATGGAGGTTGGTTAGTTGTTGGAGTTTTATATCCCGGCAACATCTAATGTCAACTCAGGACGGGTACCGATTTGTGGCAGTGCATAATTATGGTTAGTTTATAGTGCTGCCCCACTAGGAGACCAGGACACTGGCACCATGATCTGATATCCCACTCAGTCACATTATCATGATACTGAGCATACCAGTCCTTGTCGTATCCTATTAATGCCGAGTGCCAGGATAGGAAGCGACAAGTATCGATTTTGTAAGTCATTGGTTTGACTCGACCGGGAATCGAACTCCCGATCTCCGGCACGGGAATCGAACTTCCGATCTCCCGCACGGGAGGGCTGCGTTCTACCGATTCGACCTCGGCCACCGCGGCCCGTCTGTACACGGTCGAAGAACCTTAGGGAGATTGCTGATGCTACACTAATGAAGTGAAGGGTTTCAATTGCTTACACTTGTTGATTAAGCAAGATAAATTCAAACTTCAGGGGCCATATGCAGGAGTCGGTGATAGCGGCTTTTGGTGTTACAGCCTATTACCGGGTAGCTATCGCCGACGTCGGTAACTGTGTAAATTGGCATGCAGGAGCGCGTAACACTTTCATTATAGTTAAACGTGAATTTATTTATAGATTTGGGAAATCCCTCTGCGTCTGTACCCATATATTAGGCTTAAATATATTAAATGCTATCATATTTAACAGAATTAGATATGCAATAAGTGAAATTTGATTAAATTAACCCTAAATTTGAAGCAATATTAATGCTGCCACCGCAACGGCGGCGATATTAATATTTTCGAACCGACGAATGCAAGCAACCGCCACCGCCGCCAGTATGGAAAGCGACGTCGATGCGGCGGCGGCGGGGATTTGTTTACTTTACGTTCGTCGATTCGAAAATATTAATATTAATATTAATATCGCCGCCATTGCGGCGGCAGCGTTAATATTGCTTCGAATTTAGGGTTAATTTAATAAAATTTCACTTATTGCGTATGTAATTCTGTTAAATATGACAGCATTGAATAGATTTGGGCTTAACCGACTGCTGTAAACCTGCTATGCTCCAGGGGTAGGGTAACACCGGTTAAGCTTTTGGTGTTAGGCCTATCACCGCCTCATGCATACCATTTTTCGCGGCTAACCGGGAAATTCCCGCCAAACACCGTTTTGCCACGCTAACACTGACTCCTGCATACGGCCCCAGGCGAATGGGATTCCTCATTCCACTGCTCCTAATAATCCCAAACATTAGCCTCAGAAGTGACACGAATCAACAGTTACGTCATTAGTTTGAATTGGCTGTAGTTTGAACCTAAGCCTTGTCACATGAGACGCAGGTGTTCAACTCATTCAGCCATCCGGTCGGTTCCTAGTTGATATTAATAAAATGCCTCTTTCAGGTGCAAATACCGAGCTTCACGTAATCCATATATCTTTCAGGAGATAGTTGAAACGCCCTGCGTTTATCTCTGTAGCCGGCTTAGTGTGTATTGTAGCAGTAGTCACGCTGAGCTCACACCTCCTGCCTGTTTCCCACTGCCTCTCCATTCACCATCACCAGGCCCAGACCATGCACGACATGGGCCACCTCTACACTGCAGCAGTTCACTTAATGTTGTCCTAAAATGCAGCTTGCTTGTGACCTATTCGCATGACAGTGAACGGATTGAATTGATTGTCGGTGCTATAAGACTCGGAATGATTTGAGCATGCACGTCTCACATGATAAGGTTTGGAGTGCTCGCGTTTCCTGTGATAGGGCTTGGGTTCAAACTCCAGCCAATTCAAACCAATGACGTTAATGTTGATTGATGTCGCTTCCTAGGCTAGTGTTTGGGATTGCTAGGAGCAGTGGAATGAGGAATCCCAATCGTCTGAACTTTGAATTTATCTCGCTTCCATCAACAAATCTAAGCATGGGGAACCCATCACTTCTTTAGTATAGCATCAGTAATCTTCGCTATGGTTCCACCTCCATATAGATGATTCCACCTCCTGAATGGTTCCACCTCCTGAATAGAGTGAAAGAGATGCACTATGCTCCTGTCTCTGAAAGCACCAGTCCTTAATAAGAACCATAATAAATAACGATAATATATAGATATATATATGTCAAGAAGGTTAATAAAGCTACCATCTACGATAGTTACTCTTACTCTAGATCTAAACCTGCTGCCTCCAGCTAGTCTAGTCATTCCGATAAGCAGCAAGGGGTCTTTATATGCACTTTCCGACAGACAGGACAGCACATACCATAGCCTTTGATAAACCAGCTGTGGACCACTGGGAATAACGGAAAATAGCCCTAAAATATCCACTGAACAGGATTGATCCGATGACCGACAGCTTCTCAGGTGGACACTCTACCGCCTGAGCTACGTCTCACTGCCCTTTCACAAAGATCTCTTCTTACTTTTATATCATTTAGATAATCAACGGCACAAGTTGTATCATAGTCTGATGATCACTAAACACGCATACCTCGACTTAACATCGTCCTATTAAACACAGCAACGAGGGTTCACGAAGTAGATCGTCAAGACAGATAGCCAGTTAGTGTCACATTGTCTGTGCTCTGGATTCTTGCAGAGACGGTTGGAACAACAATTTGTTGGCGATCATGTGTGGTATACTGTTGAATGTCGTAGTCTCAAGGCAAGTGTATCACTGAAGTGGGAATAGCAGACAAATGATTGTTGAAAACAGTACATGTTGTTGCAGACAGTAGGTATGCGCACCACTGATTTGGGCATGATAGACAACTACTTATGGAGAACTGTACATGTTGTTGCAAACATTAAGTAAGTGGATTACTCAGGTGGGCGTGGCAGCCAACTACTTCTTGACTGTACATGTTGTTGCAGACAGTAGGTATGTGCACTACTGAGGTGGGCGTGGCAGACACCTGATTGTTGACAAATGTATATGTTGTTGCAAACATTAAGTAAGTGGATTACTGTGGTGGGCGTGGCAGCCAACTACTTCTTGACTGTACATGTTGTTGCAGACAGTAGGTATGTGCACCACTGAGGTGGGCGCGGCAGACAACTATTTATTGAGAACTGTACAAGTTGTTGCAGACATTAAGTAAGTATAACACTCAGGTGGGCGTGCAGACAACTACTTATTGACAACTGTACATGTTGTTGCACACATTAAGTAAGTGTATGACTGATGTGGTCGTGACAGACAACTACTTATTGACAACTGTACATATTGTTGCACACATTAAGTAAGTGTATGACTGATGTGGGTGTGACAGACAACTACTTAGTGACAACTGCACATGTTGTTGCACACATTAAGTAAGTGTATGACTCAGGTGGGTGTGACAGACAACTACTTATTGACAACTGTACATGTTGTTGCACAGATTAAGTAAGTGTATGACTCAGGTGGGTGTGACAGACAACTACTTATGGACAACTGTACATGTTGTTGCACACATTAAGTAAGTGTATGACTGATGTGGGTGTGACAGAGAACTACGTTGTAGTCCTGCCAGCGATGGCTTGTTAGTAAGTGTGCCCCTGCGGTGGACGCGGTGAGGCTCAGGCACGGGAGGAGACCTCATGTGATCAAAAATTGGCGTGCAGCGGATTATTTGCCAGGGGAACTTGCCTGCCTGCCTGCCAAACCACTGACCACAGGGGACGGCGTCTTCATGATCGGCCCAGACTCGCCACTGCAGCGGTGTCACCAGGTTGTGTAGTTCAAACCACCAGCCACACTGCACAGCTATGTATATGCTGAGACCAATTGTAGGTATGCTAACTGCACCCAGCTATGTATGTGCTGAGACCAATTGTATGTAAGCTAACTATGCCCAGCTTTGTATGTGTTGAGACCAATTGTCCGTATGCTAACTGAACCCAGCTATGTGTGGGCTGAGACCAATTGTCTGTATGCTAACTGCACCCAGCTATGTATGGGCTGAGACCAATTGTCTGTATGCTAACTGCACCTAGCTATGTTTGTGCTGAGACCAATTGTCTGTATGCTAACTGAGCCCAGCTATGCTTGTGCTGAGACCAATTGTCTGTATGCTCCCTACACCCAGCTATGTTTGTGCTGAGACCAATTATCTGTATGCTAACTGAGCCCATCTATGTATATGCTGAGACCAATTGTCTGTATGTTAACTGAGCCCAGCTATGCTTGTGCTGAGACCAATTGTCTGTATGCTAACTACACCCAGCTATGTTTGTGCTGAGACCAATTATCTGTATGCTAACTGGGACCAGCTATGTATGTGCTGAGACCAAATGTCTGTATGCTACCTACACCCAGCTATGTTTGTACTGAGAGCAATTCTCTGTATGCTAACAGCCCAGCTATGTTGATGGTGAGACCAATTGTCTGTATGCTAACTGAGCCCAGCTTTGTTTTGTGGTGAGACCAATTGTCTAAATGTTACCTACACCCAGCAATGTTTGTGCTGAAACCAATTATCTGTATGCTAACTGACCCTAACTATATTTGTGCTGAGATCAATTGTCTGTATGCTAACTATGCACAGCTCTGTTTGTGCTGAGATCAATTGTCTCTATGCTAACTATGGCTAGCTGCCTATGTAGATTGTTGGAGTTTTACGTCCTGGCAACATCTAACATCATTTCAGGGCAGGTACTGACTTGTGACAGTGCACACTTATGGTGACTTTATTGTGCTGCCCCACTGGGAAATCAGCCTACCAGCACTGTGACCCGATATCCCACTCAGTCACATTATCCTGACAATAAGCTAACCAGTCCTTGTCCTATCCTATTAATACCAAGCACCGTCTGCATTTTAAAGCTGCATAGTCCGATGAAAGCATCACATTTTTGAAACTAAAATATTTATCTAGAAATGATTCTCCATGTCCAACTTAGATACTGTTGCACTTATTAAGCATTGTGCCTTGCATAAAACGGCATACTTAGTCATTTAACAGAATATATTCCTATGCTTATGGTGCCAGAGTTTTGACAAGCATGCCAAAATTACCTTAACATGTCTACACTTCAAATATCTCCCGAGTTAGCCATTTTAAAATATAAGTTAGTTAAAACTAAAACAAGGTAGATTACAAATAATCAATTTAATATATATATATAAATATCAGAAGAATTACAGAAACTCAAATCCATCAGATTATGCAACTATAACTAACAGCAAAAAGCCCATATGCGTCCGATGCCCGAGACGGGCCGCCAGACCATTTCCGGTAGGACATATACCACTTCCGGTAGGTCTAGGTCAGGTTACACCCAACAAGGGCTCAGATATGGAGTGACCTTCACATTAATTAAAGCCTTTGTGGTCAAGAAGGTGCACAATATTAATTCCGTTTGTCAATTGAGACAAATTTTCCAGATTTAGGAATCAAAATGCAAGGGGCCAACAAGCGAGTGATGAAGAACTTTCCCCTTGATAGAGCGGCAAACACATGCAATACACTTCCACCCAAAATACTCAAGGCTCCATCACTAAATGCATTGAAAAACAGACTTGATAAACTTCGGAGGAATATCGATATAGTCAGTCCTCAACGCATGACCACAATAATTACGACAGGTCATATATAGACAGCCCGAATCTGTTAACAGGCTATTATGCTTAAATATATAAACAGAAGGTGATAAGTAAGTAAGTAAGTAAGAGGCATCTCAGGGGTAGTAGTAGTCACCCTGACTCCCATTGGGTTCTGAATTATAATCCAAAGGGGAGACTCATTGAGCACATTTTGATACATTAAAATCTAATATAGCATGATCCTCTATTCATACTGCATCGATCGAGATGCCCAGATGATCGCGTCAACTGCACATCGGAATGGACTTGAAGAATATCACATCAGCACGTGGATGTTCAGCAGGTCTGAATGGAAACTAAGTGACGCGACTCAAACTGTCACGATGAAGCCTGCGCCGAGTGTTGGGTAACATGTGCGTGTGTAGTCAGGCACTGACAGGCGAAAGTAGAGGTAGGGTGGGGAGAGGTGGGGAGAGGCTGGAAGTGATGGTCATGTCATCACAACACGAGAAGGGGCGCAACGGGGAGAATAGAAGAGGACGCGAAGAAAATGCTGCAACAGAATAAGACCAAAGGGAGGGAGGAGGGGAGAGAAGCGGGGGGAAGAGGACAGGGAAGAGAGGAGGGAAGAGAGGAGGGAAGCAAGGAGGGAAGAGAGGAGAGAGGGGAGAGGGAAGATCGGAGGGAACGGGGGAAGGGAAGAGGGGAGGGAAGAGCGGAGGGGAAAGGGGTGGGTAGATGAGGGGGAGGGGAAGATGGGAGGGAACGGGGAAGGGAACAGGAGGGAAGAGGGGAGGGAAGAGGAGGAAAGAGGAGGAAAGAGGAGGGAAGAGGAGGGAAGCGGATGGAAGATGAGGGAAGAGGGGAGGGAGGGGATAGTGAAGATGGGAGGGAAGAGGGGAGGGAAGAGGGGAGAGAAATGGCCAGGGAAGAGGCGGAAAGAGGGAAGATGAGGGAAGAGGGGAGGGAGGGGATAGGGAAGACGGGAGGGAAAGGGGAGGGAAGACTGGAGGGAAGAGGGGAGGGAAGTGGGGATGGAAGAGTAGAGGGATGAGGGGAGGGAAGAGAGAGAAGAGGGGAAGGAAGAGGGGAGGGAAGACAGTGGACGGTGGTGGAAAGGAGGGGGGTGAGCAGGAACACGGGTAGAAAAGAATGAGGGGAGTGGAAAACGGAATGAAGGAAGGAAAAAGAAGGACATTAGATAGAGGGAGAGGGATAATTTGGAGAGTGTTGGAGAGATGATGAGCTCAAAAGGAAGACAGCAGTGATAGGAAGGATTAGAGAATGAGAAAAGTGTGGATGGAGAATGCGAGAAAATATGGAGGAGATGGGGGAGAGATAGAGACCTAGATTCGGGGAGTGAGGGGCAAATGGAGGCGGGGAGAGAGGCGGGGAGCTGGAAGAGTCGCATCACAGTGTCCGGCCGCAGCGTTGGTTTCTGGGATGTTATCTGGCGGGCGGAGATAAGAGTTGCCCCCCACCACCGCACGTGACAAATGTTGGTGGTGAGAGTCCCACTTGCTGACCCGGTGTAAAGATTTCAAATTCCCCCCATATTCAAGTTCCCCCCCCGGGAACTTGAAAACGTTTTCAAATTCCCTCCCTCGTTTTAACTTTCCCTCCTCCCCCCCCCCCCCATTTTTTGGGAATTCTCTTTATTTATTTTTATTTTATTTATTTTTTGTTATTTTTCCTGACAAATATTATAATATACAAAGAATAGCATAATGGAAATTATTACTTGTACAATAAAACATATTTAACCACAAATGACACAAAAAGTCTCCAAGATGGTTAAGAAAAAACTATTATAGGTCTGAAATGTAAAAGGTTTTTTTAAAGTTTTTTAAACAATTTTAAATACCCGGAGGGGGGAATTTGAAAATAGGGGGAGGAATCTGAAAACTGTTCTTAAGTTGCCCCCCAGGAATCTGAAAACGTTTTTAATTTCCCAGGAGGGAAGTTAAAAACGTTTTCAGATTTCCGGGGGGGAACTTGGGAAGGGGGGGGGGGAAGTTGAAATCGTTACACCGGGATCACGCCACCCCCTGGGTGTGAAATAGAGGCGCCTGCGCACTGACGCCTGCAGCCGGCGTGGAGACGCACGTAACCATGTTAACTTTGTTGTGACCGCGCCGTCACACCCTGCTGCCACATTCACAGTCGGGAGGTGCAGGGTTCGAATCCCACACCGCTAGTTTTCCTTGCTCAGGCATGGCAGGCTTGTGGCGGCGGTGGCGGGGGGGGGGGGGGGGGCGCTTACCCAGCATTCCTCTCCCGGGTTGGTTGGTAGGTTGGTTGGTTCTTTGTTGGAGTTTTATGTCCTGACAACATCTATGGTCATATCAGGACGGGTACCGATTTATGACAGTGCGCACTCTTGGTGACTTTTTAGTGCTGTCCCAGTGGGAAATCAGGCTGCCAGCACCCTGACCCGATATCCCACTCAGTCACATTATCCTGAAACTGAACTAACCAGTCATTGCCCTATCCTAAGCGTCGAGCTAGGAAGCGACAAGTATAACTTTTATAAGTCACTGGTTTTACTTGACTGGGAATTGAACTCCCGGACTCCAGCTTGGCAGGTCTTCGCTCTACCGAATCGGACACCGCGCCCGGGCTGGTTGGTAGGTGTGTCAGATTTACTTATCCTACTACACACAAATTACATAATGATACAGGCGACATGAGCCAGGATAGAGCATTCAACACTGCGGCCTGAATAATATTGGTGGGATAATTAAAGACAAAATATGAAGGAAAGCGCTCAAGTAACACAGATCATATAATATTATTAATACATTAATTATGTGATAATAGTCTTCATACTTCTGCGATAATAATAGCTAATGCATTGCGTCTCAGCCTCATGACATACGCAACCTGTACACTATAAAATACTTTCTTACTTGATAAATACATATGCTAGGACAGAGTGTGTAGATTGAAGATTATCTCCTTTAGGCAATGTTACTCCACTCCCGACTTAATCGGAACAACCTTTGTTAAACGTATGGCTTCTATTAGGTAAGTTCCAGTAGTTACGGCTGGGGAGAGTATTCACCCTACCTCCGGGCGTATAAACACGCCGTGTCGCAGCTTCTAGTGGGCCGCCATTAACTCGGAACACACGAGTATGCTCAGTCAGTGTTGCTACAACTAGATGGGTGGAGTGTGTGTGTGTGTGGGGGGGGGGTTGTAGCTAGCAGTGTCAGCTATGACATCACTTGCGTCATTTGTACAGTTAGTTGGTTGGTGGTGTTTTACGTCCTGGCAACATCTAAGGTCATAGCAAGATGGGCACCAACTTGTGACAGTGCACACTCATGGCATCTTTATAGTGCTGCCCGACTGGGAGATGTGGCCACCATCACCATTACCTGATATCCCACCCACTCACATTATCCTGCCACTGAGCCAACCAGTCATTGCCCTATCCGAATAATGCTGAGCGCCAAGCTTGGTAGAGACAAGTATCAATTTGATAAATTATACCTAGTGGCACTGTAGCTAAGGGGTAGCAGCTATAAGTTATAACGTCAGTGTTGCATCATTTGTACAATTTGGGGGCCGGGTGACTGACCAGGCCCAAGAACGAGACCCGCCACATATGAATGGACCGCTAGTAGTCGGAGCACCAGCGAGCGGTCGGAGCACCAGTGAGCAGTCCGAGCACCGGTGAGCGGTCGGAGTACCAGCGAGCAGTCCGAGCACCAGCGAGCAGTCCGAGCACCAGCGAGCGGTCCGAGCACCAGCGAGCAGTACGAGCACCGGCGAGCAGTCGGAGCACCAGTGAGCAGTCTGAGCACCAGTGAGTGGTCGGAGCACCAGCGAGCAGTCGGAGCACCAGTGAGTGGTTGGAGCACCAGCGAGCGGTCGGAGCACCAGCGAGCGGTCGGAGCACCAGCGAGCAGTCCGAGCACCGGCGAGCAGTCCGAGCACCAGCGAGCAGTCTGAGCACCAGTGAGTGGTCGAAGCACCAGCAAGCGGCTCAGACAGGCTGACGTCGCTACCCTGATGGCGGCGTCACCGGCTACACAGCCGACTGTGGGAAATTGCTTCTGGCATCCGAGTTCACGGGGGTCTAGGGGCGGGAATCGACCCGGCCTGGAAACAATCTATACGAGACTCGTGTTTATAGTGGCGGGTTTAGCTGTTGGTAATGGGTGTGTGTGGGGGGGGGGGTCCTTTTTGTGTGTTTTTTGTTGGGAGGGAGGGGGTGGGACAGTAGCAAATCACATGTACGAATTCGAGCAATGTATCTGCCTCGTGTTGGCTGGCGTCAGCAGGGGCGAGTATTAATTAGCAAGACGTTCCGATAACAACAACTGCGGAATTATGCAACTGTGGTGATGGTGATGGTGGTGGTGGTGGTGGTGGTGGTGGTGGCGGTGGTGGAGGTGGTGGTGGTGGCGGTGGTGGAGGTGGCAGTGGTGGTGGTGGTAGTGGTAGTGGTGGTGGTGGTGGTGATGGTGGTGATGGTGGTGGTAGTGGTGGTGGTGGTGGCGGTGGTAGTGGTAGTGGTGGTGGTGGTGATGGTGATGGTGGTAGTGGTGGTGGTAGTAGTGTCAAGGTGGTGGTGTGGTGGTGGTAGTGGTAGTGGTGGTGGCAGTGGTGGTGGTGGTGGAGGTGGTGGTGGTGGTGGTGGCGGCGGTGGTGGTGGAGGTGGTAGTGGTGGTGGTGGTGATGGTGATGGTGGTGGTAGTGGTAATGGTGGTGGTGGTGGTGTGGTGGTGGTGGTGGGGGTGGTTATGGTGATGGTGATGGTGGTGGTGGTGGTGGTGGTGGTGGTAGTGCTGTCATGAGAAAGCCTTATCAACAAGAACCGGTGCCACCAGATCCAACAGCACTAATACCAAGTGATGCAATAGCAATTCACTGCGGAACATGCGCATGCGCATACGCAGTCAGCTGTTACCCGCAACATTAATTCACGCCACTACCATCAGAGGGCAGGTCGATCAACGAAACCCCCCGGTTCCCCAGAGATGCTGCACAATGAGCTGGTTGCTGCAGATAACACTAATTCTTCAACTGCAGTTAGATGACAGATTGTGGTTGGTTGTTGGAGTTTTACGTCCTAGCAACATCTAAGGTCATATCAGGATGTGTACCGACTTGTGACAGTGCGCACTCATGGTGAATGTATAGTGCTGCCTCACCGGGATTCCAGGCTGCCAGCACCATGACCTGAAATCCCATACAGTCACATTATCCTGATACTGAGCTATCCTTGCCCGATCCTAATAATGCCAAGTGCCAGGTTAGGAAGCGACAAGTATCAATTTGTATGTCAATGGTCTGTCGCAGTGTCAGGATAATGTGACTGAGTGGGATATCGGGTCATGGTGCTGGCAGCCTGGTCTCCCAGTGGGGCAGCACAATAAAGTCACCATGAGTGCACACTGTCACAAGTCGGTACCCATACTGATATGACCTTACATGTTGCCAGGACTGAAAGCTCCAACAACCAGCCAACCAATCATGACCGACGTTGGTGTGAGGCTTCATACGGGTCACTTCGTTGGTAACGTCGGTGTATTGTTTTGTTTATGTGGCCGGCATTTTATTTAGCGATAGTTAGTGTCAAAAGGTTCTTGATAATACGCCCCCCAAGGCCCTACAGGATTGCCTGCTTTATGACCAGATACAGTGTATCGGACAAGCAAGCTCAGCATGGCAAAGTAGTTTCTGTGGACATTAGGGGTCGGGGGGGGGGGGGGGGGGTCAATAACCCCTCACCATGCGTCATAGACAATTCATCCAAATGGAAACCCCGCAAAAATAACCCTAACCTCGCAAAAATAACCCTAACTCCCCAAAAATAACCATAATCTCGCCAAAATAACCCTAACCCCACAAAAATAACCCTAACCTCGCAAAAATAACCATAACTCCCCCCAAAATAACCATAATCCCGCAAAATAACCCTAACCCCACAAAAATAACCCTAGCTCCCCCAAAATAACCATAATCCCGCAAAAATACTCCATTAAATAACTGTCGCAAAACAAAGCCGCATCCTGATTTTCTGAACTCTAAATTAATCAGATGAGGGTGGGTTCCCTCTGTCATCATTGTATAGTTCGTTTACATATTCTTCCCATCTGGACTTTATTTCATCTTAGCTACATAGTCCATTAAAGCTACATAGTCCATTAAAGCTACATAGTCCATTAAAGCTACATAGTCCATTAAAGCTACATAGTCCATTAAAGCTACATAGTCCATTAAAGCTACATAGTCCATTAAAGCTACATAGTCCATTAAAGCTGCATAGTCCATTAAAGCTACATAGTCCATTAAAGCTACATAGTCCATTAAAGTTACATAGTCCATTAAAGCTACATAGTCCATTAAAGCTACATAGTCCATTAAAGCTACATAGTCCATTAAAGCTACATAGTCCATTAAAGCTACATAGTCCATTAAAGCTACATAGTCCATTAATGCTACATAGTCCATTAAAGCTACATAGTCCATTAAAGCTACATAGTCCATTAAAGCTACATAGTCCATTAAAGCTACACAGTCCATTAAAGCTACATAGTCCATTAAAGCTACATAGTCCATTAAAGCTACACAGTCCATTAAAGCTACATAGTCAATTAAAGCTACATAGTCCATTAAAGCTACATAGTCCATTAAAGCTACATAGTCCATTAAAGCTACATAGTCCATTAAAGCTACATAGTCCATTAAAGCTCAATCAATCAATAGTTCCATCCTCTAGTCGAGGGTTGGATGCAATGGTTCTCCACTTGTCCCGATGCTGTGCTGTTCTGATAGACTGTGAATAATTCAAGCCTGTCCACTGTGAAATATTTGTAAACCATGATGTTCTTGGTCTCCCTCTCCCTCTGCTGCCATTCACCTTCCCTTCCAACAATGTACGGTATATTGAACTCTGACGAATGATGTGGCCAAAATAAATAAGTTTCTTTGTCTGTATAGTGGCAAACAAGCTTTTCTTATTTTAATTTTTCTGAGAACTTCTTTGTTGGTGATCTTCTTTGTCCATGATATTTTCATCATCCTTCGATAAGTCCACATCTCAAATGCTGCTAAACGTTTGTACATTTTCTTAGAGATTGTCCATGTCTCTGCCCTATACATTAGAGTAGACCACACATAACACTGAAGAATACGCTTCCTTGTTTGTATTAATATCTTACTTGATGTTAACACTCTATACATTTTGGAGAATGTTGTTCGGGCTATTGTTATCCTTCTTTTAATTTCTTCCTCATATCTCCCATCATTTGTAATCTTTTGTCCGAGATATATGAATTCGGATACTTGTTCTATGTTTGTGCCATCTATGATTATATTGACGTTTGGTTTATCTGTCTTTTTACTTATAACCATTGTTTTGGTCTTCCTGGCATTCATCTTCATGTTGAATAGTATTCCAGCTTTATTGATTCTATTCACTATATCTTGTAGGTTTTTCTCACTGTCTGCTAGTATTACACTGTCATCGGCATATCTAAGATTGTTGATGTTCATGCCACCTATTGTCACTCCCTTGCAATCTTCAATGTGTCTGAAAATCATCTCTGTGTTCAGGTTAAATAGACATGGTGACAATACACACCCCTGTCGAACTCCTCGTTTAATCATAACTTCATCCGATAGGCCCTGCTCCATTTTTATAAATGCACGTTGTGTCCAGTATAAGTTCACAATTAGTTTAATGTCTTTGCCATTGACACCAATATCTTGTAAACATTTGATTAACAGTTCATGATTGACTCGGTCGAAGGCCTTCTCATAGTCAATAAAGCAGGCATAAACATCCTGGTTCACTTCACAATAACGTTCACAAATCATTCTCATATTGAAAATCCCTTCACGTGTACCTCTTCCAGATATAAACCCACTTTGTACGTTACTGATTTGTTCTTCAATTTTCTGTCTGTTTCTCAGTAAAATTATTTTCAGGATCATCTTCAACATATGACTCATCAGGCTTAGTGTTCTGTACTCAGTACACAATGTTGGTTTTAGCTTCTTTGGGAGTCGTACAAATATGGATTCATTCATATTCAATGGTATAAATCCAGTCTCATAGATGTCAGTTACTAGCTTATGAATGATTTGAATCCCCACTTCATCTAGTCCTTTTATCATTTCTGATGTTACCTGGTCACTTCCAGGAGCCTTACCTGCCTTTAGATCATTGATAGCCTTCTCAACCTCTGATACTAATATAATATTCCCATCTTCTTTCACAATTGTGGGTGGGTTCCCTCTGTCATCATTGTATAGTTCGTTTACATATTCTTCCCATCTGGACTTTATTTCATCTTAGCTACATAGTCCATTAAAGCTACATAGTCCATTAAAGCTACATAGTCCATTAAAGCTACATAGTCCATTAAAGCTATATAGTCCATTAAAGCTACATAGTCCATTAAAGCTACATAGTCCATTAAAGCTACATAGTCCATTAAAGCTACATAGTCCATTAAAGCTACATAGTCCATTAAAGCTACATAGTCCATTAAAGCTACATAGTCCATTAAAGCTACATAGTCCATTAAAGCTACATAGTCCATTAAAGCTACATAGTCCATTAAAGCTACATAGTCCATTAAAGCTACATAGTCCATTAAAGCTACATAGTCCATTAAAGCTACATAGTCCATTAAAGCTACATAGTCCATTAAAGCTACATAGTCCATTAAAGCTACATAGTCCATTAAAGCTACATAGTCCATTAAAGCTACATAGTCCATTAAAGCTACATAGTCCATTAAAGCTACATAGTCCATTAAAGCTACATAGTCCATTAAAGCTACATAGTCCATTAAAGCTACATAGTCAGTTAAAGCTACATAGTCAGTTAAAGCTACATAGTCCATTAAAGCTACATAGTCCATTAAAGCTACATAGTCCATTAAAGCTACATAGTCCATTAAAGCTACATAGTCCATTAAAGCTACATAGTCCATTAAAGCTACATAGTCCATTAAAGCTACATAGTCCATTAAAGCTACATAGTCCATTAAAGCTACATAGTCCATTAAAGCTACATAGTCCGATGGTTTTGAGTTTCTGTCATTTTCTGGGATAAATATATCAGGTTTGATCACTATAATTTACCTTATTTTAGCTTGAAGTATTATAATCTACATTACTTTAGTTTGAAGTGACTTTTATTTTAAATGGCTAACTTTTGAGATATTTGAAGTGCAACCATGCTAACTTAAATTTGGCAAGCACGCTAAAACTCTGCCACCATAGGTTTCGGCAGTAATAGGTTCTATCAAATTGGCTCAGCATGCCCTTCTATGTGGTGACAAATTTTTGATAAGTGCACCAGTATTTAAGTTAGATATGTAGAATCAAATCGAGATAACTGTTTGGGTTTGGAAACTTTGATGTTCTTATCGGACTATGCCGCTTTAATCTTATAAGCAGGGAAAGAAACGACGTAATATAGAAACTGATGATCGGGGAGCTCGGTCTCCCGTCGGGGTGTGTCGGCTGAGATGGTCCTGCCGTGTGCTTTATGAGACCAGAGGACATCTTCTGACCACTGGCCATGGCTGATTCCACGGAGTTTCTACTGCCGGAATGCCACACACAACACTCTAAATAGCTCACACAAGTTCTACAAGAAACGCGGTTAAAGTGTGTGTATTGAATAATGCAGGGCGCAGACCAGAATACTCAGGCGAACGAGCCCACAGTGGCCTAACCTTTTCAACGCGCCCCCAAGTGAGAGAACTTTGCGACACTTAATCTCATTTAACCCACAAGGGAGCCAGCCCTGCCTCGAACATGCGGATCCAGCATTGTGCTTGGAGAGCAATGGTCAGCGTCTCCACGACCCAGATTCCTCGTCACTGTAGGAGAATATGCAGGAAAACCTCATTGTGCTTGGAGAGCAGTTGTCAGCGTCTCCACGACCCAGATTCCTCGTCACTGTAGGACAATATGCAGGAAAACCTCATTGTGCTTGGAGAGCAATGGTCAGCGTCTCCACGACCCAGATTCCTCATCACTGTAGGACAATATGCAGGAAAACCTCATGGGTGCTTGGAGAGCAGTTGTCAGCGTCTCCACGACCCAGATTCCTCGTCACTGTAGGACAATATGGAGGAAAACCTCATTGTGCTTGGAGAGCAATGGTCAGCGTCTCCACGACCCAGATTCCTCGTCACTGTAGGACAATATGCAGGAAAACCTCATTGTGCTTGGAGAGCAGTTGTCAGCGTCTCCACCACCCAGATTCCTCATGACGACAGGCCAATGTTTTGACTGATTGGTGGTGGTTTAGTGCTTGTCGGAGGCATAAACAATATTCATGGTGAGGAATGTGTAGAATGCCTCAATGTACTTCAAAATATAAGTTGGTTGTTGGAGTTTTATGTCCTGGCAACATCTAAGGTCATGTCAGGATGGGTACTGACTTGTGACTGTGCACACTCATGGTGACTTCATAGTGCTTCCCCACTGGGAAATCAGGCCGCCAGCACCATGACCCGATATCCCACTCAGTCACATTAGTATCCTGACACTGAGCCAACCAGTCCTTTCCCTATCCTATTAAGCCTAAATAACTTAATGATTGGGACGCTCGTCCCGGAGTGGCAGACGCGTGGGTTCGAGTACCATGCTAGGCATAGTATCTCACTTGTTTGCAATTGTCCTCCCCACCTCACTCAATTACTTACCTCCGATATAAAGGCAACTAACCACCCTCTATATATCAGGAGCCAGAGCATCCCAGGTTGAGTGTTGGGACTTGGTCAGGGGGTTGGTGGGGGGGTGAGGGGGGGGGATGGGAGAGGAGAGCTCCATTCTCTCACCCACCCATACCCATAATAGCAGCACAGTTTTTGCAGCGACGTACCAATATTAGTCCATAATACTGAACTTATTATGGCTAACCCACTAACACACTAACCTCCTTCATAATCTACAAATATGCCCCAAGTACCCACAGAACTACCTATTTATAATAAAATGTAAACGGCTGGAAGATCAGGGCCTCGGCTCTGAAAACATGTATGTTCTGATGAATAAACTGTTTTACAAACAAACAAAAAACAAACAACAAAAACAACCGACCCCCCCCCCCCCCAATGACACTTCCAGACCAAACAACCATCACGTCCGACTGGCCACCGACTGGTCACCGTCTGGTCACCGACTGGTCACCGACAGGGATCCCGTCATCAAATGTAGTTGCAACATAAGCTTGTTACTGTCTCCGGGGCAAGGTGTATGGCGCTGGCTATGCGTGCGCATGCGTGGTTGTGCGGCCGGGACATCGTCACGTGAGAAAGTCATCCCCGGCTTCTCATTACACACGCCCGGGGTGCACTCGTGTCCACCCTACCCCCAGCAGGCTTCGTGCATAGTCACCGTTGCGAGGTGATGAAAAGAACACCGATGTACTAATTAGAGAATGCTCAGCCGATGCTGAGAAATCTGCGGCTCCACTGGCGTACATCGCTCCACATCCCCTTTGTGTTCCCTTTTCTCTCTCTCAAAATGCAAAAATACCGAAGAATAACCTTCAATCTGTATGCATCACCTGACCTAATTAATAATGTATTTACTAACCACAAAGTTGTAGTTGACTGAAAACAAGTCCAATGTACCCTTACAAAATTGTCAAGACACTCTAACCACTCCACCAGCTATATCCATCACACAACAGGAATAAACCTTTTACACAGAACATGCATAGTAATCTGGTGTTCTCTGCGGCAGAGTGTTTAGTGTGTTTCTAGGTCGGACTTCTAATCTGAAGGTCGGTGGTTCGATTCCTCATGCCATCATCTCTGCCAATTACTATGTAAAACTTTCAGCATCGTATGAGAACATGGATAATTGAATACGCACAAACGACGTCTCGCCCCCTTCGATACAAAGAAGCATTTTCTGTGAATAGCCTACTTTGGCCGCCGTCCAATATATAATATGTAGGTCTTGTGTCTTTCAATTATCAAAGGCCAGTTGCTCTCACACCCTCAATGTGGTGCGGGAGGTAACAAAATCCCTTGGGTCCGTAAAAGTGTAGACTCGGGATTTCTATCGACCAACTGTCTAATGGCCGGTGCACACCTACCGTATACGATTCGCGCATAAAACTACCCGACCCGCTTAAAACTGAAAACGGGCCGATTCGTTTTTCGAATCGCGAATCGTATGCGTAAGGAAGCAGTTTTAGCCCTGAAAAGTCACGAATCGCAATCGGTAGGTGTGCGCGGGGGGCGCACACCTAGCGTTTTTTGTGCGCGAAACGGGAGGTGTGCGCGCACAAACGGGCAGTTTTAAGTCGTATACGGTAGGTGTGCACCGGCCATAACGGTTAAAATAAGTATATTCAGTGTGTATCTACCGGCTTACCTAACTGCATAACCGCCGCACACTTTATATTATTTGAGTAAATTAAATTTAATTCATCGAATAATTTATTTTGTGTCAGCGCTGGAGTACTGTTGTATTGGTTTTACAATAGAATAGTTTGTTACGTGAAAGAGGCTTTCAGTTTAGAAAAGAATGATGAATTGGATACAGTTGTAATTGACTAATAAAACTAACATATGGGTCACTCTCCTGAAAACTGGTCAGCATGAGATGGGATTTTAAAACATCAATAAAAACCTTCCTACTTATTTTTTTCCTTATTCTTTTCATATTCATGCTCAGATTTGATGAAAGAAATAAGGGAAATAAAATAAAACTGTGTGCAACTTTGGTCTTTTTAGTTATGAACTGTTTTTGTACCAAAAAACCCCATTTTACAGCCAGCCATTTGTAACATGACATATGGGACGTGGTTGAATCCTTATTAACATCTTGTATTGCATTGATATATCAAACAAAACAGTTCCCAAATCAAAGAGGAAGTATTTGTTAACATGTATGCATGCTTAAATTAAAAAAAAAAAAAATTGAATGTCTTCAGAAATAACATTACAAATTTCCGTCACACGTGTAACCGTGGTGTCCTGATGCCACACAAATATTGTACACTAATTATTCAGTGAATAAAGCATGGCTGGGAATTACTTTTTTTTATCAATATAAGCACTAGATATTTCTGTATATTATGCCATGATTAATATGCTTCTAAGTATGATATTATTTAATTCTGATTAGATATTTATTAAGCAGACTGTGTAGTGTCCTAAACATGTGTTACACGTGTGACGCACATGTTATACTGCCATAAGAGATATCTTATTCATGGACTACACCTTTATTTTTTATCTCATCAATTTATATTTTACATAGATGTAAAGGGGAGATTTCCAGCTTTCATTTGCAACCAAAAAATGTAAAAGATTCAAATATTAAATTTTAACTCTCCATGTGACACTTCTGGCCAGTTTTCAGGAGAGTGACCCATATAGACTGAATTTAGGTTAGGTAACAAGATCAATCAGTGAATATATATTGGTAAAAGTCTAGTACTGAATGAGCAGGTATGTGACAAAAAGAAGCAACCACCATACATGTATCCAGGAATTGTTCGCAATAAATATCGCCAAGCTTGTGTTCGATCAAAGCAGACTATGATTACCTATAATAAGCGACATTTCGAAGCCATTTTATCCACATAATTTCTTTATTTTGTTAAATAATAAAGAGGTTTAAAAAAATAAAATATAGAAATCTTTATTGTGTACAGAGTAAGATCCATCAGTCAGGATTACCTTATATAATGCTCAACACTCGCCCCTTCCTAGATTAAAGAGATTCACCCTTATCCACAGTATGACAACAATGCCTAAATTTGAACAAAAAGTGCCCCAATAGGAACTAAGTATGGAGGTATTGGTTCCAGTACACAGTGTTTCTCTATATTGCCATAGAATTGAGACAGTGTGAGAAAATGAAAAAAAAAAAAGACAAAATGGCAGACCAATAGGTATTGATTCAACTTTTAAAGTGGATTAATCTACATGATTACATCAATTATTCACCCAAACGCGGCGGGCTATGATAGATAAACATTTGACCTATATATGTATCACTTTAGATTGCAAATTCAAGTGTCTATAACACAGGGATGAAATTGGTCTCCAGCAAAAAAACATGAAAATCAAGCCGAGATTATTACACCAACGGCAAATTTCTGCGAAAATGCGGATCTTCTCCCATAGACTTCGCACTTTCAGGGAATTGGGGGAAAATGCCGGAAGTCAGGTTTCAACTACTAGTGTTGCAACTGTATTATCACCTATACCTAACTCATTCTTGTTTGGGTTTATGGTCTAGCAACATCTAAGTTCATATAAGAACAGTATTCAAACCACCCAACTGTTGTCATATACATGCTGACTTATTAGAATTTTGCTTATCGTTAATTGGTGAAAATAAAAAATTGTGGAAATCCGCAAAACCACAGAGATCTTTCATCCCTGAATATTAACATAAATTCCCATAAGTTTTTGTCTACAGGGTTGCTTAGCATCCCCATCTTGGAGACAGTAACTGGCTCCCTTCCACATCCGATTGTAGAACGAACAAACTCACAGAGGTTTCGGGGATGTGGGAGAATGCTTACAAACAGAGAAAGAATGCATGCAGTAGTCACCACCGAACTGAAAGTGTTAAAAAGAAGGGGAGTCACAAGACTATTCCTTTCTAGCGGCGAAAACAAGTCATTAGACTTCATTGTTAAGGGCAGTATAAATACACTCATCACAACAACAAAACAACACGAAAGAAAACGGGGGAAAAAGCCACCCCGACTGAACCGTTGTCAGGCGTTCCACCCCTCCCAGAGTGACGTGCTTCCTGATAGCCAAGGAGCGGTCGAGTCCAGCGTGTCACGTGGGGAGCATGTCGCCGGGTTACCAACGAATCAACCAACCATATCAATGGATACTCGGGTGAAAGCCCGATACTTTCACCCACCCACCCACCAACAAATATTTTTAAAATAGATAATAAAATACAAGACTAATTAAGACACACATGAGATAACTTATCTAATACGCCCCAATCAGATATCACATCGTTGCCATGGCAAACTGGAACACAGCATTAAACAATCAATACACACTAATCATACTGCCAGAAGATTGCAATGTAGCAGCTGGTCATCAGCAATTGAGAGACAGGTGGTTCTGGGGAGATTGGGGGTGAGAGGTGGGGGTGAGAGGTGGGGGTGAGAGGTAGGGGTGAGAGGTAGGGGTGAGAGGAGGGGGGGGGGGGAAATACATCCCCCTCCATGACCAGGCAGGATGGCCGAATGAGTTGAGCGTCCGTTTCCCGTTTTGGTAGATCGTGGGATTGGATGGAACTCATGGGTTCGAACCCTGGTTGAGTCAAAGCAATGACGTACACAATTGATAATTGTCACTTACTAGATTGGTGCTCCGCATTAATAGGATAGGGCAAGACCTGGTTAAGCTCAGTGTCAGGATAATGTGACTGAGTGGGGGTATCAGGTCATGGTGCCGGTGGCCTAATTTCCCAGTGGGGCAGAACTATAGAGCCAGCATCAGTGCGCACTGTCACAAGTCAGTACCTGTCCTGATATGACCTTAGATGTTGCCAGGATGTAAAACTTCAACAACCAACCAACCAAGCCTCCCCCCTTCTCCCCTTCCACTGTTTGTCAGACGGAATAGGAGAATGTGTGAGACATGCAATGCCACAATCATCGGAAGTAAGAAAGGACCTTCTGATGACAGCCGAGATGTCCGCCTCACGGAGAGGACATTGAGCAGACAGTGCCCCCCCCCCCCCCCCTGCCTGTCAGCATGCTGACTTTGCAATTCTCAAAAGTTTCTCACTGACTCGGCAGTGGCAGTCCTCAGTTCTAATATAGTTAGACTGCTGAATCTCTGTCGAAACCGGAAGTGACATTGAACGCATGTCCGTGACGTCAGTAGACGCAAACTGAGTGGAGTGGCAAGTCGTGCCGCGATCATGAAAAACAGTGTTATAGGTTGGTTGGTTTTTGGAGTTTTAAATCCTGGCAACATCTAAGGTCATATCTGGATGGGTACCGACTTGTGACAGTGCACACTCATGATGACTTTATAGTGCTGCCCCACTGGGAAGTCAAGCCGCCAGCACCATGACCTGATATCCCACTCAGCCACATATTCCCGAAACTGAGCTAACCAGTCCTTGCCCTATCCTATTAATGCTGAGCACCAAGGTAGGAAGCACCAAATATCAATTTGGTAAGTCATTGGGATGACTCGATCGGGAATTAAACTTCCGATCTCCCACACGTGAGGCCTGCGCTCTACTGATTCTGCCACCGCGCCCGGTACAGTGTTATATATATGCATAAATGTATATATATTTATATATATATATATATATATATATATCGATAATTACCCACCCATTAGGTGATGTCTAATTAATTATACAAATACTGACCACACTAACTGGTTGCATCAGGCAATTATACAATTCGTTTTGTTTACGCATTTTACTTCCTAATTCTGTTTCAAAATGGTGGAATAATGGCCGGAATAGAGCTATCTTTAAAGTTTAAGCAGACGATCCTCTCAGCGAATTAAAATACAGTGAAACCTCTCTAAATCGACCGACCTTGGGACCGACTTTAAGTGGTCCATTTAGGGAGGTGGTCGGTTTAAGGAGTTAGAATATGGTTACAATGGTATTGTTGGGACCCAAATAAAACGATCGATATAGGGGAGTGGTCGATCTGTGGTGGTGGTCGGTCAGAAAGGTTTTAATGTAAATACTTAATAAGTGTTAATGCACGTGGTGTATAATCTAAACCACTATTAGTGCCAAATAACAGTGACCTACTTTATATATGACGTTGTAATGGACAAGTGACCCTGACATATTTGAGACATATACATATTTTATTCACAATTTCCTTACACAATACAGATTTTTGGGTGTTGTTGGGGTTTTACGTCCTGACAACATATAAGGTCATATCAGGACGGGTACCGACTTGTGACACTGACAATGCATTTTCACAAAAGCTTCAAATCTTCTGTAACAATTTTAATCAGGGGAAGCACATCTAGTCATTTGAAGATGGATAACCCGATGGAAATACAGTGAAACCTCTCTAAATCGACCGACCTTGGGACCGACTTTAAGTGGTCCATTTAGTGAGGTGGTCGGCTTAGGGAGTTAGAATATGGTTACAATGGTATTGTTGGGACCAAAATAAAGCGATCGATATCGGGGAGTGGTCGATCTGTGGAGGTGGTCGGTTAGAGAGGTTTGACTGTATACTTTTAGGAAAGGAAAATGCTTTTCTAGATTTGAAATTGCGTATTCAACTTAGACAGAATGGTGGTGCACTCATTTATAATTTCTTTGAAGTGTTATCCCACTGAAACAATAAAAAAAAAGAAACTCACTGGTTTTGGTAGCAATGGTATATCTAACCTAGCAATGGTATATCTACTTTGCATTCAACTAGAGTGCCGACACATATTATTTGCACGCTTGCATTCCAAATAGATCTAAAGTTACTCAATTATAATCAAATTCACCCGAAACTAAAGCAGAATACGCAATAATGGTCAATTTGATATATATTTATGTAAAAACAATATGACAAAAAGAAAACCCAATTGATTGTGCCATTTTAATAATTGCATATTGCAAGCACCAATTATTCACCGGACGCGGTGGCCGAATCGGCACAACGCAGGCCTCCCAGGTGGAAGGTCGGGAGTTCAATTCGCAGTCGAGACAAACCGATGACATACAAAATTATTACGTGTCGCTTCCTAGCCAGGTGCTCTGCATTATTAGGATAGGGCAAGGACTGGTCTCCCAGTGGGACAGCACTATAAAGTCGCCGTGAGTGCGCACTGTCACAAGTCGGTACCCGTCCTGATATGACCTTAAATGTTGCCAGGATGTAAAACCCCAAGAACCAACGAACCAATTACATTGTAGCTGGGAACTAAGAGCAATCCGCTACCAGCGCCACACACTCCTGTGGAGATTGGACAAGCTGTGGTGTAAAGTGTGTGTGGGTATCTGGTTTGTGTGGTTTAATCTCCTACTAACACATGGGGTGCCCGCACTACCCGGCATGCCCTTCATCACGCTACCTCACCCACCCTTCCCTTTTTGTTGTATTGTATTCATGTTAAATACAGTCCAGACAGAGCACTGACCTATTCAATGTCGCACACTTCAGAGTGAAGACCAAGACTACTCGGATACTAGTGAGAGAGCTGCTATTCACAGATGACAGTGCACTGGTTGCCCACTCTGCTGAAGAGTTTCAGAAAATAGTGGATGCTTTCTCCGATGCATCAAAGAAGTTTGGCCTGAAGATTAACATCAAGTTTGTTTTACATCCTAGCAACATCTAAGGTCATATCAGGATGGGTACCGACTTGTGACAGTGCGCACTCATGGCGACTTTATAGTGCTGTCCCACTGGGAAACCAGGCCGCCGGCACCATGACCTGGTATCCCACTCAGTCACATTATCGTGACACTGAGCACACCAGTCCTTGCCCTATCCTAATAATGCCAAGCGCCTGGCTAGGAAGCGACAAGTATCAATTTTAAAGTCATTGGTTTGACTCGACCGGGACTCGAACCCACGACCCCACGATCTACCAGCACGGGAGACAGACGCTCTAACTCATTCGGCCATCCCGTCTGGTTTAACATCAAGAAGACAGAGGTGCTGTACCAACCCAACTCTACAAGAACCCGAGAGGAGGATATCATGGTTGACTGACACAAGCTGAACTCTGTTCCGGAATTCACCTACCTCGGAAGCACTATATCAAATTGTAAAATTTTCCGATCTAATTGCATGAGGATATATGAACTCTACTATAATAAATTGCAACTTATCTATATAATGGTAAATGGTAATATATAAAAACCACAGGCATATGAGGGATATGTGGAGTTGGTAAACTATTGCTCATTAGGTATAGAAATTGTATCGTAAAATAGTATAGAGGAGGAGTGTCACTTCTTAGATATAGTCTTTGGAGGAGTTGCCTCACATACCCCCTCCCCCCAGGTGTTATTTATGGATCACTACACACCACAAGGCACTGTAGCCAGCATGACAAGACCTTGGATACAAGAGATTGAACTCTGATTGGTGGGTAGATAAATACCTGTTAGGGATTAGGAGATCAACCCATGTGACCACCACCATCTTGGATTCTAAAAGCTATATATATAATAAACTAAGCAAGCTCCTTCTGGTTCCTTCTGCACACTCTATCTCTTGCCTTCCTTCTCTATACTTGCCTGTACTAATTTCCTATTTAACCTGCCGACACAGCCACAGCTGCCGGCCGTCGCACTTTACAAAGTGATGGCTGCATTGATGCTGAAATACAGAGGAGGATGGCAAAGGGTAGCGCATCTTTCGGCCGACTACGCCATAGACTCTGGAACAACCACCAATGTGTCCATTCGGCTCAAAAGCAAGATCTACCATGCAATCATGCTATCCAGAGCCGAGGCCTGGACAGAGTACAGACAGCAGGTGAAAAAGCTACATGCCTTCATGATGCGACATCTGCGTTCGATCATGAGGCTAACCTGGAAGGACAAAGTGACAAATAAGGAAATACTCGAACGTACAGGGCTTCCCTCCATGGAAGATCTTCTGATCAAAAAGAATCTCAGGTGGACTGGACACCTCATGAGGATGTCATCAGACAGGCTACCAAAGCAGATCCTCTACTCTCAACTGTCTTCTGGTTACAGAAAGAGAGGGAGCCCTCGTCTCCGGTTCAAGGATACCATCAAGAGAAACCTGAAGCTGAGAGACATTAAGACCGACTCATGGACATCACTCTCACAGCAGAGAGCTAGATGGAGAGCGACATCAAGTAATGAAAGCAGTCTTTGTCGCATCGCGACTGACAGCATGATGATGATGATGATGATAATGATGATGATGATGATGATTCATGTTAATGTTACAACGGATTATGATAACTCAACCCACATCCACATATATATTATAAATGAGTCTAGCGGAAAAACTCCCCAATATCTGCTATTTCTTTTACTGCGATCTTTTCGATATATGTCCATATATAAACAGCTATATGTATGGGTCATTGTTGTTTGTATACAGTGTGAACCGTAACTTTGCATGCTCATTAAAGCACCGAGGGACACGCCCATACATAGTTAGTTTTTCTTTGGTAAACCATGTGGGACACATCACTATCTGTGCAGTACCACGGATGAAAGTGGTCTCCATAAAAAACCCGCAGAAATCAAGCGGAGATTATTACACCGACGGTGAATTTCCGCGAAAGCATGGATCTTCTCCCATACACATAGCACTCACTGGGTATCGCGAAAATATGCCGGAAGTCAGGTTTCAACTAGCCTTGCCGTGACTGTTTTATCGCCTAACACTAGCTCATTCTTGTTTAGGTTTTATGTTCTAGCTACATCTAATGTCATATAAAAATGGGATTCGAACTATCCAACTGTTTTCATATATACATCCTGATTCCTCAGAATTTTGATCAACATTAATAGGTCAACATAAGAAAGCGCAGAAATCAGCGAAACCGCGGAGATCTTTCATCCCTGGCTACTATTTGTAATGGCCCTGTCACACTATGACGTAACGACGTCAACGTAGGGAGAACGTGAAAAACGTCGAACTTCTTGGCATAGTATGCAAATTTGGGCACAAGTTGAATGTGGATGCAGCGTAGTGGACGAGAGAGTAACGGCGGTAAAGCATAGTGGTGGCATCATTCAACGAGAGAGGACAACATAATTACGCTCAGTACGTTATGTACGTTATTCTATTGCCAGAACTACGTTGCTTTACGTTACCTTATGTTACTTACGTCATGAAACGGTGGCAAAACGGTAAAGGTACGTTGGACGTCCGTTAGGCATCCGTTATCCCGGCGTTTTCACTACGCGGACTGCACGGTCCCACTGGCTTTAATGTGGGTCAACATAGTGCAACATAGTTGAACGTAGTGACCAACGTTTTAATAACGTCTGTCTAACATCATTCACTTTCGCCGAACGTGTCCAGAACATATGGCAAATGTAAACCCTTACGTTCGAGGTACGTCAAATGTTTTGAACATGTCCAAAACCTCGACGTAACTCGACGTAACATGACGTAACATGACGTAGCTCGACGTCAGTCTAATGTCATTCTGACGTTATCATAATCTAACCCAACGTATGTCAACGTAATGACGAAAAATGACCACGTTAGGCTCACATTCGCTCATTACGTTGTAGTGTGACAGGGGTATAAACCAGAAGGGCGCTGGCCAGGGGGCCCGCCCTTATATGGGCGCTATTTGTATACCTTATAAGGTCATACCAGGATGGTAACAATGAGTCCTTGCACCATCCTAATAATGCCGAGTGCCTGGCTAGGAAGTGCCAAGTATCAATTTTTAAGTCATTAGTTTGAGTCGAGCATGGTTCAAAACACGTGGGTTCAAATCCCACAATCTATCAAAACGAAAACGGGAGACGGACGCTCAACTCATTAGGCCACCCCATCTGGTCAACTTTATATGTATGTAGTGCCGATAGGAGGGTCGCTTTACCAATGGTTACATGCACCAAACAAACCACATCGCCTTTCAGCGTAAAGCTTGTTTTATATAACGATGCCTCTAGAACAAATTGATTTTCATCATCGGCTATATAAGATGTCAAACATATGGTCATACTGACATATTTCTTTTGGAAGAAACCTGCTGTTGCCACATAGGCACCTCTTTCCGATAAGCAGCAACGGGTCTTTTATATGCACTTTCCAACAGGCAGGGCAGACAGGACAGCACATAACACAGCCTTTGATGAACCAGTTGTGGACCACTGGTTGGAACGGAAAATAACCCAAATTGCAAATGGGTTCACTAAGCAGGATCGATAGGATGACGGACCCGATCAGCGTAACGCTTAACACATACCCAAAGCTCTACAACCAAAAGTAACCACATCCAGTCAGTCTTATCGATGCTAGTGAGCATTAACGGACAATCCTTCAGTACAATTTGATGCTACTACCACACAGGCAGCCTTCCTTAAAGTTGGCCCTCATCGACAATATGATTATAGTCACACGCGCCAACATTTCTAAGGCGGCACCTGGTGATCACTTTGGCCGCTAGGTGGCGCCAACGTCGGACGTGGCGAGGAGCACTCTCCGCCCTGAGAATGGGTGTGCGAATCAATGGTTAAGCGCGAGGTAAGTGCTCGGTGATTGGTGTGCGGCCGTACAGGCTGTCGCGGTTGGTGAGGGTAAAGGGCGCATTCCATATACGCGTAATGCGTTATGCGAATGCGAATGCGAATGCAACACAAAATCGAAACGCCTTGAAACCTATGAGCTACATTCCATACACGCGTAATGCGTAATGCGAATGCGAATGCGTCAGAAATTCATTATCCCGATCGGTCCCTGTAGCGATCGGTGCGTAATGCGTTATGCGTCAAGCTGGATGTGAATAGAAACCTGAGTCAGAGGGGTGCTAATTGGAAACACATGGTGAGCTGGGCACCAGGGAGACATAGGGTTAGGGGAAAGCTAAAAATGCTACCATATGCACAGAAATATGAATACTTATCTATAATTTGGTTATAATAAAGGTAGGAACCCCCATGTGACATACAAAAAGTTACATAGATATACATGCAATATTTGGTCACATACAGAGCAGTATGGAGAATAATTGTTTATTTTTATTTTTTAAATATAGCCAGTCGTGCGCCACATAACGCATTACGCATATATGGAATGCTGGCATTCGCATAACGCATAACGCGTAACGCATAACGCATTACGCGTATATGGAATGCGCCCTTTAGGACGTCATTTATAACAAATCGCCGCTAAACCAATCCAAAACTTGCCAAAAATAGGTAAATTATTTAATGTAATTATAAGTTTAAGTATAAGGATTAGCGCAATTATCAGAGCAAGTGTATCCCCGCCCCCAAAACAGCCTGGTGCAATGGAAGCGCGACAGGCACCTCCCCCCCCCCCCCCCGCTGCCCTCCCTCTCTGAGCGTAGGGGTCGGTCACCGCCATTTTGTTCTTCCGCTTACAGGACATAACCGACAGGAATTATTAATTGGTTGATTGGTTGTTGGAGTTTTACGTCTGGGCAACATCTAAGGACATCAGGACGGGTAGCGACTTGTGCACTCATAGCAATTTCATAGTGCTGCCCCACTGGGAAATCAGGCCACCCGCACCATCTTGCATGACCCATTATCCCGTCACATTATCCTCACACTGAGCTAAACCAGACCTTGCCTGAGCGCCAAGGTAGGAAACAACAGGTATCAGGGAGAATGCACCGGCGTTCCCGTAGATGTTCCAACCAGTGGTCCACAACTGGTTCATCAAAGGCTGGGTATTTTCTGTCCTATCTGTGGGAAAGTGCATATAAAAGACCCCTTGCTTCTTATCGGAAAGAGTAGCCTATGTGGCGACAGCAGGTTTCCTCCAAACAAATATGTTAGAATGACACATTTGTTTGACTCATTGGTTTGACTCGATCGGGAATTGAATTCGCGATCTCCCGCACGGGAGGTGTGCACTCTACTGATTCGGCCACCACATCCAGTGAAGGGAGTTGCATAGATAGGAGTGCGTCTAGTTGAGGGAGACCCATCACTGTGTCACCTTACAAGGTACGTTTAAATCTACATCCGTAAAGCCACGGGAACGAAACAAACTTGTTTTATTTAATGACTCCTCTATCTGGCTATCGGACTTCAAACATATGGTCATTCTGGTCATTGTTTGGAGGAAACCTGCTGTCGCCACATAGGCTACTCTTTCTGATATGAAGCAAGGGGTCTTTTATATGCACTTTCCCACAGATAGGACAGAAAATACCCAGCCTTTGATGAACCAGTTGTGGACCACTGGTTGGAACATCTACGGGAAAGCCGGTCCATTCTCCCCAACAGGAGATAGATAGCCTGTTGCCATAGTAACCAATAATAATAAAATATTTATTTCCACAGCACTATAAAGTTGCTATGAGTGCGCACTGTCTTGATATTACCTTAGATGTTGCCAGGACGTAAAACTCCAACAACCATCCTAGCACATTTTGAGCCGGTGAAAGATGCGGATCTGGGTTAAGTCCATATCAGTCTGGCCCGCCCCTAATGCCACCGAACTAGTTCCGGCAGCCGCCCCTTACAACTCACCACCCCTCCACCCCTCATCACTACTACCTGCCGAACACAAGCGGCCGGACCGCCACACTCTCCGGGCAAATGTTTGGTGGTGCAGTGAGCGTGATGTGATCTGAGGGGGTTCAGTTACGAATGTGTCCCTTGCACGCGCACACATCGTGGTTGATAGTTATCGCACAGGTCCAGGACGGGCATGTCCCTACAGGACATGCACACCAAGCCCCCTGGGAGAGTTCTGGCGTGTAGACAGAGGTGATTAGCGAGGGGAGGGAGGTGACGGAGGGGAGGGAGGTGAGGGAGGTGAGGGAGGGAAGGGAGGTGAGGGAGGGAAGGGAGGAAAGGGAGGAAAGGGAGGAAAGGGAGGAAAGGGAGGAAAGGGAGGAAAGGGAGGAAAGGGAGGAAAGGGAGGAAAGGGAGGAAAGGGAGGAAATGGAGTGAAGGGAGGGAAGGGAGGGAAGGGAGGGAAGGGGGGAACAGGGAGATGGGAAACGAGAGGGCAGACAGAGGGTAAATTGATTGATTGATTGATTGGTGGTCTCTTTCCGCCATGTTGGCAGCATAGGCCATATTCACGGCAAGTTTTTTTAATTTGTTTATTCAACCATCACTTTTACATATAATGTAAGAGCATACAATAAATTATGTGTCAATAGTTAATGTTGGTCAATGTTAATACAATTCTAGATACAAGTAAAATGTTTTAATAATGTTAATTGATCAAATTGGTTTAATAAACTATATAAGGTGGTACAGGCCACCTGTCCTAAAAAGGTCCTGCATGCTGTTTGCAGTGTAAAATAGTTGGGATGGGTGATTAGATAGGGGGAAGAGAGGGGAAGAGAGGGGGAGAGAGGCAGAGAGGGGAGAGAGTGGGTAGACATAGTTTGTTTGTTGTTGTTTTAAGTCCTAGCAACATCTAAGGCCATATCAGGACGGGTACCGACTTGTGAGAGTGCGCACTCATGGCAACTGCTAGCCACTGGGAAATCAGGCCACCAGCACCGTGACCTGATATCCGCCTCAGTCACATTATCCTGACACTGAGCAAACCAGTCCTTGCCCTATACTAGTAATGCCGAGTGCCAGGCTAGGAAGCGACAGGTATCAATTTTTAAATCATTGGTTTGACTCGACCAGGATTCGAACCCACGATCTTATGGGTTCTATCCGCCGATCTCCCAAAACAGGGGACGAACACTCAACTCCTTCGGCCACCCTGTCTGCTGGGGTAGACAGAGGGTAGAGAGGGAGTGGTGGGGAGGAGACTAAAGAGGGGGCAGATATGGGTGATTAGAGAGGGGGAAGAGAAGGGAGAGGGGAAGAATGGGTATATAGAGGGGCAGGGGCACAGACAGGGTTAAATAAGGAGTAGAGAGGGGTTACAGGGGGGGGGGGGGAAGAAAGAGGGGCAGACAGGCGGTAGAGGGGAGTGATAGAGAAGGGGAGAGGGCGTAGAGAGGAGATTGTTTGTTTGTTGTTGTTTTACGTCCTAGCAACATCTAAGGTCATATCAGGACGGGTACCGACTTGTGACAGTGCGCACTCATGGCGACTTTATAGTGCTGTCCCACTGGGAAACCAGGCCACCGGCACCATGATCTGGTATCCCACTCAGTCACATTATCCTGACACTGAGCACACCAGTCCTTGCCCTATCCTAATAATGCCGAGCGCCTGGCTAGGAAGCAACAAGTATCAATTTTAAAGTCATTGGTTTGACTCAGCCGGGACTCTAACCCACGACCCCACGATCTACCAGCACGGGAGACGGACGCTCTAACTCATTCGGCCATCCCGTCTGGTCCGTAGAGAGGGGAGAAAGAGTGGTAAAGAGGGGACAGAGAGAGGTAGATATGGGATATATAGGGGTGTATATAGGGAGCTAGAGAAACTTGTAAAGTGGGAGATAGCAGGAAATAAATTAGAAAAGCGGGGCATAGGAGGGGGATAGGGAGGGACTAAAGGGGTAGAGAGGGGAGTAGAGAAGGGTGGATAGAGGAGAATAGAAAACAGTTTGTTATATTTAACAACGCCTCTAGAGCGCATTGGTTTTTATCATTGGCTATTGGACGTCAACCATATGGTCATTCTGGCATATTTCTTTGGAGGAAACCCGCTGCTGCCACATAGGCTACTCTTTCCAATAACCAGCAAGGGATCTTTGATCAATTATATGCACCTTCCCACAGACAGGACAGCACATAACACAGCCTTCAATGAACCAGTTGTGGATGACTGGTTGGAACGAAAAAATAACCCAAACTGCAAACGGGTCCACTGAGCAGGATTGGATCGGATGACCCAAACCTTCACAGGTGGACACGCTACCGCCTGAGCTACGTCCCGCTCCCTCAGAGGAGAATGGAGGTGTATAAGAGAGTAGAGAGAGGGTGAAGATAGTTGGGTGGTTGAAGAGGAAGTAATACAGAGGAAGTAGAGACAGGGACAGAAGAGGAAGTAGAGATAGGGAGAAGATAGTTGGGTGATCGAAGAGGAAGTACTACAGAGGGACTAGAGACAGGGACAGAAGAGGAAGTAGAGAGAGGGAGAAGATAGTTGGGTGGTCGAAGAGGAAGTACTACAGAGGAAGTAGAGACAGGGACAGGAGAGAGAGTAGAGAGAGGGTGAAGATAGTTGGGTGGTTGAAGAGGAAGTAATACAGAGGAAGTATAGACAGGGACAGAAGAGGAAGTAGAGATCGGACAGAAGAGAGAGAGTAGAGAGAGGGTGAATATAGTTGGGTGGTTGAAGAGGAAGTACTACACAGGACCTAGAGGCAGGGACAGAAGAGAGTAGAGAGAGGGAGAAGATAGTTGGGTGATCGAAGAGGAAGTACTACAGAGGAAGTAGAGGCAGGGACAGAAGAGGAAGTAGAGAGAGGGGGAATATAGTTGGGTGATCGAAGAGGAAGTACTACAGAGGGCTAGAGACAGGGACAAAAGAGGAATTAGAGAGAGGGAGAAGATAGTTGGGTGGTCGAAGAGGAAGTACTACAGAGGATGTAGAGACAGGGGCAGAAAAGGGAGTAGAGAGATAGTGAAGATAGTTGGGTGGTCAAATAGAAAGTACTACAGAGGAAGTAGAGGCAGCGACAGGAGAGGAAGTAGAGAGAGGGTGAAGATAGTTGGGTGGTCGCAGAGGAAGTACTACACAGGAAGTACAGACAGGGACAGAAGAGGGAGTAGAGAGGGGGAGAAGATAGTTGGGTGGTTGAAGAGGAAGTACTACAGAGGAAGTACAGACAGGGATAGAAGAGGGAGTAGAGAGAGGGAGAAAAAGGAGTAGAGACGGGGTGGGTTGGGACCACAGAGGGGTACACAAAGGCATAGAGACGGGGGGGGGGGGGGGAGATGAGGCAGAGAAACCACAGTTTAAAAGCAATTATTAATATAAGTTATTAATAGAAAATTAATGCATTATACAGAAGTTTCCATATATCAATACACGACAGATCTCCCGCGGGACACACACACAAATATATGTTTTTAGGGTATGCAGGTACCGAGGAGCGCCGGAGGTGGCGCCAGCAGTCATGAACATGAAGAAGGCAGTACAGTATATAGTGTAATAATTTTTTTTTAATTCCTTTTTTTTTCTTCTTGAAGATTTATACTGCCTAACATGGATAAATCTGAATAGACTTGTTTTCACCATTAGACAGTTTGTCGAAAGAAAGCCCGAGCCTACACTTTTACTGACCCAAGGGATTTTTAGCCTCCCACACCACATAGACATAGTATGACAGCAACCGGCCTTTGATGACGCTGTAAGTTATACACAGCGGCGGAAATCCAAATTGGCAAAGGTGGGGGGGGGGGGGGGGGGAGGGGGGGGCATGGGGAATCAAACTACCAACCTTCAGATTAGGAGTCCGACCTAGAAAAAAGTCAGACCCTCTAACCACTCTGTCACAATAATAATAAACACAATAATAATAATAACGAAATAATTCCTTTCCTCGCCTTTATACTCGCATAATGCGTTATACATCACATAAATATACATAAGAACATTCTAAATCAGGGCCAATACTGAATTCATATGGCGGTCCGACGGCCGAACCCACCGTTTGGCACCACTATCGGGCAGTGCCGGGATCACAAGCACCGGCTAACGATGGGACAATATAGAAAATAACAATATCGAGACCCAGCTCCATATTAATTATTATCATATATGTTAATTCCGCCATTTATATATGCATAATTTATTATACTCCTTATATTGCAAGGGGGATCCCATTGGTTGTTTACACATATGAAACCGAACACTGATAATATTATACAAATCAAATGGACAATAATTATTATAATACATTAAACACATCCCATTGTCCTTAGAACTCACTCGGTCACCAGCAATGAGTCACTGATTGGCCTTTCATACCCTAGCAACACCTGAGTGCATACTAGAATGAAAGTATCACCCCTTCCACACCGGGTGATCAAATCCAGGAGGTTCCCTTCTATAAGGAGCCCGTTCACTCTCTCTTCCCGCTCTCTGGCACCACATTGATTAAAGGGTAGTCCGCTGGGGAGAGCGCTGTCACTCCCCTAATGCATCGGGGCGCGATACGACAAATTCAACGCTCCCGGTTTATGATCAAAGAAGGATGTCCCATCGATCACACACTTTCCGCTCTCGTCCCGGGAAGATGCATCAACTATATTATGCACCACGCAATAGTTTCCATGGTTAGTTGTTGGAATGTTACGTCCTAGCAACATCTAAGGTCCTATCAGGATGGGCATCGATTTGTGACAGTGCACACTCATGTTGACTTTATAGTGATGCCCCACTGGGAGACCAGACCACCAGGACCAGGACCTGATATCCCACTCAGTCACATTATTCTGACACTGAGCGAACCAGTCCTTGCACTATCCTATTAATGCCAAGCGCCAGGCTTGGGAAGCGACAAGTATCAATATTATAAGTAATTGGTTTGACTCAACCGGGAACCGAACTCCCGTTCTCCCACATGCGAGGCATGCGCTCTACCAATTCGGTCACCGCCTCCAGTAGTTTCCATGAAGACATGGCTCATTATGAAAGGGAAGGACATTAAGCAGTTATTTCCCGATATAGGTGTTGGAACCTGAGACACTGCTGAGGAGTGAATGAGGCGAATATACTTTGATGCCACAGCGGGTTGATTAAACAACTTGATTAACTATCCCCCCCTCCTTAGCTATTAACTGCACCATGGTCATTATGTATTAAAAATACAATCTAAATGAATTTCAATATGTTTGTATCCAGCTGTAAAATATTCCTATTTACAGCATCGGTGGGAATTCAAATGTTCTATTACTGATCGGGTATATGTGACCAAGCGCATGTATGTGTATATATGTATATGTAAGTGCTGGGGGTGCCTGAGTGGGATGTAAATAGACATAGTGGTGCTGGCAGGGCTGTTTGTAAGGGGCACTCAGGGCTTACCCCCTCCCCCTCTCGTGGGTAGGATCACCACACTCAGACTCGAGGTTGATGGTGGCCAGGGGAGCCACCCAGCTTGGTGGTGGTGGGCAGACCACTGGTAACCATTCGAACCAGGAATGCTGGATCCCTATTGGTAGTGCAAAGAATGCTTGTTTCCCATTGGGGGAAAGGGGTGGGGTGATACACTACAATGAACCCACATACCATATAAATAATAAACCAGAGGGCTTGACTCTCTCTCTTCTTTTACACTTTATACTCTTCCTTTCTCTTTTTCTGTATTGATTTCACTATAGCCTGCCTACACAACCACAGAGCCGAGCTTTAGCCATTCTACAAAACGGGGGACCTAGTCTTTACATTATTGGTGACCACGACTAGTGGTAAATCTATTAGTTGAGTAGCGGATTCAACTTTACACATTGTGCTTGTTTGTTGTTGTTTTACGTCCTAGCAACATCTAAGGTCATATCAGGACGGGTACCGACTTGTGACAGTGCGCACTCATGGCGACTTTATAGTGCGGCTCCACTGGGAGACCAGGCCGCCAGCACCATGACATTTATAGTAAATATAATTTTATTTGTCGAATAATATATTTTGTCAGTGCCAAAACAATGGTCTTCAGTCCATAAGGTAGAACAGTTTGTAAGGATAAATAATGCTTGGTTAGAAATGAAATAATTGTAACTCAGCTAATAAGTTGATTGGTTGGTTATGAAGCTTTACGTCCTGGCAACATCTAAGGTCATATCAGGACCGCCCAGCTAATAGTAATTTGTCTGTTTGTTGTTGTTTTACGTCCTAGCAACATCTAAGGTCATATCAGGAAGGATACAGACTTGTGACAGTGCGCACTCATGGCGACTTTATAGTGCTGCCCCACTGGAACACCAGGTGGCCAGCACCATGACCTGATATCCCACTCAGTCACATTATGCTGACACTGAACCAACCAGTCCTTGCCTTATCCTAATAATGCCGAGCACCAGGCTAGGAAGCAACAAGTATCAATTTTTAAGTCATTGGTTTGACTCGACCAGGGCTCGAAGCTAATAGTAATAAGTGAAATACATTATATGTGTTCCACAACTATAGCTAGACTAGAAACGAAATAGTGGCTATAATCACAAACAATTATGGGGTAGCGGGTTAGGATGTCTGCATCAAATTAACCCGAGAAAGGAGCTTCCTGCGTGTGGTCGAGTATATTGAAGGGAATATCTTGCACAGTCCGATGGGTTTGAGCTTCTGTTGTTGTCTGAGATAAGTGTATTAGGTTGATTGTTATAACTTTCATTTTAAATGTATAACTTTTGAGATATTTGAAGTGTAAACACGCTAAATTAATTTTGGCAAGCACACAAAAATTAATAGGCTTCTGCAGGAAAAGGTTCTGCTTAGATTGCCTCAGTATTTCCTTTTGTGTGGTGACACAGGGTTAATAAGTGCACTGGTGTCTAAATTAGATACTTAGAATAGAAATTAGATAAGTGTTTTGGTTTAGAAAATTTGATGCGCCACAAGGCGCGGCGGCCGAATGAGTAAAGCGCAGGCCGCCCGTGCGGAAAGTCGGGAGTTGTCACTTCCTAGCCAGGCGCTCGACATTATTATGAGAGGGCAAGGACTGGTTGGCTTGATGTCAGGATAATGTGACTGAGTGGGATATCGGGTCATGGTGCTGGTGGCCTGATTTCCCGGTTGGGCAGCACTATAAAGTTGCCATCAGTGTGCACTGTCACAATAATAATAATAAAACATTTATATAGCGCCCGTTCCAGCAAGCCATTCTCAGGCGCTTTACATAACAAACAAATATACAGGAAAATAAATTTCACCTGGTTAAAAGGAGATTTAAACAAATGTGTCTTAAGACTTTTTTTAAAAGCACCCACAGATTTACAATCAGTGATATATCCTGGCAGAGCATTCCACAGTCTCGGGGCAGAAATACTAAAAGCACGATCCCCAAAGCCTTTGAGTCTGCTCCGAGGAATGCCTAACTGGCTGGAGACTGTGGAGCGCAGTGTTAGAACATTTGTTCTCTCCTGGAGCATATCTTTCATGTATTCTGGAGCCTGATCATGCAAGGCACGATATACAAGAAGCAGCACCTTGAAATCAATTCTCTTCTCCACAGGGAGCCAGTGTAATGATTTCAGCACAGGAGTGATGTGATCAAATTTCTTTGTACCCATCAACAACCTGGCAGCTGCATTCTGTATACGTTGCAGTTTTGAAATACTATGAGAGGGCATTACAATAATCCAGGCGAGAACCAATGAAAGCATGATTAACCTTCTCTAACGAGTCACATGTCAGGGCATCCTTGATGGATCTGAGATGTCGCAGTTGCATAAATGATGCCCCACAAGTTGGTACCCATCCTGATATGACAACAGACCAGGACGTAAAACTCCAACAACCAACGAACCGACTGGCCGCCCTTCGATCAGTGCCCGTTTGTGGGGTGGGGTGGGGCAGGGGGGGTTGTGAAGTGTGTTGGGGGAGGAGGAGGGCTGAGTGGCCCGGCGGGACCCCCCCCCCCCCCTCCCCTCCCATCCTGGGATGCGCAGCCTTCGTCTGCCGGCCACACTGTGATCGGCGCCCCGCCCAGCAGCGGCCGCAGGGGACATGACTCAACACTTGAGCAGACGGGGTGCGGTGGCCGGGTCGCTAGAGTGCAGGCCTCCCGTGCGGAAGGTCGGAAGTTCAATTCCACGTCGAATGAAACCAATGACATACAAACTCGATACTTTTCACTTCTTAGCCAGGCGTTCAGCATTATTATGAGAGGGCAATGACTGATTGGCTCGGTGTCAGGATAATGTGACTGAGTGGGATATTGGGTCATGGTGCCAGCGGCCTGGTCTCCCAGTGGGGCAGCACTATAAAGTGGCCATGAGTGCACACTGTGACAAGTCGGTGCCCGTCGTGATATGACCTTAGATGTTTCCAGGATGTAAAACTCCAAGCAGTCCCAAACAAGAGCACACGCGCACACCCCGCCCACATCCGCGACTTCCAGCACTGCCAATAAAGCCGCATGTGGGGGGGGGGGGGGGGAGCGGGAGGGGGGAGAGGGAGGTACAGTGCGCGTGCGCACTTACTCCCAATAGCCTTCACATAGAGGATCCACTTTCCTATGCGCCCTTCCCCCCATCCTCCCTTTTTTTCCCTTCCTTGTTTTTGGGGGTTGTTGCCTGAGAGGCATTCATTCATGCCCTTTCGGGTGGAGAAGCACTGTTGACTCGGCGTCTATAACAGAGGCAGGGAGGTCTTCTCTTCGGCTGGGTCTCAGGCCACTCTCATCGCACAACGCCAGCCATATCGCCATGACGGTGGGCGGGTTTTACTAACAAGACACCTACCGGAATAGCAAAGACGCCAATATAACTTATCTACAGAGCATGCGCACACAGACACTGCCCTCAACATTAATGAGCAGATAGGATAATCGAATGAGTTGAGCATCAGTCTCCCCTTTTGGTAGATCATGGAATTCGAATGCATGGGTTTGAACCCTGGTCGAGTCAAACCAATGACTTAAAAATTGATACTTGTCATTTAATAGCCAGGCACTCAGCATTATTAGGATGGGGTAAGAACTGGTTGGCTCCCTCTCAGGATGTGACTGAGCGGGGATATCGGGTCATGATGCTGGTGGCCTGATCTCCACTGGGGTAGCACTATAAAGTGGTCATGAATGTGCACTGTCACAAGTTGGCGCCTGTCCTGATATGACCTTAGATGTGGCCAGGATGTAATACTCCAATAACCAACCAACCAACTCAACATTAGTTCTTACCACTTCCGTTAGAGAGCAATAAGATGGATATAAGATAGAGCAGGCAACATATTGAGCTGCTACCCACAATATTAGTTCTTATCACTGCCGTCAGAGGGCGTGTTTAGTATTGAAAAACCTCTATAAGACATATTCTATGGAGCAGGCAACACATTCAGCTGCTACCCACAATATTAGTTTTGACCACTGCCGTCAGATGGCGGGTTGGCGGTGGAAATCCTCTATAGGACCTATTCCAGGGAGCCGGCAACATATTGAGCTGCTACCCACAATATTACTTCTTATCACTGCCGCCAGAGGGCGGATTGGTGGTGGAAATCCTCTCTGAGACCATGGCCTCGTTCAGGGTCCGTCTCTGAGGCGCCTCGGAGATGGCCATGACGTCACGCTAGTTTGAACGGCAAAAGCAGTTTGTTGTCTCGAAAATGGCCGCCCCCATAGGTGGCGGCCATTTGCAATGGAAAAGCTGCGCTGTGATTGGCTGAAAGCACTGAATATGGTGGCCATTTTCGAGGCGCTTTTCATCTCCAGTCTGAAAAGGGAGGCGTCTCCGAGACATTGGCGAGACGCACCCTGAACGCAAATAGGCCAAAAAGCATTATGGAGACATCTCCGCGGTGCCTCCGAGACGGACCCTGAACGTCCCCCAGAGAACATGCTGCGGAGTGAGCTGCTTCCCACATTGGTGAGAGGCTGTGGCTCGTCTATTGACCTGACCTCTGCTGATAATCTGGATATATTGTGAGTGCAAGTTCACAATAAGACTTCAAATGATAATACAGTTTGGAAACAGCTTGGAGGAGTTGTTTTTGTTAGAGCTAGTTATGTATTACAGTACATGGGATTTCAGTTTCAACTGATCAGAATGGCTACACTATTAAATGTGAACTGACTTACTGCATGTATTATGATCGTATTATGGGGTTTGAAGCCTGAGGCGCTCTGGAATGATTATGTTTGAGTCGAAATTCATTTCCCTCATACCACGGTCGTTATGTACCACATCTGGCAATAACTGCCTGAAATATCAATTTTCCCAGTCAATTTTGAGTGTGCACTCAAGGCGACTTTATAATGCTGCCCCACTGGGAGACTAGGCCGCCGGCACCATGACCCGATATCCAGACACAGTCACACTATCCTAATACTGTGCTAACCAATCCATGTCCTATCCTATTAATGCTGAGTGCCATGCTAGGTAGCGATAAGTATCAATTTTATAAGTCATTGGTTTGACTCGACTGGGATTCGAACTCTCGACGTTCTGCATGGGAAGCCTGCTCTCTACCGATTCGGCGGCCGCGTCCGGCCGTCGCGTCCGGTCAACAAGAAGAGACAACATAAACTAAATATTCAACCAGGAAGTTGAAAGGTTATGATGGGTTGGTGTACAGGTTACATGCGTCAGGAGGGACCCTCCATTCCTTGACTCGACCAGAAACCTTGACAAGATTGTTGATTAATTTCCTTATCCCCCGATGAAAAGGGAGGCAATAAAAAAAACCTGCAACGATGAATCATATGGAGGAAATATGCTCCAGTTACCGTGAGAGAACGATTGACGAAATTTCTTGTTGCATTCGGTGGTCATGTAGAGTTTGCACCATTTTTTGGAGATCGCACTACAGATCTGAACACAGTGCATGCTCGAACACAGTGCTGAAAGAACACAGTACAGACCTAAATATAATGCAGGACTTAACGATGTTTAAGACTGAGCACACTGCAGGACTGAACACAGTGCAGTTTCGAACACATCGCAGATCTGAGCACAGTACAGATCTGTACACAAACAATGTGCATGACTGAATATAGTATGAGACGAATACAGTGACCACCAGAACACAGTACATATCTGAACACAGAGCAGCCTGAACACCAGGCACACCAGGACACAGGGTACACCCGAACATAGTACACGCCTAAACACAGTGTACACCCACACACATAACACACCCAACGCTGGGTACACCCGAACACAGTGTATACTTGAAAAATGGTACATACCCGAGCACAGTGTACACCCAAAGACAGCACGCATCCAACAAAGTGGTGTACACCCAAGCACAGTGTACACCCAAACACAGCACGCATCCGACAAAGTGGTGTACACCCGAGCACAGTGTAGACCCAAACACAGCACGCATCCAACAAAGTGGTGTACACCCGAGCACAGTGTACACCCAAACACAGCACGCCTCCAACAAAGTGGTGTACACCCGAGCACAGTGTACACCCAAACACAGCATGCATCCAACAAAGTGGTGTACACCCGAGCAGTGTACACCCAAACACAGCACGCATCCAACAAAGTGGTGTACACCCAAACACAGCACGCATCGAACAAAGTGGTGTACACCCAAACACAGTGTACACCCAAACACAGCACACATCGAACAAAGTGGTGTACACCTGAGCACAGTGTACACCCAAACACAGCACACATCCAACAAAGTGGTGTACACCCGAGCACAGTGTACACCCAAACACAGCACGCATCCAACAAAGTGGTGTACACCCGAGCACAGTTTACACCCAAACACAGCACGCATCCAACAAAGTGGTGTACACCCGAGCACAGTGTACACCCAAACACAGCATGCATCCAACAAAGTGGTGTACACCCGAGCACAGTTTACACCCAAACACAGCACGCATCCAACAAAGTGGTGTACACCTGAGCACAGTGTACATCCAAACACAGCACGCATCCAACAAAGTGGGGTACACCCAAACACAGTGTACACCCGAACACAGTGTACACCTAAAATGTTGTACACATCCGAGCACATTGTACACCCAAAAACAATACACACCCAACGGAGTGTACACCCAAACACAGTGCACACATGACTAATGATACACACCTGAACATAGTGCACACCCGAACACAACTTACGACCGAACACAGTGCAACCTGTACACAATGTACACCCGAACCCAGTGTACAACTGAACACAGTGCACATCAGAAGACAGTGTACACCCGAACACAGCGTACAAAGGGACACAGTGCACATCAGAACACAGTACTCACCAGAGCAATGCATAGACCAGAACCTATAGCCTAAACTTCCTGGCCCATCAAACATCTACATCAGTCCCTCATCCACCAGTGTCCATCGCGGAGCCTCTCTCAGGCTGCCGAGGTCACCCTGCCCCCCTGGCGGTAAAGACCGGCCCTATCCCCCAGTCTCATCGCCCGGGGCCTGGGCCATGAAGCGCCGGTGTAAAGATTTCAAATTCCCCCCATATTCAAGTTCCCCCCCCCCCCCCCGGGAACTTGAAAACGTTTTCAAATTCCTCCCAGGGGAATTTGAAAACGTTTTCAAATTCCCTCCCTCGTTTTAACTTTCCCTCCCCCCCATTTTTGGGGAATTTTCTTTATTTTTGTTATTTTTTGTTATTTTTCATGACAAATATTATAATATACAGAGAATAGCACAATGGAAATTATTACTAGTACAATAAAACATATTTAACCACAAATGACACAAAAAGTCTCCAAGATGGTTAAGAAAAAAAAATTATAGGTCTGAAATTTAAAACGTTTTTTGAAGTTTTTTAAACAATTTTAAATTCCCGAAGGGGGGAATTTGAAAATAGGGGGAGGAATCTGAAAACTGTTTTTAAGTTCCCCCCTAGGAATCTGAAAACGTTTTTAATTTCCTCGGAGGGAAGTTAAAAACGTTTTCAGATTCCCGGGGGGGAACTTGGGAAGAGGGGGGGGGGTAAGTTGAAATCGTTACACCAGGGTGACGGACCCGGCGCTGCCTGAGCCGTTGTGTGTCCGAGAGACGAGGCAGGGCGAAGTCTGCGGAAACCGAGGAGGCAACGCTCACATCTTAGTCGCGGTGACCGAATCGGTAAAGCGCGGACCTCGCGGGCGGGAGATCAGGAGTTTGGTTCCCGGTCGAGTAAAACCAATGACTTATCAAATTGAGACTTGTTGCTTAATTGATACTTGTTGCTTAATAACAGAAGTCGGTCCCCAACTTGATATGACCTTAGATTTTGCCAGGACGTAAAAGTCCAATAACCAACCAATGTTGTATACATGCATCGATGTCCCAGTGTCATTCCAAGGCCCCCCAGCGGGTTTAGGAGGGCGGTAAGTCCGGGTATCGCTTTCAACAGTCGCACATACGACCCGACGCTCCGGCAACAAGCACACAGCTCTGATCCATTGATCCATGCATTTAATGTTTGTGTCGGTACTATCGGGGAAACTGCTGGTTGCTGGAGTTTTACATCTTGTCAACACCTAACGTCATATGAGGATGGGTACTGACCTCTGACAGTACACACTCACAGCAATAGTGCTGCCCCACAGGGAGATCAGGCCACCAGCACCATGACCCGATCTCTCACTCAATCTCATTATCCTGACACTGAGCCAACCGATCATTGTCCTATCTTAATAATGTTGAACACATGGCCAGAAAGTGAAAAGTATACATTTTCAAGGCATTGGTTTGACTCGACCAGTGTTCGAAGCCGTGGGTGAAAAACTGCTGTGGTTATTAAATGATATATTATGAGCAACAAGACATACCGATGCGCGGATAAAATGTACACATAGCAATATTGGCATACACTACTCCCTCACCACACCCTCCCACACACACACCTCCATCCTACCATACACACAGGCCGGCACATCTAGTTCACATCAGTGCATACAACCACAGCCCCCAGGTGTGCTACTTATCCATTCGGACTGAGAGCGGGACAATTCCGCAGGGTGTGTTCTGTCCCCCCTGAGCTGCTCGCGATATCTCTGCAGCGCCGGAGTGCTCGCCGGTCCAGCGCCGGTCCAGGCCCGCCTCGACCCGCTCCGCCCCGCCCCACACCGCCCCGCCCTGCCCGCCCCCTCCCCACCCGTACCTTCCCGCCACACCCTGCCCGTCCCTTACACGCCATACCCAGCCCAGCCATTCCTAGCCTCGCTCTGCCATGCCCCGCCCTGCCTGTCCACTACCCACCCCACCCAGCCCCGCCCAGGCATGGAAAGTCCAGACACAGGCTTCTAATTTACATTAGTTTCTAAACCAACCGCATGCTTCAGAACTTTCAATGTTAGACTGGCAGATATAGGCATATGGTCTGTTGAACAGGGAGACTTGACACTTGATGAGACTTGACGAGACTTGACGAGAGTTAGCGAGACCTGACGAGAATTGCCAAGACATGCCAACACATGAGGAGACTTGATAAAGAGAGACCTGAGAAGACGTGCCAAGATTTGCCCGGAATTTATGAGACTTGCCAAGACTTGAGGAGAATTGACGAGAGAGACCTGACAAGACCTGACGAGACTTGATGACATGTAAGGAAATTAAATTCACTATAGCTCCTGCATTACAATTAATGACGGCTCACAAACGTAATGCTATGTCAGAGGACATCCAAGCTTCCGCATTACTTTTTGGGTTCGTTAAACAAACAACAAAGTCATTATCTACCTGTCCTTAGTGTGAAGTAACTGTTATATTAAATGGCCAACCTTTGAGATATTTGAAGTTTAAAGATGTAACATTAGTTCTTGCAAGTACGCCAACATTCTGACACAATAGGTTTCTGTTGTAACAGGTTCTATTAAATTGACCCAGTATTCCCTTCTGTGTGGCAACTAATGTTTAATCAGTGCAACATTATTTAAGTTAGATATTTAGGCTCATATCTAGATAACTGCTTCGGTTATGAAAATTGGATGTTTCATTGGATTATGCAGCTTTAAACTCCTACGTTAAGTACTTATCGATATAGTAAATTGATTGTCAGAATCTATCTTGCTTTAGCTTCAAGTAATTTTTATTTTACATGGCTAACTTTTGAGATATTTGAAGTGCAAATATGTCAAATTAGTTTTGGCAAGCACGCCAAAACTCTAACACCATAGACGTTGGCAGTAACAGGTTCTATTACATTGACTCAGTATTCCCTTATATGTGGCGACAAATGCTTAATAAGTGCATTAGTATCTAAGTTAGATATGTACAATCAAATCTAGATAGTTGCTTTGGTTTTTGAAAATTTGATATTTCATCGGACTATGCAGCTTTAACAATGCAGAGATCTGCGCCGTGGCCGACCACAGTTGGTGTGGAGGAGTGATCAGGGGCCATACCCCCCCCCCCCCCCCCCCCCCCCCCCGGTTGGATTCTCAACAAGAGTAGCAGGCGCTTCCCAGCAGTTGCCAACAACCGGCGTTCTCTTATTCCCAAAAGTAAATATCTGAACCATAGGCATGGAAAGTGGCTATGGGAAAATGTCACCCGATGCACAATCAACAAAGCACTTCAAAGAGTTCCATGTGTTGTAAATCCACCAGCTCTACCCACTCTCTACTATGCCCATCACCTCTATAGACCTGGCAAACTTATCGACCCAACACACATCAGCTGCTCTCTATTTGGACACTGGCTTTGAGGCAGTCGCACATACCCACCACTAGTTCCATTACAGAGCGAGCAGTTTACACAGCACACCACGTGACCAGGTCCCAGGCACTACCAGCCACAATAAACAGGAACCAGCTTCACCAAACAGCACAGTTGAGGCATGGTCCACTCAAGGCAAGATCCCAAATAACCCCGCCCGATAACAGCAATCCGGGAGCACATGGTTAGCCAATCCCCACTCTAGGTAATTACTACATGAGGAAGCACCAATTAAAGTTGCATGGTCCGATGGCGTTTGAATTGTTGTCTTATTTTTTAGATAAATATATCAAATGTTATGAGCTACTAATCGTTATGAGCTACTAATCATTAGTCTGGATTCATTTTGATGAAAACTGACTAGTTTTGAAGCAATTTGAGCTGAAAGAACCCAAAATAATTTTGACAAGCTTGCCAAACGTCCTGTGGCTATGAGCCAGCTGGTCACCTTGCAGTGACCATGTGATGTGAGATGACCTACTAATCCTGGAACCTGACAGGGCTGTAGGTAGGTATTTCTGTTTGGGGTTTGAACATTCTGGGAATGGATTGGTGCCATAGGCCCATGACATTAGTGTTTTTAACCAAATATTATTTTGTAGAAAGGTTAATTTGATATATAATTATATCTATCGAATTGACCAAGTAGCATCGAATATCCAACATCACATATACATCGGTATATGATTGACATCATCCCAATGGCAGAAATTTGAAAACATCAAACTATTCAACCACCCACCAAACTGCACATTCTATGATTCAGCCAACCCTGAGCATTAATGGTGTGACGGGATCCACTGCAATTGCACAGGTTTCTGGGTTTAATTCTATGATTGCAGCAGCCGTTCTGGTCATGCCTATATGTTATTGTTTGGACGGGATCCATCGCAAATACGCCGTTCCACAGAGTATGAGTTGGAGGACAGCCTGGGGTCATAGCATCATATCAGTTTCTACACTCACCTATGACAAACTGCATGCTCTGCGATCCCGAGTCGTCCCCCGGCGCATACGCTGCGGAATGGCTGCTGCCGTCATAGCGTTGAACCCAGAACCCAACGCATTTGCATTGGATCCTGTCCAAACGATAACGCATGACCAGAACAGTTGCTGCCATCATAGAATTAAACCTGGAGATGTAAGCAATTGCGGCGGATCCCATCAAGCCATTAATCCTCAGGTCTGTCTGGATCGTAGAATATGGCTGCTGCCATCATAGCATTAAGCGCAGAATCCTGCGTATTTCTGATGGATCCCATCCAAATGATAACGCATAGGCACATCCAGAACGGCTGCTGCCATCATAGCATTAAAACCGGAAAGCTGGTGCGAGTGACACTGGTCTATATCCGGTGGAGGCGAGGAGTCCACAGGTGGTGCCACCAGTACAGTGTTGGCTCTTACGGAGTATAACAATAATAATTCCCATACGCATCTTTATACTCGCATGATTCGTCATACATCACATATATATGAGAACTTCAAACTCCCAGACTTACTGATTAGCTTCTACATGCAACCTTCATATTACAGTATGTGTTGGGGGGATGTGTTACCGCAAGAATTGGTTGGTTGGTTGTTGGAGTTTTACGTCCTGGCAACATCCAAGGTCATATCAGGATGGGTACTGACTTGTGACAGTGCCCACTCATGGCGACTTTATCTCACTGCCCCACTGGGAGACCAGGCCGCTTGTACCATGACCTGATATCCCACTCAGTCACATTATCCTGACACTGAGCCAACCAGTCATTCCCTAACCTAATGATGCTGAGCATCTGGCTAGGAAGCCAAAAGTATCAATCTTTAAGTCATTGCTTTGATTCGACAAGGGTTCAAACCCGTGGGTTCGAATCCAAGCAAAGATTGGCAAGGACATGTATGACTGAGGAAGGTAGAACCTAATGATCAACAAAATACATTCTTCTTTTTAATATATAGGAGAAACTCAAACTCATCGCACTTTGCAACATTTATGATGCAATAGGCATATCTAAAAGTCTGGGCATATCGACGTATCGTTTCACCCATATGCCATGCCATATCAGGTGGCATTGCATTACCTGGTTGGGCACCTAGAACAGCACATTACCAGACGCAGTAGCCGAATCGGTAGAGCGCACGACACCCTTGCGGAAGGTCTGAAGATCACTTCCTGGTCAAGTCGAAGCAATGCCGTACAAAATTGATACTTGTCGTTTCTTAGCCAGGCGTTCAGCATTATTATGATAGGGAAAGAACTGGCTGGCTTGGTAACAGGATAATGTGACCGAGTGGGATATCAGGTCATGGTGTGGTGGCCTGGTCTCCCTGTGGGGCAGCACAATAATGTTGCCATGAGTGCGCACTGTTACAAATTGATACCCATCCTGTTATGACTTTTGATGTTGCCAGGATGGAAAACTCCAACAACCAAACAACCAAACAACCAGACCAATGGAAGGTAACCATGCCAAAAGTAGCCAGATAACACACCACACAGCTACGTACAAGCCTATGATATGTAAATAGGAGTAGACTAGTCTAGTGATAAGAGTAGAACAAAATAAAATAATACATATATTAGGCTACTAACCATACCAAGCAATTATCTATCTGCTACTGAAATGCAGGCAATCAAATACCTTATCAGCACCTATTGCATGGTAAGATAGCACCAACACTACAACTGGCCAGCATTGAAAACAAGCCTGGGTACACATGCTTATATGCTATGGACAGTATAAATACAGCCTCAATTAAAAAAAACACCAAAAAAAACACATTAGTGACACTTTATGTGATCACTTCGAGTCATATGTTCTATGAAAGTTGGCATGACATAGGCCATTAAATTGAGCATAATACTTATAGATTGAACGTCGATGACTAACTGTGGACCATTGCCAGTGAACTTTATGGATCTCAGACGGAATTTTATCAGAGCAGACGACATTTTCGGCACGAGCAGACGACAAAGGGGGAGTTGTGCTCCGACGATGGACGCAGCGTTTTTCCCCACTCAATTTCAAGGTCGTGTCGGATTGAGTCTGCGTTTGTGAAGCAGAACCAGGTCACGCCTCACTGCCCCGACTCCTCTAGACAACTGATTGGTTGTTGGAGTTTTACATCCTGGCAACATCTAAGATCATATCAGGCCAGGTACCGAATTGCGACAGTGCACACTCATGGCAACTTTATAGTGCTTCCCCACTGGGAAATCAGGCTGCCGGCATATCCCACTCAGTCAAATTATCCTAACACTGAGCTAACCAGTCCTTGCCCTATCCTATTAATGCCGAGTGCCATGCAAGGAAGCGACAAGTATCAATTTGATAAATCATTGGTTTGACTCGACTGGGAACCAAACTCCCTAGGCATGGGTGGCATGCGCTCTACCGATTCGGCCACCGCGCCCGGTACACGACTTCGGAGTTGGCAAACATTGATACCCGCATCACTGGAGCCGGCTGTCATTCTAGGGGCCTGTTTCCCTCTTGATGACTCAGTCTAAAGGCCCGGTCACATACACATTAGTAGATGTAGTTGAACGTAGTGGAGGCTAACGTAGTTCACAGTAGTTCAACGTAGTTCAACCTAGTTCAATGTAGTTCAAAGTAGTGCAACGTAGTGCAATGTACCGGCATCCGTACTTCTCCGCGATGAGAACGTGATAAGAACGTGTGTGGGCAGTGAGTTCCGATTTAAGCTTTGGACATGTTCAAAAGGGAGGTACGTTTGAGGCAGACATAGCCACCGTGATGAGAATGTACTTTAGCGTACTCTAGCATACACTAGGTACTTCTTAATGTACTCTAGCATACTCTTGCACAAAACCTTGGCCGTTCTGGCATGGTCACAGAGCCGTTAGTGGACAAAGTTGAACGTAGTTGAACATAGTGGAGGGTAACGGAGTTCAACATAGTTCAACGTAGTTGGACGTACCGGGATCCATACCGTAACATACCGGGATCCATCCGTAACGTATTTATCCGTACTATTAGGTGGGTCGTCAACCAAAACCTGCCGTACCTTAACATAGTTTAATGTAGTGATAGCACGTTAGACCCATGTTAATCTATCCTACGTTCAACTACGTTCAACTACGTCCACTAACGTGTATGTGACCTGGGGCCGTATGCAGGAGTCAGTGTTAGCGGGTTTTGGTGTTAGAGCCTGTTACCGTTTAGCTATCACCGAAGTTGGGAAATGTGTCAAGTCGTATGCAGGAGCGCATAACACTTTCATTATAGGTAAACGTGAATTTATTTATAGATTTGGGAGATCCCTCTGCGTCTGAACCCATATATTAGGCTTAAATCTATTAAATGCTATCATATTTAACAGAATTAAATACGCAATAAGTGAAATTTGAGGAAATTAACCCTAAATTCGAAGCAATATTAACGCTGCTTCCGTAATGGCGGCGATATTAATGTTTATATTTTCGAATCGACGAGCGTAAACAAAACAAATCGCTAATACATTGCCGCCAATGCGCAAACGTCGGCCAGTATGGATGTCGACGTCGACGCGGCGGTTGCGACGGCGGCGATTTGTTTACTTTACGTTCGTCGATTCGAAAATATAAGTATTAATATCTCTGCCGTTACGGTGGCAGCGTTAATATTGCTTCGAATTTAGGGTTAAATTGATAAAATTTCACTTATTGCGTATGTAATTCTGTTAAATATGACAGCATTGAATAGATTTGGGCCTAATAAACTCGCTAAACCTAATATTTTTTAGGGGTACGGTAACACCGGTTAAGGCTTTGGTGTTAGACCTAACACTGACTCGTGCATACCATTTTTTCGCCGCTAACCCGGAATTCCCGCCAAACACCGTTTTACCTCGCTAACACTGACTCCTGCATACGGCCCCAGGGCAGTAGTAACAGTTGGCACGACCATGGCACACACACTGTAGGCCCAAATAACTGCATGGTCACTCACAGGCGACTATTAATAGAGGCACCGGATGCGGTGGCCGAACCGGTAGAGCACAGGCCTCCCATGTGGGAGATCGGGAGTTCAATTCTCAGTCGAGTGAAACCAATGACTAACACAATTTATACTTGTCGCTTCCTAGCTTGGTGCTTGGCATTTAATAGGATAGGACAAGGACGGGTTAGCTCAGTGTCAGGATAATGTGATGGAGTGGGATATGAGGTCCTGGTGATGGCAGCATGATTTGCTAGTGGGGCAGCACACTGGCACAAATCGGTGCCTGTCCTGATATAACCTTAGATGTTGTCAGGACATAATTTGATAAGTCATTGATTTGACTCAACCAGGAACCAAACTCAAGACACTTCAACACGCGAGGCCTGCGCTCTACTGATTCGGCCACGGCGACAGTGGCAAGAACCAGCCGATCACTGGGCATGTTCCATGGAAAAGGTCTATTGCATTGTGGGTTTCAGTGTAGGATGGAGGCGGAGGTGGGGGGGCTATAGTAGAATATATACTCGAGTAAATTTCATTTTCAAGTCACGAGTTTGCAAGGCTCGGTGTAAAAAAAAGTCAATACGGTAGCAGCAGAAGCAGTGAAAGACACGACGGCAAAGGCAAATGGACAGGGCTCTCTATCATAGCGGGTGCTAGGGGCTCTGGGATTAAGTTACGGGGTGTCATCTCCAGTTAACCACGCGCCATAACTCCACGTGCACGTGTTACTAACATCCCAACCAACTCGCCATGTGTCACTACAGATTCATCACAACTTGACGTAAATGGGTCGCAAGACTGTAGTGTAGTGACCAACTCGAACGCCTTAAGTCCTGTTTCTCGACCGACGAGTTTATTCAGTTACCGGTCACACGCAGTGCCTTCGTGACCACCCGGGTTCTTTGCCGGGTCAGTATCCCCCCCCCCCCACCCCAACCCCACGTACCTTACACATGTAACATAAATAGATTGCAATTTTGCACATCCTATCAAACATCTGAAGTCACATCCGACAATGAGCAATTATGGTGGTTTTATAGTGATGCACCAGTCGGAATACCCTGCTGCTGGCATAATGATATAATACCCCACCCTTTCATAGTGTGCTGATAGACAGCCAACCAGTCATTGTCGTGTGTTTGCAAATTAGAGGGCTAAGCAAGGTAGTGGACCTATATCAATTGTGTAAGTCTTCTCTTGACCTGCCGAACTGTAAGCAGACGCTGTACCCACTTGCTATCCCATCCAGAATGAACGAGTAAGAAGTGTGTCTCAAAAGATCATTTTCACCAGATTTTAACCTATGTCCCGGTGGTAAATAACGGTAAAGCATAATACATAAATATACAATCAGATATCTCGAACAATTCTCTAGCCTGCCTCTTTTATGTTGTTGTCTACTGTGGCAAATACGTTCAGTACTTTTTTTTTTTTTTTTTTTTTTTTTTTTTTTTGTCCATTAGTTGTTTAAGCAGGGGAAATTTCAGTCATAGACGACTGGTCTTCCTCATTCCACTGCTGGTCGATAGAAAGCCCGAGCCTACACTTTTACCGACCCAAGGGATTTTTAACCTCCCACACCACATAGACATGGTATGAGAGCAACTGGCCTTTGATGACGCTGTAAGTTATCCACAGCGGTGGAAATCCAAATTGGCAGAGTTAATAACCGATTTCCATGTCCACCCTACCCTCTGATAGCAGCGGTAGAACTTATGTTGTGGACAAAAGCTTACTGGAGTATACACTGATGGAAAGGTCTTGTAGAGGATTTCCACCACCAACCAACCCTCTGACAGCAGTCAAATAAGTAATGTTGCAGGTAGTTCATTATCATTCTCTGTGGAAAAGGCCTATTAGCCGTATCCCATTTATCTCCTGATCAACAACAGTGTATCCCCCCTAAAGGAATTAATCGAGACTACTGCCCCTCAGTTTTAATCTGACCAATTCTCCTGACTTCTAGGAACTTGTGGCCCTGAGCTACCCGGATGTCATGGCACCGTCTAGTAGCACCTAGAGAATGAGGTGAGGTGCGCATGATGTATGGGGAAGCTATATTTGATTGCGGTAGGAGGCTGTGCTCGGTGGGGGAGGGGGTCCACGTGTTAGAGAAATGCAATATTTTGAAGACGGGTATAAGTAGTGAGCAATGAGGGTCTAAATCAAATCATCTGAAGTCTGCCGGACACCGTACAAGTTTCCCGATTCTGAACAGCCCTACCACACATATGCCTGTGGGATTTGCGACCAGCAGTCCGAGAAGGGTAAACAGCAACGAGTGGAGGAACCCCAACCAGCTCTTACATGGCTACTGTGTCGATTTAAAGCCCCAGTCACACATACCCAGACGAGCCCCGGATTTTTAGCCGGACCACCCCCGGACCACCCCCAGACCACCCCGGACGGCACCGCATAGAATCGCTATTTTTGGTCGTTTTTGCCTCGCGTCATATTCAGATGAATAAATACTTTACCAAAAAAACACAAAAAACCTGAATTTGACAAAACTGGTGGGCAGAGCAGCAGGCATTAAGTGAATGGCACCTGCATCTCCCGACAAGGGCGCCACTCTGCGGTCAATGCACGCACTACCTGTGATGGAGAGCGATGACTTGGAGCTTTAGTAACCCAATGGGGCGGCCCCTTGGGTGATGCTGATATGGGCGATGTCATGCTACCCCTCTCTTTCATATGTCACACTCACACACATACATCGCCCAACTAGCATCCATTATCTGGGTCACAACTACTGGGAAACTTGCCAACTGCCAATACACATCCTCCCAGTTTCTGTCTACTGGTCCTACGAGGAAAGACTGGAGCTGTGACGTTTCCCACAGGTGTGTATATATGGTGGAGCTGTTCAGAATTGGGAAACTCGTAAAGTGTCCGGCAGACTTTAGATGATTTATTCTAGACCCTCATTGCTCACTGCGTATACCCATCTTCAAAATATCACATTTCTCTAACACCTTCGCCCCGCACCCTGAGCATGGCCTCCTACTCAACTATATCCCATATATTGAGCCTAAACTATGAATCTGGAAACACAGTTTCTAATGGCACAACTTAGTAATGACGGTGCTTTACATTTGTGTTTGAATTGGGTTCCAGTGAAATGGTGCTCACTACTATTCTATGTTAAATAAAGCTAAGATTCCATATACGCGGCATACGGTATACGTTATCGAATGCGCCATAGATAACCATGACCTTTTTGTTCTTTTTTACTCAAAATTGATGAAGAAAAGTCAAAGTTGCAGGTTACTCTATGGGGTCTTTAGCGACCTCTATGACCAGCAAACCTCTATCATAGACCAACATTTTTTTTCTTCTTCAAAATATGAATCGTTTTTGTCTCATTTGAGTGCCTCTTCGATGAGCGGACACTTTCCATGTAAGGACAATATTGGTCTGGATCCAGAGTTGTCTGTTGAAGACAGGTACTTCTGCAGTGTACTGAATAACAGCTAAATTCCAGGGGTTACCATAAAGAAGTAATAGTATCCGGGTATTGCAGTACCTCTGATACCTTAGGTGTTAAATACCTCAGGGAGTTTGACGCCCCTGCCTTGCAAAGTTGTAAACCACTGCCTTGTGGTACAGGTTCTTGATAGAACCAAAGGCTAAGGGAGTAACCCCTAACAGAAAACCATGTTACCGTGGCAGCATTAAGGGTGGTGATGAATGGAAGTCCCAACATCTCCAGACCAGCCACTGCAGGGACAAATAATTTGTGCCTGTCTTGACGTGTTCTTGCCGGTGTGAGACCTCTATTTGCTCCCCGAGAGAGTGCCGCTAGTAACTTGCAAAAGCCAGCAGCACTTCAACACTTTGCAAGCAGCTTTTAGGAAATGTCCAACCGCATGAAATAACATCACTCTCACAGCAGAGATTTAATTGGAGAGCGGCGGTTAACTAATGAAAGCAGTCTTTGTCGCATTGCGACTGACAGCATGATGATGATGATGATGATGACCGTAAAGAAGATTATTTAGCGCCACACACAACAAAATTATGATAAATAAACTGACCCTTTCTTGATGTGCTGGTCTATAGTCGGGGCATACAGATGAATATATACTTACCTGGAAAGGAAACAAACAATAGGTTAGGTAAGTACATTTGGAACTTGGGATACAAGTGCATTAGTCAATAATCGCTGACAGTTTATTATTGTGAAATGAATACTGAGAGCAAGTCTTAGTGTAAAGGGGGTTTACGATAGTAAAATGCGCCAAGTTGATAAATGTAACAGCAGGAGATAAAGTCCAGATACAGACGTCTGGTTGGGAATAGACCAGTGGAAGCCATTAGGTTCGCATTAAAAAAAAGACACTTTTGAAAAATTTAACGATGCCTTTAGAGTGCATTGATTTTTATCATCGGCTATTGGACGTCAAACATATGGTCATTTGACCATATTTCTTTGGAGGAAAGCCGCTGCAGCCTCATAGGCTACTCTTTCCGATAAGCAGCAGGGGGTCTTTTGTAGGCACTTTCCCACAGACAGGACAGCACATACCACATCCTTTGATGAACCAGTTGTGGACCACTGGTTGGAACGGAAAATAGCTCAAACTGCTAATGGGTCAGTTCCTTTCCAACTACCGAGTATGAAATTACACCTGGTCACAGTTCCAGTCCTTCGTCAGGAACCAATGGACAGTTCCTTTCCAACTACCGAGTATGAAATCACACCTGCTCACAGTTCCAGTCTTTCGTCAGGAACCAATGGACAGTTCCTTTCCAACTACTGAGTATGTAATCACACCTGCTCACAGTTCCAGTCCTTCGTCAGGAATCAATGGACAGTTCCTTTCCAACTACTGAGTATGTAATCACACCTGCTCACAGTTCCAGTCCTTCGTCAGGAACCAATGGACAGTTCCTTTCCAACTACTGAGTATGTAATCACACCTGGTCACAGTTCCAGTCCTTTGTCAGGAACCAACGGAGTCTAACTCCACACTTAAAGCGACATGAGGTCATATCACAAGTCCCCAGCCTGATATCTGAATCCTCACAGCATAGATTTTCTATATTTTTTAACATAGTCTAACACTTTAATAGGTATATTTTAAAGAATTTGAAAAATAGCGCACATTTCCAGCTTCACTTTGTGAGAATGATGATTACTCACTATACATTAACAGTTGGCACTGAGAATGCTAATTAACTTAATGACAGGCAGCTGAACAGACGCCACGTGGCTCGTCAGTGAGCCGAAAAGAGAATGAGCTTCAGGCAGTTGTTCAAGTTGATTATCCTCTTTGTTTTTTATAAGTGTTTCTCAAGTAAGTGTCAAATGGAGGTGACAACATCTACCGGCATACTTCCACATGTCAGACCATATCTAGACGAGGATTTACGCTTCTGATGCAGAAAGAACCATGCTAACTCAAAACGAGGCTACGTCACTAATTTCAGTGCTTCCATTTCGCTCTTTACCAGTATAGGGACACACCAAACCAGCATGCATTACAACCAGACAGACGGGATGGTCGAATGAGTAGAGCGTCCGTCTCCAGTTTTGGTAGATCATGGGATTCGAACCTAGTTGAGTCAAACCAATGACTTCAAAATTGATACCTGTAGCTTCCTAGCCTGGCGCTCGGCATTATTAGGATAGGGCAAGGACTGGTTGGCTCAGTGTCCGGATAATGTGACTGAATGGGATATCAGGTCATGGTGCAGGTGGCGTGGTCTCCCAGTGGGGAAACACTATAAAGTAGTCATGAGTGCACACTGCCACAAGTCGGTACCCATCCTGATGTGACCTTAGATGTTGCTAGGGTGTAAAACTCCAACAACCAACCAACCATGCATTAAAACAAAAAAGTCCATGAACGGTCATTATCGATTCCAACCAGGTGGCAACGTTTTCTTAACATTGACAAGGCTCACATACATGAGAAGCAAATCGTGGTGTACACAGCAAATAAATGTAAAGGGTGTAACCAACTGATTCTTCACCATCAGCAATACAGTGTGGGTTGGTTGTTGGAGTTTTACTTCCTGGCAATATCTAAGGGCATAATTATTGACTTGTGACAGTACACAATCATGTTGACTTTATAGTGCTGCCCCACTGGGAGACCAGGCCACCAGTACCATGACCAGATATCCCACTCGGTCACATTATCTTGACACCGCCAACCAGTCCTTGCCCTATCCTAATAATGCCAAGCGTCTGGCAAGGAAGCAAAAAATATAAATTTTTAAGTCATTCTTGTGTGGCTTATTCTGGCGTGTGGCACCAGGTGGGGCCTATGACATGCCCGCAGGCAGATCAGTTGGTTGTACATTTAAGTTAGAACTGCTCGGCATCAACCAGCCCAGGGTCACCTGGGAAGGGCTCAATCTCTAACCACTTCAGACACACCATCTAGAAACTAGCCATTTTACAATCCTTAAGTCAAAAACATATATAATAAATATCGAAAATAGACCCAAGACTTGGTGAATGTAGACTTGGCAGGATTGCACGCCTCTTCTAAAAAAATCCATTTTGGCATTCAGATGTATCTTAAAATAAACGCGGGGTGAAATGATGTGGTGTTATTAAGGCACATGTCTCAGAGGAAAACATTTAAAAAAATTGTTTTTACGAATGCAAGATCTGATTGAAGACATTCGGAAATGAACAAAAACAACAGTAAAATAACCTAAATAAAAACACACCGTTAAAGTGTTCTCTGAAATGGCATTGAGAATATAATAAATGCTAAGCGGAAGGACCTTTGCTTTAAGTTGAGATTCCGGCAGAGCACCAATTCTGACGAATTCTAAAACTTCAAAATCGGACTGCAGAACATTTAGAGCTGTGGAATCGTTTTTGTTGTTGTTGTTTTTGTTGTTGTGGGGAATGTGAGGGTGTGTGAATGTTTTCTGTGTGTGTTCCAAGAGTGGCCTCCCAAGCACGGTGGCCGAATCGGGAGAGTGCAGGCCTCGCATGCGGGAGGTCGGGGGTTCGTATCCCGGTCGACTCAAACCAATGACTTATACAATTTATACTTGTCGCTCCATAGCCTGGCATTTGGCATTAATAGGAGAGGGCAACGACTGGTTAGCTCAGAATCAAGATAATATAACCAAGTGGGATATCAGGTAATGGTGCCGGCGGCCTGATTTCCCAGTTGGGGCAGCACTAGAAAGCCACCATGAGTGCACACTATCACAAGCCGGTACCTGCCCTGATATAAAGATAAATGTTGCCAGGACATAAAACTCCAACAACCAACCAATCAAGTGTGGCCACTAGGTGGCGTGTCGGGTATCCGGCGCCCTGAATGGGTCCCCGTCCCGTGAACCATTGGGGAATAACCCTCCAACCACTATGTGGGGTTCAGTGCTTGCTGTGGTCCTTTCATCCTCTGTTCAGCGCTAATATGGACCCGACAATGTATTCATATATTATGGATAACATGCTAAATGAATAGAGTGTTTACATAATTGAATTGTTCACAATTTTGGCGCGTTTGATAAGTGATTTGCTTGTTGGTGGCACCCCAGACGCCAGCCCGTAGAGAAAGAGATGTTGTGTCCTTCGTGAAATATTCATTCAGTCTGCTTGCAAGCTAAGCATCTCCAATAGCCAACCTGCTTATCTGTAGGATATAAGTCATAGCTTAGTTGGAGAATGTACCTTCAGTGATGAACTAGGCCTACTTCTACTCCTACTCCTACTTCTACTCCTGCTGTGGTTGTGAGAATGGTAAGAATTTCCGTGTGTAATTCTTGGTACAGCTTACTTTTGCTGCTGTCTGGCCCCCCGCCCCTTTATTTTGTTGGTATCGGGATTAGGTTGATTGGTTGATGGAGTTATACATCCTGGCAACAACTCAAGGTCAGATCAGGACAGGTACCGACATGTCACAGTGCACACCCATGGTAACTTTATAGTTCTGCTCCACTGGGATACCAGGCCGACAGCACCATGACCTGATATCCCACTCAGTCACATTATCCTGACACTGAATCAACCAGTCCTTGCCCTAGCCTAATAAGCGCCTAGCTAGGAAGCGACAAGTATCACTTCTTAAATCATTTGTTTGAACTTGTGGATTCGAATCCCACGATCTACCAAAACGGGAGTCGGAGGCTCAACTCATTCAGCCATACGGACTGATTGTATCTGGATTAGAGAGCTGGTTGTTGTTTTGGCACCGATCGACTCACCACAATGTCTGGGCACCTGTCTGTGTAGATTCTGTGGCTGAGGCGTGGCAGGTAAGGGGGGGGGTAGTAGTAACATTTGTTTTATCAATTGAAGCACGCTTTAAAAAAATAAATTTTGCTGCATCAATTAAAGCACTCTTTCTTAATATCTACCGGATGCGGTGGCTGAATCGGTAGAGCGCAGTCCTTCCGTGCGGAAGGTCGGGAGTTCAATTCTCGGTACCAATGACTTACAAACTTGATACTTATTGCTTCCTAGCCAGGCGCTAGGTATTATTAGGAATGGGCAAGGACTGGTTGGCTCAGTGTCAGCATAATGTGACTGTGTGGGATATCGGGTCATGGTGCTGGTGGCCTGGTCTCCCAGTGGGGCAGCACTACAAAGTCACCATGAGTGAGCTCTGCGACAAGTCGGTACCCGTCCTGATATTACCTTAGATGTTGCTAGGACGTTAAACTCCAACAGCGGAACGAAGAGACGCATAAATATTCTCACATCACAGGTTTCCGCAATAACAGGTTACATTACATTTACTTAGTATTCCCAATTATGTAGCAACAAATGCCAAAGGAGTGCACCAGTATCTAAGTTGGATATGCATGATCAAATCTAAGTATTTTGGTTCCCCCAATGTTTGTTTGTTTGTTGTTGTTTTACATCCTAGCAACATCTAAGGTTATATCAGGATAGGTGCCGACTTGTGACAGTGCACACTCATGGTGACTTTTATAATGCTGCCCCCCCCCCCCTCCTGGGAGACCAGGCTGCCAGCACCATGACCTGATATCCCACTCAGTCACATTATCCTAGCACTGAGCCAACCAGTCCTTGCCCTATCCTAATAATGCCGAGCGTCTGGCTAGGAAGCGACAAGTCATCGGTTTGAACTCGACCAGGGTTCGAACACACAAACCCATGGGTTCGGATCCTCCGATCTCCCAAAACAGGAGACGGACGCTCAACTCATTTGGCCATCCCGACTGGTCTTCCCAGAATGCTATGCTTTCATCGGCTTAAAGATATTCGCCATAAAGGCTACGCTTGACAAACTCCCAATTCGAGCTATTCCAAGACGAGAGCGTAGAAATGAACAGGAAGCCACAAGAAAAGCACGGTTCAATGATTCCACATCTAGCGAGATTAAATCACGTGGTTCATTGAGTCGCCATCTAACCTAATTATGCACATGGACGAGTGGAGTTAGTCCCGGAAGATTAAAGCTGCATAGTCCGATGAAGCATCAAATTTTCAAACCAAAACAATTATCTGGAATTGATTCTACATATCTAACTTAGATACTCATGCATGTATTAAGCATTTGTTGCCACATAGAAGGGAATACTGAGGCAATTTAATAGAACATGTTACTGCTAAAGCCTATGGTGTCAGAGTTTTGGCAAGCTTGCCAAAACTAATTTGACCTGTTTGCACTTCAAATATCTCAAAACATAACTGTTTAAAATAAACAGGACTTGAAGCTAAAGTAAGGTCGATCATAATGGTCAGGTTAATCTATTTATCTCCGAAATTTACAGAAACTCAACACCATCGGACTATGCAACTTTAAACCTGCGGATGGAAGAACAAGAACCAACCGCCCTGATCTTAAGGAAGGCACCACATTAGCCAGTTCTACATACAACCGCCAACACAGTTTGTTTGTTGTTTTATGTCATAGCAACATCGAAGGTCATATGAGGAAGGGCACCAACTTGTGACGGTGCACGCTCATGGTGACTTTATAGTGCAGCCTCTGGCACCATGACCCAATACCCCACACAATCACATTATCCTGACACTGTGCAAACCAGTCCTTGTCCTATCCTATTAATGTCAAACACCAGGCTAGGTAGTGGCAAGTATCAATTTTAAATGTCATTGGTTTGACTGGGCTGGGATTCAAACTCCCGACCTTCCGCACTGGAAGCCTGTGCTCTACCGATTCGGCCACTCCCGTCCACGACCCCCTCATACCTGCTGACACCAACACGGTCAAAGTCAGCATCTTTGATAAACCAGTCTATCGACTATTCACATATATATTTAACAAGGTCATTCCGCCATTAGACTTACAGGATGCACCTATCAGGGACTGATATTAAACCTGGTGAATCCACCTTGCAGCTAATTTCATATTAATTTATGCTAGCTAAAACTGGGCTGATATTAAACCTGACAATGGCATTGAAGCTAATTTGATAATATTTTATGATAGGTAAAAATGGACTGATATTAAACCTGACAATGGCACGTTGCAGCTATTTCGATATAAATCTATGATAGCTAAAATGAACTGATATTAAACCTGATGAAGCTAAATTGCAGCTAATTTGACATAAATCGATGATTGCTAAAATGGACTAATATTTAATCAGAAGCCATGTTGCAGCTAATTCGATATAAATTCATGATAGCTAAAATGGACTGATATTAAACCTGATGAAGCCACGTTGAAGCTAATTTGATATACATTTATTGGCTCATGTGACTGAATCAATAGGGATGAGAATCGCGTTCACCCCCCCCCCCCCACCCTCACTACCAGCCCTACCCGGAAGTCTCAGCAATCTGACCTCTGCAGTGTTAACTGTATGAGGACAGAATACCCACATGACCAAGGAAAAAAATCGGAAATCCGCAGAAAATCGGAAATTTCTCATCTCCGCACAACCTGCGCAATGCTCATTTAACAAGTGGACTCGACCAGGGTTCGAACCCGTGGGTTCGAATCCCACGATCTACCAACATGGGAGGCGAATGCTCAACTCATTCGGGCATCCTGCAGATTGAAACACAGGAGGGTGGGCATGCGGACTGATTTAGGGTTAGCACACGTCGAGTCAAACCAATGACTTACAAATTTATACTTATCGCTTCCTAGCCATGCAAGGTGCTTGGCATTAATAGGATGGTGCAAGGACTAGTTGGCTCAGTGTCAGGGTAATGTGCCTGAGTGGGATATCAGGTCATGGTGCTGGTGGCCTAGTCTCCCAGTGGGACAACACTATAATGTCACCATGAGTGTGCACTGTCACAAGTTGGTGCCCATCCTGATATGACATTAGATGTTGCCAGAATGTAAAACTCCAACAACCAACAAATCTAAACACTGTTCCTGCATCCCGGGGGTCCCAGGTCCCTAAACACAGTGCAACATTCTTCAGCATGTACTTCCACCAGAGTGAGGGATGCATCTGCTCTGAGAGGTGTAAGTGCCTGGTATTTCCGGAGCAGAGTACTCCAGGCGCATCAGGCTCCTGGCCTGAATCCCCCACCCACCCACTCACCCACCCACCCACCCACACGCACCCCTCCACACACTCCCCATCACACCTCACTGTTATGCTGCTGCCTACCAGCTACTTGTGACATTCTAGGAATATGAAGAGCTTCACCAGGCCGATCAAATTAGACTGTATATGAATATGAGAGAGGACGGCAGTTTCAAAACATACCGTATTTCTTCCAATAAGACACCTTATTCGAATAAGCACAGCCTTTGATGTGGCAAGCCAACCCTCGCCACGCCTCAAACCAACTCACCCATGTGCAGTAAAACCCATTAACAACACAAACTATCCCCCGCCTCCTTAATTCGCCAAAGAGAGGGGTGTCTGAGTTGTATGCGCCTGCAATAATTATTGTTCTGTTCTATGATAAGCAAAATACTTTAATAACATTGTCATTGCTTTATTGGTTAACCAAGGGACAACATACACAATAAATAACTACTTCAAATATGTGCAATTGGAAAAATACAATCATGTCTTGACATCCGCTATCGGCTTCGAAAGGCCAAGTGAGTAGGTTATCCAGTTCGCATGCAGACAGTCACAGAATCAATCTCCAGCTCAGTCAAACCAAAGGCTTACCAAATTTATACTTGTCGCAACCTTGAGTGGCCCTTGGCATTACTGGTATAGTAGTGTGCACTGACCTCTCAGGCAAGTAACCACATAGACAGCTAGGCGTGGGTAGTGTGGTGATATCAGGGAGCTTAGGTTGTGTAATAGTTAGAACACTGGACCGGAATGCAAAGAGATGTGGGTTCGAGTCCCACTCTAGGCACAATATTTCCCATTTTCATCACCCCCATGACACTGGTTCCTTGACCAGGATCATGATCCTATACAAGCTATGCGCTGTATGGTTGTTGAACCTACCCTGTGTATGTATGTTTAAGTGCATTGCCTATATGTATGTAATTGTAAGCATTAAAAGACTTGCAATTCAAGGGGGACGAGTGTAGTAGTGTTCACTGACCTCTCAGGCAAGTAACCACATAGACAGGTAGATGTGGGTAGTGTGGTGATGTCAGGGAGCCTAGGTGGTGTAATGGTTAGCACACTGGCCAGGAATGCAAAGAGATGTGGGTTCGAGTCCCACTCTAGGCGCAATATTTCCCATTTTCATCACCCCCATGACACTGGTGCCATGACCAGGATCATGATCCTATACAAGCTATGCGCTGTATGGTTGTTGAACCTACCCTGTGTATGGATGTGTAAGTGCATTGCCTATATGTATGTAATTGTAAGCATTAAAAGACTTACAATTCAAGGGGGACGAGTGTAGTAGTGTGCACTGACCTCTCAGGCAAGTAACCACATAGACAGGTAGAGGTGGGTAGTGTGGTGATATCAGGGAGCCTAGGTGGTGTAATGGTTAGCACACTGGCCCGGAATGCAAAGAGATGTGGATTCGAGTCCCACTCTAGGCGCAATATTTCCCATTTTCATCACCCCCCATAACACTGGTATAGGACGATGACTGGTCCTGGTCATTTTCAGGATGATGGGACTGAGTAGCTGATATTTATTGCGTCAGTGTAAAGTCGCCATGAGTGTGCACTATCGCAAATCTGTGCCCACTCATGTTGCTAGGAGGAAAAACCCCACTCAGCAAATCAATGCTGCGCGAGCAGCGTGTGCCCACCCAGGCACTCTGCACGTCATCTCGCCCGTACTCCCGTTTTTAAACAGTATCGGCTGCGGTGGCCGAATCGATAGAGCGCAGGCCTCACATTCGGGAGATCGGGAGTTCGGTTCCCAGTCGAGTCAAACCAGTGACTTATAATAAAATGTATACTTGTTGCTTCCTAGTCAGGCACTCGGCATTAATAGGATAGGGCAAGGACATGTTAGTTCAGTGTCAGGATAATGTGACTGAGTGGAATATTGGGTCATGGTGCCAGTGGCCTGATATCCAAGTGGGACAGCACTATGAAGTCGGAATGAGTGCCCACTATCACACGTTGGTACCCGTCCTGATATGACCTTAGATGTTGCAAGGACATCAAACTCCAACAACCAACCAACCACCCACCCCGTCTTTACCAGACACATGCAATATTTACCGACCACTCAGCGTGTGCTGAATGAGCAGCTCACACCTCACACTATTGACAGGTCCACCACCCGCACTCCGCTACACATGACAACACCCACACCAGCCACGGGACCAGTGTAGCCGACTGCTATAGTACTCATGGTACTACGCCTGTGCAGTTTACTTGTTTGTTGTTGTCTCCCACGGCTCAGTGGACTCATTTGCCGCTTTGGCTATTTTCCATCACAACCAGTGGTCCACAACTGGTTCATCAAAGTTTGTGGTATGTGCTGTCCTGTATGTGGGAAAGTGCATATAAAAGACCCCTTGCTGCTTATCAGAATGAGTAGCCTATGTAGGGGCAGCAGATTTCCTCCAAAGAAATATGTCAGAATGACCATATGTTTGACGTCCAATAGCTGATGATACAAAAATCAATGCGCTCTAGAGGCATCGTTAAAAAAAACAAGCCTTACTTTTTTTTTTACTTTCGAAGTATAAGTGTGTATTTACTACAAGACATTTCGAGCTCTATCTTCATTGATTACTGAACTACAAACACATATCCATGTTATCTCCTAAAAGAACGGTTAAAATCGCAGGAGTAGTATGTGTGGATGAGACCTTATGATAACTGGAACCTAACATGATAAGTAAAGATAGAAAGCTTAGTGACGCAAACAAATACAGTAAAACCTCTTTAAATCAACCGACCTTGGGACCGCCTTTAAGTGGTCCATTTAGGGAGGTGGTCGGTTTAGGGAGTTAGAATATGATTACAATGGTATTGTTGGGACCCAAATAAAACGATTGATATAGGGGAGTGGTCGATCTGTGGAGGTCGTTGGTTAGGGAGGTTTGGCTGTATATTGGACAGCGCGCTGACCTATTCAATGTCGCACACTTCAGAGCGAAGACCAAGACTAGTCGGATACTGGTGAGAGAGCTGCTATTCGCAGATGACAGTGCACTGGTTGCCCACTCTGCTGAAGAGCTCCAGAAAATAGTGGATGCTTTCTCCGATGCATCAAAGAAGTTTCGCCTGAAGATTAACATCAAGAAGACAGAGGTGATGTATGAACCCAACTCTACAAGAACCAGGGAGGAGGATATCATGGTTGATGGAAACAAGCTGAACTCTCTTCTGGAATTCACCTACCTCGGAAGCACTATATCAAGTGATGGACACATTGTTGCTGAAATACAGAGGAGGATGGCCAAGGCTAGCGCATCTTTTGGCCGACTACTCCAGAGACTCTGGAACAACCACCATGTGTCCATGCGGGTCAAAGGCAAGATCTACTGTGCAATTGTGCTATCTACCCTACTATACGGAGCCGAGGCCTGGACAGTGTACAGACGACAGGTGAAAAAGCTGCATGCCTTCATGATGCGACATCTCCATTCAATCATGAGGCTAACCTGGAAGGACAAAGTGACAAATAAGGAAATACTCGAACGGATGGGGCTGCCCTCTATGGAAGATCTTCTGAGAATCTCCGGTGGACCGGACACCTCATGACGATCAGACAGGCTACCAAAGCAGATCCTCTACTCTCAACTGTCTTCTGGTTATAGAAAGAGAGGGCGCCCTCGTCTCCAGTTCAAGGATACCATCAAGGGAAACCTGAAGCTGAGAGACATTAAGACCGACTCATGGACATCACTCTCACAGCAGAGAGCTAAATGGAGAGCGGCAGTCAAGTAATGAAAGCAGTCTTTGTCGCATCGCGACCGACAGCGTGATGATGATGATGACTGTATATGACCTGTCCAATTTGGTAGAAAGTGTCCTGAATTTGGTCCCGACCACGTCCCCATTACAGCAAATAAAATAAGGATTCCATGGGTTATACCGCTCGACATTTATTAGGATAGGGCAAGGAGGAGTGAAATAAGGGAGTCAAAGTTTCCGCGATAGACATTTCCCTCGCTTAATCGTCGAATGTAACCGACAAAAACAACAACTTCAAACAGACAGGCAGCAATGTCAACTCGTGTAATAAGAGGTCAAGTGTAGTCTCCTGCGCTTACTGCGCAGTAGTTCTTTAGTACCAGCGCATAGCATGTTGCGGTAACACCGTAATCACCAGCACCAAAGCCCGCCGCACTCAGCACATTTGGGGGTCCCCACACACCAACAGTTCGCCAATCATTTCCACTAAAAATAGAGCGCCGGAGAAAGACGTTATCGGTTTGTTGCTTCCTTGTTGGAGTTTTACATAGTGGCAACATCTAATGTCATACCAGGAAGAGGGCTGACTTGTGACAATGCACATTGATTGTGAGTTTATAGTACTGCACTACTAGGAAATCAGGCTGTCAGCAACATGACCCGATAACCCACCCAGTGACATTATCCTGACACCGAGCCAACCAGTCCTTGCCCTATCCTAATAATGCCGAGCGCCTGGCTAGAAAGTGACAGGTATAAATTTGTACGTCATTGGTTTGACTCGAACAGGGTTTGATCCCATTGTTTTGAAAACCCATGATCTACCAAAATTGGAGACGGCCATCCCATCTGGTAGTTCAGGGGCTGGAGAGTGCTCGAGTGGCGGCAGTGTTAGTTAGCGCGGCCACTTTGTGCTGACACCTCTCGGGAGCCCTGCCTGTGAATATTTCAGTGAAGGGCCCTTCAGCCATACATAAAGCCGCTCCTGCCCGCCACCTCTGGCCATGCTCCCACGGACAGGCCACCCGACTTCCGGTGAATCTGCATCCAGAGTGCGCAGCCGCAGCAATGTCTCACAGTTAACCAGATGCAGCAGTCCTGACTCCCACAGTGCAGGTTGCTTGGTTGTTGGAGTTTTACGTCCTGGCAACATATATGGTCATATCAGGACTGGTACCGACTTGTCACACTGCACACTCATGGGGATTTGATAGTGTTGCCTCAATGGGAGACCAGGCTGCCAGCACCATGATCCGATAGTCCCACTCAGTCACCTTATCCTGACACCGAGCCAACCAGTCCTTGCCCTCTGCTAATAATGCCGAGCGCCTGGCTATATGAAGCGACATGTATCAATTTTTAAGTCTCACTCAACCAGGATTTACACAAACGGGAGACAGATGCTCAACTCATTCGGCCATCCCGTGTGGTCCCCACGGTGTACGGACGACACACAACCACGTCGCAGTGCGCGCATTTCGCGCACTTCGCGCACTTCCACACGTCGTTGTGAAAGTCCTGGATGAAAGACTCCCCCACCCCCCACCCCACCCCTCCCCCATCGGGCCGGTAGTTGTAGAGCAGGCCCTGGAACTGGATACTCCCCGGGGACAGGGCCGTGGCGGGCCGGGATGCGGGAAGGCAGAGCCTCACGCTAATAGGGTTAGTGCAGAATGCGCTAATTTGATTGTCACCACAGTGCATATTGTCTCGTCACTCACGTCGCCTCATCCAAGCAGTCTCTCCTGAACAGCTGGAAGGACGGGCTTTAGTAGGGTCAAAATATGAAATAAATGGGCGAACCCCAAAACAATTAATAGAAAACGTTGTAGGGTGTTTTCCTGTAATATTTGGTCCAGAGAACAACACACCGAAAGTCCGCATAAATAGGACTGTCTCAAAGGGTCTAAATTTGACTTTAAAAAGAAAATGGTCGCCTCTGTTAAAAATGTCCTTGTGTCTGCTCATGTCCTATTAATACCCTATCAATGTAGCTGTTTTTACCTGGTTATTTGTGGAAACAAACTCTTCAGACCAATATAGGCACATTAGTGAATTCATCATTCTATAGTCTTGCCCAAAGTACCCAAATTACATCATGATGTCATCAGTGATATCATGACTGAGCTTTTCATTATTTCAACTTTTTGTGGCAAATTAACGATTGTTGTTAATTTGTGTGCAGGAAACTCCAGTCACATGACTCGCATTTACTGCTTTGTTGTTCGATACTTTGGTTCATTAAGCCGACGAAAATTTCAATTGCGGAGAGTTGCTGTTCCTCATTCCACTGTTCATTGCCCTATCCCAGTAATGCCGAGCACAAGAATGTGGTAGCAACAAGTATCGTATTAATTGTTGAAGTCATTGTTTGACCCCGACAGGATTTGACCCCATTATTGGCCACATGGGAAGCGACTGGATAACTCATTTGACCATTCCATCTGGCCACTTAATTGTTACTTTTAGTGAATTGTGGTATTCGAACCCATGGGTTTGAACACCCGGTCGAGTCAAACCAATGACTTATGAATGTATACTTGTCGCTTCCTAGCCAGGCACTCAGCATTATTAGGATAGGGCAAGGACTGGTTGGCTCAGTGTCAGGATAATGTGACCAAGTAAGATATCAGGTCATGATGCTGGCGGCATGGTCTCCCAGTAGGCCAGCATGATAGAGTTATCATGAGTGTGCACTGTCACAAGTTGGTACCCGTCCTGATATGACTTTAGATTTTGCCAGGACTTAAAAGCTCCAACAACCAACCAACCAACCGAAACACCAGCTTCAGCCCACCCCAACCCAGTCATGTGATGACGCTAACGCCAGTTGGGCGCATGCGCCGTGCTGTGTATATTAACACAGGTGACTGGTTCGCAGAAGTACGTGGCGAAATGCTGCGGTCTCGGGCTAAGTGGCGAGGTTTGGCGAGGTTTGGCGGGGTTTGATGGGGGTCGCTGGTAGGGCGAGCCTGTGGCAGGCTTGTGGTGGGTGGCTGGCTGGCTCAGTGCTCGTTGGGAGCTGACTCATGGCTGGCTCGGGGCTAGGTAGTTGCGGCTAATGGGTAGGTGGGCGTACACTTACTGCAGTGACACACGCAATATCAAGGTCACCTCAACGTCAATTCGCCGTGACAGCAAAGACATGACGTGTATATTAAGGCGCATAACACATATATATAAATAATCAAAGACACATTATTTAGAGTAAGGCACATCATACAAACATATCAATGACCAAAGGCATAATGTGTACTGTAAGGTACACCACACAACTATAGCAATAACCAAAGACATGATGTGTAGAGTAAGGCACATCACACAAACATCGCAGTAATGAAATACATGACATGTAGAGTAAGGCACATCACACAAGCATAACAATGACCAAAGACATGACATGTAGAGTAAGGTGCATCACACAAACATAGCAGTAACCAAAGTTGTCATGTGTACAGTAAGGCACATACCACAAGCATAGCAATAACCACAGAGATGATGTGTATAGTAAAGTGCATAACACAAACATAGCAATGACCTAAGACACAACATGTAGAGTAAGGCACATCACACAAATATATAAGTAATAAAAGATATATGTAGAGTAAGCTGTATCATGCAAACATAGCAATAACCAAAGACATGATGTGTAGAGTAAGGTGCATAACACAAACATATCAATGATCTAAGACACGAGCTGTAGAGTAAGGCACATCACACAAATATATAAGTAATCAACGATATATGTAGAGTAAGGTGTATCATACAAACATAGCAATAACCAAAGACACAACGTGTAGAGTAAGGCGCATCACACAAAAGTAGCAATAGTAGCAACAGCCAACAATGCGGCTGTGAAAATAATATATGCTACCAAAAGTATCCATAAAGTAAGACAGACGACCAATGTAGCAATAACCAAAGACGAGGCTGGGAGAAGGAGACATGTAACCAAAGGAAGAAATAACCAAAGTAGTGTCTGGGAGAGTAAGATATGCATCCAAAAGTACTAAGAGCCAAAGATGTGGCAAGTAGAATAAGACAAAATCACAAGAACAATCAAAGACTTGCTGAGTTGACTCAAATGTAGTGATATTACATAAATAGCGATTACAGCTTAAAATATACATATGTCTTATTTCAGAAATATACATTTCAGTTTTTTAAACCTGCCACCATTAATATTTTACTTCATATATCTTGGTGCTTGATTGATTTCTACGTCATGACTGGAACCGCTCATATGTTCCATATATAATATATGTGATGTATAACGCATTATGCAAGTATAAAGATACATACGGGATATTACTATTATATTGTTATAGACTATACTCTGTAGTACTCAACACTGTATCAGCGTCACTCTTAATAGTACCCATGACAGTCTTTGTTCATCACGGCAGAGGGCGGTAAATCCCTGTATGTGACATGTAAAACATAATCCATTCCACTGAGGTGAGTGCCATACTCTGTGGGTAGAGGTAATGGGGAATTTGATGAATGTCACATGACCGGGGGCAATGGGCCGGCGGGCTGGAGCCTGTCTGTAACACATTAAGCTTTGTCGGTGCACCATACTGCACTATAGTGAACCTGCATTGCCAACAGCCATTGGAGTGTTTTAAACAAAAATCGATATGACCTTATATTAACTGCGGCGATTTAAATGTCATGAGGTGTATGAAGTGTATTAAGTGAGTATAACAGTGCTACAGTACTACCGGGAATATTCAGAATGGTATATGTAACTGATACATTCACACCAGCAACCCTCACCCAACAAGGAACAACCCTCAACCAACAACCAGCAACTACCAACCAACCAGCAACTACCAACCAGCAACTACCAACTGGCAACTACCAACCACCAACTACCAACCAGCCATCAACAAATAATCACCGACTAGCAACCAGCAACTACCAACCATCCAGCAACAACCAACCGACAACTAGGGACCAACAACTAGCAACCAGCAACTAGCAACCATCAAGCAAAAACCACCAACTAACCACCAACAACCAACTGACAACTCCCAACCAGCAACCGACAACTATGGACCAACAACTAGCAACCAGCAACCAGAAACACCAACTAACCACCAACAACCAACTGACAACTACCAACCAGCAACCAACAACTATGGACCAACAACTAGCAACCAGCAACCACAAAACAACAACTAGCCACCAACAACCAACTACCAACTGACAACTACCAACCAGCAAATACCAACAAGTAACCAGCAAATACCAACAAGTAACCAGCAACTACCAACCAGCAACCAGCCAGAAACAACCAATCACCAACTAGCAGCAAATCACCAACTACCAACCAGCAACCATCGACCTGTAGCCAACAACCAGCAATTACAAACAAATAACCACCAACTACCAACCAGTAACCACCAACTACCAACCACCAACCCCGATGTTGACTTGAAGCACCTTTGTCAAAGGTCATGGACTGCAATCAATACCAACTCACTAAATGACAGTTAATATTTGCATGAGCAATGTTGTCGACCTTCCAACATGTGCACCCTTCCACACCACTTGGAGGGAGGGGCTTTGTCTCTAATCAGTTCAAATCACTTCCATCTATTCTCGAACCAGTTCTGTAATGACAACGCAGTTCTACATCCTCCAACCCCACCCTGGGATGACCTCAGATGTTGCAAGGACTCGAACAACCAACCAACTTCCTCCAAGTGATGATTTTAAAAGTAGTTCTAACACGTTTACTCATATCTGCATTCTGAAGAAAGCGAAGACAAATCTAGAAACTAATAGAGTTCCATGATATATTTTTTAAATTGATAGTATTTAGCATCTTTGGTCCAATATTCAGTGTACGGCCCGAGGGCATTTGAAAGGAAGGTTGAATGAGACCAATGTCGATAAGCATTAGAGAAGACCAAGGGTCCTAAACCCTCATAGTATGGTGACAAAGTGTTTTAATTGACTTTACCTTTCAAACTATCACCTGATATTGAATAATTGAATTAGCTTTAAGATCTGTGCTAATCTCCTCCTCATTAATTTGCAATGTTTTCACTTAAAAGATATTTCCAAAATTAGCCATTTAAAACAAATATTACTTCGGACAAAAGCAAAGTAGGTTATAAAGATAAATCTAATGTATTAATCTCAGACACTGGTAGAAACTCAAACCCATCGGACTACCTAACTTTAACCACGCCTTCCATCTAGTCCTGCCTCTCTGCCTGCATCTACGCCGAACATTTAATGAGGATTCATGACCTCCATTGTGCAGCGGCTTAAACTGAGGGTGGGTCGATACCAATCCACTTAATTAATGCCGCCCGGATGTAGGGTTACCGCTAACATCGCCCTAACCCGCGGGGCGCGTCGACCACGGTTCGGCGGAATGCGGAGCGTAGGGGCGTGGGGCTCGGCGCAGCGGAGTGCGGACCGTAGGGGCGCAGGGCACGGGGGGTGTAAGGCGCCGAGCGCCGGGCGCCGGGCGCGGGGCGTGGGCCGTGGGGCGTGGGGCGTGGGACACTGAGCAGTATGAGGTATCCACCGGTGTCTGGCTACAAGGACAATTTGCACCCTGTCATCCCTAATTCAGGCACCCACCTTATGGCCGCCCGAACCCACGCATTGAGTTCCTCAACACCTGCTCAGTAAGTTAACCCCTTCACCCCAGGTATCAGGCTACTGTTACCAAGGCCATGCAAGCGCGCCACCAGTTACTGAAAGCCAACAGGTTCTTGGCCAATTGAGTGGCTGATTGGAGGTGTGGGGGTTTACATCTTAGCAACATCTGAGGTCATATCAGCCCATGTGAGAGTGCGCGCTCATCGCGGCTTCCCCTGGGACACTGTGTCCCAAGCACCACGACCCTACATCCCAATGAAGCACATTGCATTGACACTGCCTCACCCAGTCTCTGCCCTATCCTAGAAATCACCAACACCATCAATTTAGAAAAATAAAGGTGAAAAAAAAGGGGTTTGAGACTCAGCTAAGAATCTCCTCGGGGAAATTTGGAGCTCTATCTACTCAACCATTCCGCCTGGTCCCATTTGATTAAAGTTGGATACCACGATGGTTTTGAGTTTCTGCCATGTTTCTTAGATAAATATATTAGAATGGTCATTATGATCTACTTTACCTTAGTTTGAAGTCACTTTTATATTAAACGGTTAACTTTGGAGATATTTGAAAAGCAAACATGTCAAATTAGTTGTGGCAAGCATGCCAAACACCATAGGCATCTACAGTAACATGTTCTATTAAATTGACTCAGTATTCCCTTCTCTGTGACAACAAATGCTTAATAAGTGCATCTGTATCATACTTAGATATGTACAATCAAATCCAGATAATTATTTTGGTTTTGAAATGTTGATGCTTCATTGGACGATGCAGCTTTAACAGTATGTAAAGTCTACTGCTTGAATCTGTGGTTGTGTAGGCAGGCTATAGTGAAATCAATACAGGCAAAGATAAAGGAAGAGTATAAAGTGTGAAAGAACAGAGAGAGCCAAGCCCTCTGGTTTATTATTTATATGGTACATGGATTCAGAGTAGAGTATCACCCCACCCTATTCCCCCAATGGAAAACAAGCATTCCTAGTTCTACCAATAGGGATCCAGCATTCCTGGTCCCCATGGTTACCAGTGATCTGCCCACCACCACCAAGCTGTGTGGCTCCCCTGGCCACCACCTGCCTTGAGCCTGAGTGTGGTGATCCTTCTAGCAGAGGGGGGAGGAGGTAGGCTCTGAGTGCCCTTTACACACAGCCCTGCCAGCACCACTATGTCTATTTACCTCTCAATCAAGCACCACCAGCACCTACATATACACATACATGCACCTGGTCACGTATACCCGATCAGTAATAGAACATTTGCATTCCCCCACCAATGCATTAAATCGGAATATTTTACAAGTAAACGACATTCGGTCAGAGCATAGGCCAAAAAAAAGGTCCCTTGTGGATGGCCGAACGAAGAAAGGTGATGCAGGCTGCCCCCCATGACGTTACTTAGCGCCATAACCTGCGCCTGACAACCTGTCCCCCATAGATCATTTACTGCACCGTCGTCTGCGTGTTACTAACCAGTCACACTGGACACGCTGGCCGAATGGGTAAAGTAAAGGCTTCCCTGCATGGAATGTTGGGAGTTCGAAACCCACCCGAACAAACCGATGACTTATACAATTGATACTTGTTGCTACCTATCTTGGAATCTTAATACGTCCTGATACCTGACGTCTGGCGTCCTGATATGTCCTGATACCTTAGTTGTTGCCAGGAAAAACTCCCACCAACCAACCAACCAACCAACCTGCCGCTGCTGCTGCTGACCAGGCCGAGAGCTGCTCAGGGCAGGGCGGCGAGTCTGTTGCAGCGCGTACATCTTCATTACACGGTGTCCAGGGCTAACCCACTTACCACCAGTCCATGAGGTTATACCACTATGCCGGTGGTCCCAGTCAGTCAGTCAGTCAGTCACACAAAAGAGAAGAAAATAGGCCATTGCTCCACCGAGGTCAAACTTTCTTCACACAGCACTGAATAAAGTATGACGTCACCCGAGTGGTTTGGGTTAGACAGCGGGTGGGTGTAAAGTATGGTGGTCAGGTTTGAAAAGAGGAAAAGCACTGTCAGCTTATGGGCCGCTGGTGGTGGAGGTGCCACCGGTGTTAACGGGCACTGAGCCGGGCCGGCAACGGGCCACCAGTTACCGGTGATTTAGATATAGCTCGCTGAGCTGGGAGCACCGATGGGGGAGGAGGGGGAGGAGGGGGAGGAGGGGGGGGGGAGGGGGAGGAGGGGGAGGAGGGGGAGGAGGGAGGAGGGAGGGGAGGAGGAGGAGGGAGGGAGAGGGAGGGGAGAAGGGGGAGGGGGGAGGGAGAGGGAGGAGGGAGGAAGGAGGGGCTGAAGATGAGGAGGGGCAGGAGGGGAGATGAGCGAGGGGAGATGAGCGAGGGGAGAGGAGGGGGTGGAGGCGCCAGGGGAGGGCAGAGCGGGAAGGGAGAAGGGAAGGGATAGGAGAAGGGAGGAGGGGTGGGAGGAGATGAGGTTTGTTTGTTTGTTTGTTTGTTGTTGTTTTACGTCCTAGCAACATCTAAGGTCATATCAGGACGGGGGAGGGGGGTAAGCGCGCAGTGCGATGAGGTGGTGAGAGAAAGGTCCTGATGGGCATACTGGTGTTCGGAGTGATTGGGATTGGAGATTTGCGGATGGCGTTTGGGGATTCCATGGAGGTGGTGATTGTGGGGATGAGCGGTCGGGGGATGAAGCAATTACTGGTTTGAAGCAATTACTGGTGACTCGACGAATGTGTGAACGAGGAAAAATGTGAACTTGGCAAGTTGTTGAAGAGGACCTGGGAGGTGTGAGGCGAAGGGCAGTGGGAGACAGGGGGGTGGGCCGGCCTGCGGACCTGACCGGACGGACCGGACCAGGCGGAAGGATGGGGCGGGGCTGGGGCGGGGCGGGGCGGGGCGGGGCGGGGCGGGGCGGGGCGGGGCGGGGCGGGGCGGCCAGGGTTGGGGTGGGTCTTGGGGTGAGCCCCTAAGAACGCCACCCCTCCCCCTTTAACACCGGCCTCTACAAACGGGACTTGGGGGGGGGGGGGGGGGAGGGGGCGGAGGGCGTGGAAAGACAGGGCGAGGCTCTACTTGAGAGACAGACAGTGATGGGATCGGGTTACATGCATCTATGTATGAGTGTGCGGCGGCGGACCTGTGTTGTCGGGATAGAGTGGAAGGGGCGGTGGGTGTAGGGAGGCATTGGTGGTGGGGGGGGGGGGTGATGGGTGGGGGTAACCAGGGTGAGGGCAATCTGATCAGGTAAAGCCTGCGAATTGCACGCATAGCATCTAAACACCACACACTCGTGTCGCGCTCAGGGCCAGACACAGCACGCCACCCCTACCCCATCCCGACCCCGCCTTCCTGGAATTGAACTGGGTAGTTCAGGGATGAAAGTGGTCTCCGGCAAAAAAAGCGGAAATCTATGGTGAGGTTATCTGTAAATGATGTTATCCTAGTGATCATTATTACCACCACCAAAAGAAGAATTAACAGTGACAAAAATAGAATACGGCCCTTGTTGCCTACAATGCATTAAAACAGTTTCCCATCTTTTAATAATAATAGTAATAATCACCAGGATAACATACTATTATTGCAGCAGCATTATTTAAAGAAAGATGACACTAGCATTCCGCTGTCATGTCACCATGATATGCCGATACGGCTGATTTTCTCCCATAGGCTTAGCACTGTCAGGGAATCGCGGAAAATTCCCTGAAGTCAGCTTTGGTACAGTACTCTCCAAGCATTATCCTATGACAAACTTCTGTAAAAAACTAAAAATAAGCTATCTCAATGCATACTAAATCAATTACCAGTAAAGAATATATATAATAGGACATAGTTATCATCAACTAGTCGCATAATTTAAAATATCAAGTGGCTATGGCAAAGAACATAGAATTTACTCCTATTAACATATCTGTCAATTAACTACTGATACTGCATGTAAGTACATGAATCCATCACACAATATACATATAATATTCCTATCATTACTTTGTTTTTTACGACCTTTGAAGAAACGCATCAGTATCTCATCAAAATCATTAGATAACAATTTAGCTTAAGTTTAATCATCTGTTATTGTCATCACTTGTTCATTCGCATCATGGAGACCAGCTAGATAAGCATAACTTTTCTGGGATCCTTTCTGTCTGTAAGGAATTTGTATGCATTTATTGTATCAGCTCAGTTTATTGTAATTATACCTTACAGGGAGTTAAAATAAAAGAATTGAATTGAATTGAAATAATGTACAATTACAAAACTGAGATTGGTGCGACAGTTACACGTTGGGATATCTAGCTCGGACAATAATGCGATATCAACTGTCAAAAGACCATCAAAGGTGATTTGTAAACCAACTTATGCAGTGTTATGTGTGTCAGGAAGGTTGCATCAAAAGTGATTTGTAAACCAACTTATGCAGTACTGTGTGTGTCAGGAAGGTTACATCAAAGGTGATTTGAAAACCAACTTATGCAGTATTGTGTCTGTCATGAAGGTTACATCAAAGGTGATTCGAAAACCAACTTATGCAGTATTGTGTGTGTCAGGAAGGTTACATCAAAGGTGATTTGTAAACCAACTTATGCAGTATTGTGTGTATCAGGAAGGTTACATCAAAGGTGATTTGTAAACCAACTTATGCAGTGTTATGTGTGTCAGGAAGGTTACATCAAAGGTGATTTGAAAACCAACTTATGCAGTATTGTGTGTGTCAGGAAGGTTACATCAAAGGTGATTTGTAAACCAACTTATGCAGTATTGTGTGTGTCAGGAAGGTTACATCAAAGGTGATTTGTAAACCAACTTATGCAGTGTTATGTCTGTCAGGAAGGTTACATCAAAGGTGATTTGAAAACCAAATTATGCAGTATTGTGTGTGTCAGGAAGGTTACATCAAAGGTGATTTGAAAACCAACGTATGCAGTATTATGTGTGTCAGGAAGGTTGCATCAAAAGTGATTTGTAAACCAACTTATGCAGTGGCATGTGTGTCAGGAAGGTTACACCAAAGGTGCTTTGAAAACCAACGTATGCAGTATTGTGTGTCAGGAAGGTTACATCAAAGGTGATTTGTAAACCAACTTATGCAGTATTGTGTGTGTCAGGAAGGTTACATCAAAGGTGATTTGTAAACCAACTTATGCAGTATTGTGTGTGTCAGGAAGGTTACATCAAAGGTGATTTGTAAACCAACTTATGCAGTGTTATGTGTGTCAGGAAGGTTACCTCAAAGGTGATTTGAAAACCAACTTATGCAGTATTGTGTGTGTCAGGAAGGTTACATCAAAGGTGATTTGAAAACCAACGTATGCAGTATTATGTGTGTCAGGAAGGTTGCATCAAAAGTGATTTGTAAACCAACTTATGCAGTACTGTGTGTGTCAGGAAGGTTGCATCAAAAGTGATTTGTAAACCAACTTATGCAGTATTGTGTGTGTTAGGAAGGTTACATCAAAGGTGATTTGAAAACCAACTTATGCAGTATTGTGTGTGTCAGGAAGGTTACATCAAAGGTGATTTGTAAACCAACTTATGCAGTATTATGTGTCAGGAAGGTTACATCAAAGTTGAATTTTAAACCAACTTATTGCAGTGTTATATGTGTCAGGAAGGTTGCATTAAGTGATTTGAAAACCAGCTTATGCAGTTCAGGGAGGTGACATTACAATTATACTTTGTAAACCAGCTTATGCAGTATTGTATGTGTCAGAAAGGTTGCATCAAAGATGATTTGAAAACCAACTTATGCGGTATTTTGTGTGTCAGGAAGGTGGCATTAAAAGTAATTTGTAAACCAACTTATGGAGTACAGGAAGGTGGCATTAAAAGTGATTTGTGGCGTTCTCTGTGGCGGAGTGGTTAGAGTGTCTGACTTTTTTCTAGGTCAGATTCCTAATCTGAGGGTCGGCGGTTCGATTCCCCATGCCCCCAGCTCTGCCAATTTGGATTTCCACCGCTGTGTATAACTTACAGCGTCATCAAAGGCCGGTTTCTCTCATACCATGTCTATGTGGTGTGGGAGGTTAAAAATCCCTTGGGTCGGTAAAAGTGTAGACTCAGGCTTTCTATCGACCAGCAATGGAATGAGGAAGACCAGTCGTCTATGACTGAAATTTCCCCTGCTTAAACAACTAATGGACCAAAAAAAAGCCAATCAGTGCGGTACTATGTGTTCAAACAAGTTGCATCAAAGGTGACATGGTACAAGAAGAGCTCAGGGTCCAGGCCCCGTCCAGTCTCTGACATCTGGGCCATGAGTCACAGTGGCCGTAATCGATTAACACGACCCGGGTGACTCGGGTCACCCGAGTCATCAGAATTTCAAATCGAACACTGCGAGTAGAGTACAAAAATACACGTGCCGTGTGCAAAATGATCCGACCCAAGTAATCCACCTCATAGCTGGGGTTGGCTACGAGCGATGACGTCACATTTCCACTGGTACCGTCCTGCAGGATAACAGCTACCAGTACCAGTCATACATGGTTTTTTTAAAGAATAACTTAGATTAATGAAATGGAAATATAGCTAAACTAGGCCATCATAAAATACTTTAAATCCTATTTTGTGGTAGTTTTATCGGTTATTAACAAAAAAAATCATTTTTCCACCCGAGCGGGTAGAAGCGTATTCGATTATTTGACTTGAGTCTGTAGGATGTGCGCATGCGCCAAAAAGTGGCTCGGGTGACCCGAGTTGATTAATCGATTATGCCCAGTAAAGACAGCGCTGGCGCCACTCCCACCTCTTGACAGCTTTTACAGCTGCCAAACTGCGAGGTTGGAGCTCTCGTATTACTTATTATGCAAAGGCTTAACGAAGCCAAGTAGACACAGAGCCGAGGGCTTGTGAAAGAAATGCCTTACATCCTCATGGTGAACACTGCATTTGTGGATGGTTAGAAACTTGAATCCGGATCTGACTGAGTTTGCGTCCAGGGAAAACCGTCCTTCCGACAAGAGTCGGTCGGACTGCACCAGACAGTTGGGAGAGCATGCCGGGATGGATACATTATAAGGTAGCAATAGAAAGGGGCTTATCTGCAGCGGCTGCCTGCTCCATCACCTCTAGCTGCCATCCCCCCCCCCCCCCTCCCAGCCCCACCACACTCACCGACACACCCAGGACCAGACGCGATGGCCAAATCAGTTCAGCGTCCATCTCCTGTTTTGGTAGATCGTAGGATTCAACCCTGGTCGACTCAAACCAATGACTTAAAAATTGATACTTGTCGCTTCCTAGCCAGACGCTCGGCATTATTAGGATAGGAAAAGCACTGGTTCACTCAGTGTCAGGATACCCAGGATGCACCCTGCTGACTGCTTTAGGAACTCATAACCACACAGAACATCCCCTTCCTCACAGCACTTCTCGTGTTTTCTCGCATTTTCTCGCGTTGCTGCCGTGATTTTGACGTGATCCACTGGAGTGAAGGAACAAGTGCCTGCCTACTCTGGAGTAATGTGTGATGGCAGTATCAGCGGCTGCTATGTTTTCTCGCTGGCTGGCCACCGAGCGAGGTATTTCCCAGACAAGTTGCATCTGACTACCTCAGCCAATGAAAATGACTGCTTCCAGACCCATGTTGAATTATTACCCAGGAACCTATCAACTTCCTGCCAATGCCTACAATGTGAATATGTGGGCTTAATCAGTTCAAACTGTAAAGCTAATTTAGCTACTGGAATTAATCGACTAATCAGTTCAAAAGTTGAGGGTAAAAATAACAAGCTATCGAACAAATTTATTTTATTTTTGGATTAAGAATGTCTGTGCGCCTTTCATTTACCCACAATGTCTCCACTTTTTCTACTGGGTTGTTCTTCACACTTACTCACGTTACTGTAGTATGGGGTTAATCTTTTATGTAGCCTACTCTGTGAGAATAGAATTCATCAATACCTACACACATACAACCTGAAAATTGCATAACCCAATGATTTTGAATTTCTGTATTTTTTCTGAGATAAATATATTAGATCGATCACTAGTATCTACTTTACATTATTTCAAAGTTACTTTTATTGTAAATGTTAGACTTTTGAGATATTTTGAGTGTAAACATGCAAAATTAGTTTTGGCAAGGTTGCCAAAACTTTGACACCATAGACTTCTGCAGTAACAGGTTCTGTTAAATTGACTCAGTATTGTCTTCTACGCAGACACAAATGCTTAATAAGTGCATCAGTATCTAAGTTAGATATGTAAATTCAAATCTAGATAATTGGTTTGGTTTTGAAAATTTGATATTTCATCGGCCTATGCAGCTTTAAGAAACTCGGTAGTAATAACCAACTACCACTATTGTGTTGCAAACTGCAAAGCTAGTAGAAACAAATATTTACAAATGGAGAAATATCCATAGATGGATGATGTTTCCATCACAATTTCCGATTCACAAACACCAGCCGTGTGACAGCATGAAGCATTGCATTGTGAGTGACCCTTACTCACCCTCGGAGGCTCGCACTTAGACCATCAGACTTCTCATGACCTAGTTTAAGACCTCAAAAGGGGCCTATTAATAGAGGAACACACAGCCCGGCTCAGCGTTACCAGAGGGAGGCTGGCCACCAGATGACATGACTCGAACTAGAGGAAGAACCCTGGAGTATCTACGTTATTATTATCCGGTCTCCATGGTGATATTCAGTGTTGTCTGATGAACAATAGTAGGGAATGCCAAGCCGATCGTAATTTTGTATTGGTATTTTTCTTATGGCGAGTTATTTGTTCAAGTGTGATGCCATCTATAATATATATAACATATATTTATAAAATAGATATTATAATATATATTACACATAATATATATAATATACATACAATATATACTATATATAATAATATATAGTATATATAATTATATATAATATATATATAATATATGGGTCACTCTCCTGAAAACTGGCCAGAAGTGTCACATGGAGAGTTAAAATCTAATATTTGAATTGTTTACATTTTTTGGTTGCAAATGAAAGCTGGAAATCTCCCCTTTACAGCTATGAAAAATATAAATTGATGAGATAAAAATGAAAGGTGTAGTCCATGATTAAGCTGTCTTATGGCAGTATAACATGTGTTGCTCACGTGTAACACATGTTTAGGACACCACACAGTCTGCTTAATAAAAATCTAAGCAGAATTAAATAATTTCATACTTAGAAGCATATTAATCATGGCATAATATACAGAAATATGTAGTGCTTATATTGATTTTAAAAAAAAAGTAATTCCCAGCCATGCTTTATTCACTGAATAATTAGTGTACAATATTTGTGTCGCATCCAGACACCACTGGTTACACATGTGACGGAAATTTGTAATGTTATTTCTGAAGACATCAAATTTTTGTTTTTAATTTAAGCATGAATACATGTTAATAAATAATTCCTTTTTGATTTGGGAATTGTTTTCTTTGATATATCAATGCAATACAAGATGTTAATAAGGATTCAACCACGTCCCATGTCATGTTACAAATGGCTGACTGTAAAATGTTTTTTTTTGGTACCAAAACACTTAAAAACTAAAAGGACCAAAGTTGTACACAGTTTATTTTATTTTCCTTATTTCTTTCATCAAAACTGAACATGAATATAAAAAGTATAAGGAAATCAATAAGTAGGAAGTTTTTTTATTGATGTTTTAAAATCCTATCCCATGCTGACAAGTTTTCAGGAGAGTGACCCATATATATATAATATATAAATAATATAATATATAAATAATATATATATAATATAAGTATATAATATATATATATTATAATATATATTACACATAACACATACAATATATACTATATATACTATATATACAATAATAGATAGCATGTATAATTAGATATAATTATATATAATATATATAATATATATAACATATTTATAATATATATTATAATATATATTACACATAATATATAAAATATATACTAGATATACTATGTATAGTATGTATACTATATATACTATATACACTAGATATACAAATATATAGTATATATAATTATATATAATATATATAATATATATAACATATTTATACTATATATTACACATAATATATACTATATATACTATATATACTATATATAATAATATATAACATATATTTATAATATATATTATAATATATATTACACATAATATATATAATATATAGTACATATAATATATATAGTATATATAGTATATATAATAGATATAACCAGATGATACAATTAGCATGTTTACCTTCTAGCCATTAGTATAGTACAATTTAAATTAGCTTCGAAAATCAATCAATTCCCACACAACCATGCCGAGATGGCATGTTAGTAAACTTGACAACAATTCAACTCACCCCCCCCCCCCCGGGTGTCGCAGTTTCTGCCGCCCGCCAGTTTACGCGGTATGCATCGCTTCTGTGCATGCCTCAAAATTGAACAGCATCATCAGTAACCTTTTAAATTTAATATAATATTTTTGGTAAAGATCTTTTCTATATGTGTACCAAGCGATTTGTTTCTAGGTGGTGTGGTTTTAGAGATATTTCACTTTTTCTGTATTTTCTGTATTAAGATTGCTCACTACCATTGAAAATGCCTTGACTTTGACGGTATGCGCAATGCAAAACATTAGTTTTATTCAAAATTAATAGAAAGCAAGAACCCTACCCTTATAAATTTAATATAATGTTTTTGGTAAAGATGTTTTCTATATGTGTACCAAGCGATTTGTTTCTAGGTGCTGTGGTTTTAGAGATATTTCACTTTTTCTGTATAAAGATTGATCACGGCCATTGACAATGCATTTGAGTGTATGCGTACCGTGGAAACTGGCGCACGGCGGAAACTGCGACACCAGTCCAGGGGCCGTATGCATGGGCCGCTGCTACGCATAGCCGGAGCTACACACTATATCACGAATAGCTATCCGTGGCTAGGATGGGGTCGGTGAAGTAGGTCAAACAGTATGCACAGGTCCTTTAACCGGGGCGGATAGCTAACCGTGAAGTTATTTATAGATTTGGGAATTCCCTCCAGTCGACAATATGAATATCGCCGCCGTTACGGCATCAGCGTTAATCTCGCTTCGATTTTAGGGTTAATTTAATGAAATTTCACTTATTGCGTATGTAATTCTGTTAAATATGACAGCATTTAATAGATTTGGACGTAATATATTCCCGCCGATTCGGCGGCGACGGCGGCGGCCATGTTTGGTTGAAGTTTGGACAGTATGGATATCGACGTCGCTGCGGCGGCGGCGATTTGTTTACTTTACACTCGTCGATTCGAAAATATTAATATCGCCACCGTTACGGCATCAGCGTTAATCTCGCTTCGATTTTAGGGTTAATTTAATGAAATTTCACTATTTGCCTATGTAATTCTGTTAAATATGATCGCATTCAATAGATTGAGAGCCACACACGCACACTAACCGGGGCGGCTAGCAGTTAAACCTGACTTGTAGTAAGGGTAACTTAGCCTGTTTTCCCACGCTGGAGCAGAACTTGTTTACCCGGGGTGGCTGGCTCCTGGAACCCTCCACACCCACCCACACCCACACACCTACTCACATACCCACACACGCTACCCACGTTGACACAGCCAAAGACACTGGACGACCAGCCCAGGGGCTAAATGTATGAGCCACGGGTTATCTTCGCCGGAGTTAAGGCCGGCCGACGGGGTAGCTATCGTCGGTGTTGGTATATGTGTCACGGAAAATGTATGTGGCCAAAGCGCGGCCGGGTTAGCTAACCAGTGCGCTATTTATAGATTTGGGGAACCCCTGGGAATGTAGCCGGCGAGCGTCGTAGGAGTCGGGAGGCACGGCACCGGCACCTCCACGGGCACCTCCACCTCCACCTCCACCTCCACGGGCACCTCCACCTCCACGGGCACCTCCACCTCCACCTCCACCTCCACGGGCACCTCCACCTCCACCTCCATGGGCACCTCCACGGGCACCTCCACCTCCACCTCCACGGGCACCTCCACGGGCACCTCCACCTCCACGGGCACCTCCACGGGCACCTCCACCTCCACGGGCACCTCCACAGGCACCTCCACCTCCACGGGCACCTCCACAGGCACCTCCACCTCCACCTCCACCTCCACGGGCACCTCCACCTCCACCTCCACGGGCACCTCCACCTCCACCTCCACGGGCACCTCCACGGGCACCTCCACCTCCACCTCCATGGGCACCTCCACGGGCACCTCCACCTCCACAGGCACCTCCACCTCCACGGGCACCTCCACCTCCATGTCCACGTCCACGTCCACCTCCACATCCACCTACACGCTACCTCCATGGGCACCTCCACCTCCACGGGCACCTCCACCTCCACCTCCACGGGCACCTCCACCTCCACCTCCACGGGCACCTCCACCTCCACGGGCACCTCCACCTCCACGGGCACCTCCACCTCCACCTCCACGGGCACCTCCACCTCCACGGGCACCTCCACCTCCACGGGCACCTCCACCTCCACGGGCACCTCCACCTCCACCTCCACCTCCACCTCCACCTCCACCTCCACCACCACCACCACTATCTGTATCCTTTCTCGTTGAAACCGCGCGTAACACCGACGATAAACCACCTCCAAGTTGGGGTTAGTGCAGGCGACGTTAACCCTCGAGGGGTTTGCCTAACCAGTGCACATACATTGCCACTTTTGCCCTCTAACCGGGGAATTCCCGACTACGCTCGGGTTATGACTGCTAACCCGCCCTCATACATTTGGCCCCTGAGTACGCCCCAATCTACACTCACTGACCCGGATAGGTTTCTCAACTGCAAAACTGGAATTCCAATTTACATTTTCCTGGGACTTTTTTTATGTCATTTGTTTTTACTTCAAAGGAATACAAATGAATCATAACAAAATAACTCTTGTCTTAAGAAGGTCTTCAGTGATGCGTTGGCAAACAATCTCTGTGATAGATTGACATAGTGAGGTTTGGTTAATATGATGGTTGGTTGTTGCAGTTCTACATCCTGGCAACATCTAAGGTCATATCAGGACGGGGTTAATATGATAATTCATTAGATTCACAAGTTAATATTATAATTCATGAAGTCCACAAGTTAATATGATCATTATATAGGAGAATCAATTAACAAGTCAATGAAAATTCATTAAAATAAGGAAGTGGGTTATTGAAGTTAGTAGGCAGTTAGGATATAAACATGAGTTTATCACTGGCATTTTTATATGCACTGCATCAGCCTGAATCTGGAATAGATTTAGGATAAAATTTCTTGTTCGGCGATAGTTTTGGATGTCCCCGGTAGAGAGACATGAGAATTCTCACTAGTTTCTAGATCCATAATTGTTCACGACTGAGCATCAACAATTGGATGGCAATTGGCATGCACCCCACACCAACAATAAATAAATAAATCTACATATATCACTATGGCTATGGACTGACAGCTTTAATCTGTGCGGATCAATCAGGTCTTATTGACAGATTGCAAAGTCTTGATGTGCGCATCTGGGTGCAGACACTTGGTGCAGATCCATGGACATTTGTACACACTCGGTGTAGGTATAGAGGCCTGTGTAACACTCAGTGTAGGTATATAGGAATGTGTAACCTCTGAGAGCAAGTCTATAGGCCTGTGTAACACTCAGTGCAAGTCTATATGCCTGGGTAACACTCAGTGCAAGTCAATAGGCCTGTGTACACACTCAGTGCAAGTGCATAGGCCTGTGTAACATTCAGTGCAAGTATATAGGCCTGTGTACACACTCAGTACAAGTCCATAGGCCTGTGTAACACTCAGCACAAGTCAATAAATCTGTGTACTCACTCAGTGCAAGTCTATAGGCCTGTGTAACACTCAGTACAAGTCAATAGGTCTATGTAACATTCAGTGCAAGTCAATATGCCTGTGTAACACTCAGTACAAGTCAATAGGTCTGTGTAACACTAAGTACAAGTCTAAAGGCCTGTGTAACACTCAGTACAAGTCAATAGGCCTGTGTACAAACTCAGTGCAAGTCAATAGGCCTGTGTAACACTAAGTACATGTCAATATGCCTGTATAACACTCAGTACAAGTATATAGGCCTGTGTAACACTCAGTACAAGTATATAGGCCTGTCTACACACTAAGTACAAGTCTATAGGCCTGTGTGACTCTCAGTGCAAGTGAATAGGCCTGTGTACACACTCAGTACAAGTTTATAGACCTGTGTACACACTCAGTGCAAGTCAAATAGGCCTGCGTAACACTCAGTACAAGTCAATAGGCATGTGTAACACTCAGTGCAAGTCAATAGGCCCGTGTAACACTCAGTACAAGTCTATAGTCCTGTGTACACACTCAGTACAAGTATAGTCCTGTGTACACACTCAGTACAAGTCTAGTCCTGTGTACACACTCAGTACAAGTCTAGTCCTGTGTACACACTCAGTGCAAGTATATAGGCAAGTGTACACACTCAGGGCAAGTCAATATGCCGGTGTAACACTCAGTGCAAGTAAATAGGCCCATGTAACACTCAGTGCACGTCTATAGGCATGTGTACACACTCAGTACAAGTATATAGGCCTGTGTACAGACTCAGTGCAAGTCTATATGCTTGTGTAACACTCAGTGCAAGTCAATAGCCCTGTGTAACACTCCCTGCAAGTCTATAGGCCTGTGTACATACTCAGTACAAGTATATAGGCCTGTGTACCACTCGGTGCAAGCCAATAGGCCTGTGTAACACTCAGTGCAAGTCTATAGGCCTGTGTATACACTCAGTACAAGTCAATAGGCCTGTGTAACACTAGGTGCAAGCCAATAGGCCTGTGTCACACTCAGTGCAAGTATATAGACCTGTGTACACACTCAGTGCAAGTATATAGGCAATTGTAACACTCAGTGCAAGTCTATAGGCTTGTGTATAAACTCAGTACAAGTCAATAGGCCTGTGTAACACTCAGTGCAAGTCAATAGGCATTTGTAACACTCAGTGCAAGTATATAGACCTGTGTACACACTCAGTACAAGTATATAGGCCTGTGTACACACTCAGTACAAGTCTATAGGCCTGTGTACACACTCAGTGCAAGTCTATATGCTTGTGTAACACTCAGTGCAAGTCAATAGGCCTGTGTAACACTCCCTGCAAGTCTATAGGCCTGTGTACATACTCAGTACAAGTCTATAGGCCTGTGTGACACTCGGTGCAAGCCAATAGGCCTGTGTAACACTCAGTGCAAGTCTATAGGCCTGTGTATACACTCAGTACAAGTCAATAGGCCTGTGTAACACTAGGTGCAAGCCAATAGGCCTGTGTCACACTCAGTGCAAGTATATAAACCTGTGTACACACTCAGTGCAAGTATATAGGCAATTGTAACACTCAGTGCAAGTCTATAGGCTTGTGTATAAACTCAGTACAAGTCAATAGGCCTGTGTAACACTCAGTGCAAGTCAATAGGCATTTGTAACACTCAGTGCAAGTATATAGACCTGTGTACAAACTCAGTGCAAGTATATAGGCAAGTGTAACACTCAGTGCAAGTCTATAGGCTTGTGTATAAACTCAGTGCAAGTCTGTGTGCATGTGCACACATTCCCAGATCAACGCGGGAAGGAGAGCGAGGTGTACTCTGAGGGTGGGGAGGGGGGGGGGCGTTCTTGTGCATAATTCTTAAGACCAACCAGCGGATGTGATGGCGCACACTGCTGCAAGGCTGCAGGCATGCGCACGCACACAATGCGTACGTCTCGGCACCTTCCCAGCCCTCTTCTAACCTGCCTACCCCTGGAACAGCTGGTGACAGAACTAAGTGTTCTACAAAAAGAATTAATGCTGCATAGTCCGATGAAGCATCATATTTCCAAAACCAAAACACTCACCTAGATTTGATTTTATATATCTAACTTAGATAGTGATGCACTTATTGGGCAATTTTGTTGCCACTTAGAAGGGCATACTGAGTCAATTTAATAGAACCCGTTATTGGATGAACCTATGCTGTCAGAATGTTGGTGTGCTTGCCAAAATTAACTTGCCATATTTTTTTTGTTTGTTGGGGGGGGAAAGTATTTATTCATGTGAATATGACATTTGTCAGCATCGGAACACTGGTCTTCCAGCCATCTTACTATTGGAATTGACAGTCTAAATAATCTAAGTTTGATCAGTGCTGTATTAGTTACAGCACCGATCCTGTAGAATTAAGGGAGTGGTTCCTACTGTATAATGTACAGCACCAGTCACTGTAGTTCATGCAAAAATGGGGAGTAGCACCAAATAGAAAGTGTATACTCGGGGTAACTCAAACAATCATTGAGGGTTACATTTGTTCTCTTATAAAACAACGTAAGTTTATAGTTGACACATGTTGTCACTTCAAATATCTCCAAAGTTAGCCATTTAAACCTACAATTATTGCAATCTAAAGGAAAGTAGCCTATAATGATTAATCTAGTATATCTTTCTCAGAAAATTGCAGAAATTCAAAAGCATCCGACATGGAAACGCCATGAGTAGATTGCGTTTCCATACCATTCCCGGTCACACACATACTCGGAAGAACAGCTTTTCATATAAAATATCAATACTACCCCCACTTCATCCTTTTTTTGTTTACAATTAAACTAATCATCACATAGCTTACTAGATGGGCGTGGGAGGGGAACCCAATAGGAGAATTGAGCTAATGTCCCTGCGCTAGGCCCCGCCCTAGTCGCGCCTCCTCACCCACCCCATCCCCGCCCCTACACCCACACCAATCGCCTGATCATCCAAGGGATCAATACGACGAGTTGTTTGCGTCGTTGCGCTCCTGGTGCCCACTCATGTGTGAAGCCTCACCTCAGAGGATCCTGGTGCCCACTCATGTGTGAAGCTTCACCTCAGAGGATCCTGGTGCTCACTCATGTGTGAAGCCTCATCGGGTCGTGGTGCCCACTCATGTGTAAAACCTCAGCTCACTGGGTCCTGGTGCCCACTCATGTGTGAAGCCTCACCTCACTGGGTCCTAGTGCACACTCATGTGTGAAGGCACCCCTCACTGGGTCCTAGTGCCCATTCCCGTGTGAAGGCTCACATCAGAGGGTCCTGGTGTCCACTCATGTGTGAAGGGTTACGTAAAGGAGTGCTGGTGCCTACTCAAGTGTGAAGGCACACCTCAGAGGGTCATGGTGCTCACTCATGTGTGAATGGTCACCACAGATAGTCATGGTGCTCACTCATGTGTGAAGGCTCACCTCAGAGGGTCCTGGTACTCACTCGTGCGTGAAGACAGCCCTCATTGGTTTCTGTTGCTCACTCGTGGGTGGAGCATCACTTCACAGCACGGCTTACACATCACATGACACCTTTTCTTTCCTGCTCCTGACCTACATCACGCCTTTCCTTGAATTGTGACCGACGTGCAGCACCCTGCAAGTGGCTATACACAAACCACCACTGCACTGCACCGCACCGCACCACACCGCACCACACCACACCACACCACACCACACCACACCACACCACACAACACCACACCACACCACACCACACCACACCACACCACACACCACCACCCAACCATCAGCTCGGGTTGGCTGTGACAGCCTGCACCTACAATTTCGGTAGGTTGGTTAATTCTTGGAGTGTTACGTCCTGGCAATATCGAAGGTCATATCAGGACATGTACCGATTTATGACAGTGCACACTCATGGTGACTTTATAGGGCTGCCCCACTGGGAGAACAGGCTGATATCCCACTCTGTCACATTATCCTGACACTCAGCCAACCAGTCCTTGCCATATCCTAATAATGGGGAGCGCCTCGCTAGGAAGCGATAAGTATCAATTTTTATGTCATTGGTTTGACTCGACCAGGGCTCAAACCTGTGGGTTAGAATCCCAACGAACTACCAAAACAGGAGACAGACGCTCAACTCATTTGGCCATCCTGTCCGCTCAACTCATTTGGCCATCCCTTCTGCTATTTCCGTAGGACTTTTCCCCACAAGTTAAGTTGTCTTGGATGAAAACACTTCGCGCACAAAATCAAAGAAAAATCATTAAAGCCCACAGAGTAAGCAGCGTCGCTATCACCATACCAGCTTCCGATGACAAAATAAACAGTGAATATGCTCATCTATAAAACCGGACGATGCACACTACTCACTACTTACATGGTAGATGTGTAGCTCCTGGTGGCAGTAAACAAAGACAATGACATACATCTCCGCTGTGTCCAAGAAGTGGCACAACGCCCACGGTCCAAGGCCAGAAATCCTTCCGCTCCAACTGGTCACTCACTGTACATGGATGTGAACCCTGACGGTGTCAGTATAAAAGCACTGTTCACACCACTACCGCCTCAACCATTGTGGCTTATCTGATAAAATAATCGATAGTTGCCATTTTCTCCGCCCTAAGGTTCCCTTCGGGAGGTGACTTTAAATTGTGTACTGACTAGGTAATTTGCTCCGCACTGACCTCTGGCTTCATCGACGCTGTAATCAGATTTGAGTTAACCTTACATGAATGAACCTCGTTCGGAATTATTTATTTCCGATTCTAGTAAAGTGAATGTATGCAAATCTTTCCCCCCCCCCGCGATAGCACTGCAAATGCGTTAGCGATGCCACCACCACCATCAAAGTCAAGCTTATTTATTTACCAACGGCTTTAGAGCACATTGATTTTTGTATCATTGGCTATTTGACATCAAATGTACGGTCATTCTGCCATATTTCTTTGGAGGAAACCAGCTGCCGTCACATAGGCTACTCTTTCCGATAAGCAGCAAGGGGTACCACCACCAACAACACCACCACAAACCAACACCACCCACATGTATACAGGATTCATTCTGCTATTCAAGTTTCATAGTTGATGGTCCAATGGTTTTGAGTTCCTGCCATGTTATTCAGATAAACATATTAGGTTATAATCTACTTTACTTTACTTCTAAGTGACTTTTATCTGAAAGGATTCATTTCTTTTTTTTTTAGATATTTGAAGTGAAAACATGAAAAATTAACACTGGCGTCCACATCAAAATACTGGACACCTACTACCAGGCTTCAGCGGTGACATGTTCTCTTAAATTGATTTAGTATTCCTTCCATGCAGCAAGAACCATTCAATCAGAATCAAAGTTGGTTTGGTTTAGACAATTTCCTGCTTTCGTCGGACTGCCGCTTTAACATCTAACAAAATTTGAATTGCTATGTATCAAATGACTGGGCTATTCTGCTAAAAGAACGTGTCAGTTTAAACTGAAGTTGAGCAGGCGGGATGGCCGAATGAGTTTAACGTCCGCCTCCCGTTTTGGTAGGTCATGGGATTCGAACCCATGCCAAGTAAAAAAAATGACTTAAGAATCTATATTTGTCGCTTCGTAGCCAGGCGCTCAGTGTTATTAGGATAGGGCAAGGACTGGTTGGCTCAGTGTCAGGATAATATGAGTGAGAGGATATCGGGTCATGGTGCTGGTGGCCTCATTTCCAAGTGGGGCAGCACTATAAAGTCGCCATGGGTGTGCACTGTCACAAGTCAGTACATGTCGTGATATGACCTTAGATATTGCCAGAAAGTAAAACCCCAACAACAAACCAACCATTAAACTGAAGTTTGAACTTTAGCACTGAAATCTCAAGAAGTTGATGGCGAATTGAACGCTAGAGAAAAGATTAGTTTGCAGTGCAACTAGCGGTCATAAATCTAACTAGGAAAATTAGCGCCTACTGGCGGAATCCAATTAAAAGTTCAAAGTGCTACACAATTTAGCAAAACGGCTGACGTTCAAAGTAGCAGTTTTCACAATAATCTTTCGGTTGTCTAGGGTTTTCACAATCATTTTTTTTCTAAACACAGTTCAACCTTTTGAAATAAAGACAGTGAAGTGAACGATTTCACCACGTAGTGTGCGTTGCCAGGATACACCGCTGCTCTCACTCATCAAATGTGATGCCTCTATTCTGAGTGGCGATTGCTTAGTACAACGCCTCGCTGCACCCCGTAAGGTCATCACGTGACTACTCCTGCTGGAGGTTGGCCGTCATGCGCAGAGGCCGGTGTGGCGTGCTCAGCCGTGTCCCGTGCTCAGCCGTGTCCATCGCTTCTGTGCATGCGCGGATTTATTATTGCTTTTTTTGTATCTCTATTTCCTACTGCAGGAATTCACCACACTTTTATTTATCTTTTCTTGGCTGGGGGGAGGGGTCTAGAATTAGCCTACTTAGGCCACGGTTGTAGTGAATATCCAAATAAGTCTTAGTGAAGTGTCTTAGCTGACAGCTTGAATGTGGATGGATTTTGACGCATGCGCAGACGATGCTGTTAGATTCTGATGCATGCGCAGAAGCGATGGACACGGCTGAGCACGGCACACGGCTGAGCACGCCACACCGGACTTTGGGGCTGGGGCTTATTGGGGGGGGGGGGGGGTGTCAGAGGTGGGCCGGGCCGTAGGTGGTTGGGGGTGGAAGCAGGGTAGGAGGGTGGGGTTAGGGAAGAAAGGGATAAGGGTAAAGGGCGTAACCAACAACACAGGGTGATGGAAAGGGTGACGGAGCTGGAGGAAGGGCAGCCAGGCCGGAAGGGGAATGGTTGGGGGCATGGTTTAGCAGCAGGCACATCTATTGCACTGTTTACACAATGTGAACCAAGACGGGATGGCCAAATGAGTTGAGCGTCCATCTTCTGTTTTGGTAGATCTTTGGATTCTAATCCACAGGTTCAAACCATCGTCAAGTCAAATCAATGACTTAACAATTTTAACTTGTCCCTTCCTAGACAGGCACTCAGCATTATTAGGACAGGGCAAGGATTGGTTGGGGTCAGTGTCAGGATAATGTGAATGAGTGGGATATCAGGTCATGGTGCTGACTGCCTGGTATCCCAGTGGGGCAGCACTATTAAGTCACCATGAGTGTGCACTGGCACAAGTCGGGACTTATTCTGATATAACCTTAGATGTTGCCAGGACATAAAACTCCAACAAACAAATATGTTGCCATCGCCACCCCAATTTATATAGCATATGTAGAATTCATATTAATTAAATCTGCATAGTCGGATGAAAACATCAAATTATCAATACCAAAACAATTATCTAAATTTGATTCTACATATCTCAATGTAGATAGTGGTGCACTTATTAAACATTTGACCCCAGGTAGATGGGAATACCGAGACAATTTAATAGAACCTGGTACCACAGAAGCCTAGGGTGTCAGAGTGTTGATGTGCTTGCCAACATTAAATTAGCATGTTTTCACTTCAAATATCTCAAAAGTTAGCCATTTAAAGTAAAAGTTACTTCAAACTAAAGTAAGGTACATTATAACGATTAACCTAATATATTTATCGAAACAAAAATGGCAGAAACTCAAAATCAACGGACTATGCAACTGTAATATATGTTAAAGATACTAATCGTGAAGATGTGGGAATAATTGATATCAACGGGACCGGCCGGAATAGCAGACTAGGTAGAGGACTCGCTTCCGACGAGGGAGGTCATGCAATCAACCAAAGATTTGTCCAATTAGTATTTGTCACAGAATTTGTGCGGATAGTGCAATGACTGGTGGAGTCACTGCTAGACACGGTGGCTGACTGAGATATGTCATGGTATCCCAGTGGGGAAGCACTATAAAGTCGCTATCAATGAGCAAGTCGGTAGCCATTTTGATATGACCTTAAGATATTGATAGCAAATGAAACCTTGAGAAGCAAACATATTAGTGGCATTATATATCAAAAAGAGCATGCAGACCATAATAGGGCACAATAGAAAACACTGTTCTTGACGGACATTCCCATGACCTTCAGAAGACGCACAAATCATCCCTGCGCTCTGGCGGAGACGACAGTAACAGTGGGCATTAACTGCTAGCAATGTCGTCTGCTAAAGACAGATAAAGTAGTCCGTCATCGACGGCAGTTCAATTAATAAAAGTCGCCTGCTGCCCAAAGCAGTGCCTGTTATTTGAAAGCATAAGAAGTCCCCCCCCCCCCCCGGCGACAATCTTCTGGTAAAGACGAATAGTGACAAGCTGTTCAAAGAGTTGAAGTTCGTCGCGGGACACTGGTTTGGTCGGGGCTGCTGATTCCCAGTTGGTTGTTGGAGTTTTACGTCCTTGCAACAACTAAGATCATATCAGGATGGGTACCGATTTGTGACAATGTGCACTCATGGCGACTTTATAGTGTTGTCCCACTGGGAAACCAGGCCACTGGTACCATGACCCGATATCTGACTTGGTCACATTATCCTGACACTGAGATAACCAGTCCTTGCCCTATCCTATTAATGCCGAGCGCCAGGCTAGGAAGCGACAGGTATCAATTATATAAGTCATTGGTTTGATTTGACCTGAAACCAAACTCCCGATCTCCCAATGCGAGGCCCACGTTCTACCGATTCGGCCACCGCGCCCGGTTGCTGATTCCCGGTGACCCCTGTATTAAACGCTGCTGCGCTGCACAGAGTGGCATCCCAGCGGCAAATATGGATGAATGGAGGAAGATGGCGTAAGCGACACAAATCGATCCTCACAGTTCGATTCAGTCCACGTCTGCTAACCTTTAACAGCGAAGCACCCCCCCTCCTCCCCCCTCCTCCCCCCCACTCCCCCTCCCCCACTTCCCCCCCCCCCCCCACTCAACCTCACCTCCCAATTTCTCCACGACTTCTGAAATCACATCTGTGAATCATTCTGACTTCTTCAAAGTGTGTGCTGAGCGTGTGGGTGCAGCAGCACTATCTCTGCGTGTTCTATACAGGGTCCGTACACATGTGACGCCATGGAATTCAACTCTATTTCAAGGTGTTTCAAGGCGGTTTAAAAAAAATAGGAATCCAAGACTATTTCCATTTGGATTTCAGGAAAAAAACAACAATGGCGACTGGTGATTTTGGACTAATTTGGATGAATCAGTTGGGACAGTTTAATGGAGTTCAAGGCTTTTCAAGACTAATTACCCAAAATAGGTTGAATTCAAGGCTTTTCAAGACCTTGAAATGGGGCAAATGAAGTTCAAGACTTTTCAAGACTACTTTCCAGGCCCCATATGGACCCTGGCAATACTTACAGGAACAAAAAAAAAGCACGCGCCAGTCAGTGTTCCATTGGTAATGCTCTCCTCACTTGACCTATTTTTTCTTCTCCGCAAACCAGAATATAGCATCGCATTTCTTCGTGGCCTTCTACGTAGCAAGTATTGACGACACGCTTACGCAGTGAAGCTTGCAGAGCGGGGGCACTTCCGGTGACCCCTACTTTATCTGACCTCTGGCGGGCATGACCTTCAATTTGGTTTCAGAAAATGCAATCTAGCTGCTGGTGTATGTGTATGAACTTGTAATGGGCATATCATGTTCTACCTCCTATAGTATGTAATATAATTACTACATCATTGCGTTGCAGTAGGCGGCAGCCAGCCCAGTCGGTCCGACACTGGTTCCTGGCAAGTGGTCCGGGCGTACTGGCATGCAATTCTGATTAAATAAATGCGGTTTGAATGAAGGTTCCCTCTGCCGAATCATATGTTGTCAAACAATATTACTATTCTGTTACCTTCATTGATTAAGCAGGGGAAATTTTAATCGCAGACAATTGGTTTTCTCCGTCCTCATATGACCTTAGATGTTGCCAGGACGTAAAGGTCCACCAGCCAACCTATCTAACATGAGTTAAAAGTATCCTGTACGTTGTTGGTCGCGGTTTAAAAAGATAGACTTAAAGTTGCATAGTCCGATGGCTTTGAGTTTTTGTTATTTTCCTGAAATAAATATATTAGGTTGATATTTATAATCCACTTTATTTTACTTTGAAGGAATCTTTATTTCAAATGGCTAACTTTTGAGATATTTGAAGTACAAACATGCCAAATTAATGTTGGCATGCTTGCCAAAACCCTGACCCCATATCCTTCTGCAGTAATGGGTTCTATTAAATTATCTCAATATTCCCTTCTATGTTGCGACAAATGTTTAATAGATGTCCCAGTATCTAAGTTCGATATGCAAAATGAAATCTATGTAAGTAATATATTTGAGACAATTTGATGTTTTCATCGGACTATATGCAGCTTTAAGAACCTCCATTCATTTCTATTTGTGTTGGGAAGTTAGTTTTATTTAACAACACCTCTAGAGAAGATTGATTTTTATCATCGGCTGTTGGACATCAAACATATGGTCATTCTGACATATTTCTTTGGAGGAAACCCACTGCCGCCACATAGTCTACTCTTTCCGATAAGCAGTAAGCGGTCTTTTATATGCATTTTCCCACAGACAGGACAGCACATACAACAGCCTGTGATGAAGCAGTTGTGCAGAGGCCAGGTTGGTAGTGGAAATCCTCTGAGACCTTTTCCATGGAACACACTGCACAGGTATCGCCTACCCACAACGTGGATACTTGTCATTGCCTGCGGGGGGCAGGTTGGTAGTGGAAATCCTCTATGAGACCTTTTCCATGGAACACACTGCACAGGTATCGCCTACCCACAACGTGGATACTTGTCATTGCTGGCAGAGGGCAGGTTGGTAGTGGAAATCCTCTATGAGACCTTTTGCAGAGACCATACTGAGCAGTGTTTGCCTATCCACAATGCCAGTTCTTTCACTGCCGCCAGAGGGCGGGTTAGTAGTGGAAATCCTCTATGAGACCTTTTCCACAGACCATACAACACAGTGATCGCCTACCCACAACGTCAGTTCTTTCACTCCCACCGGAGGGCGAGTTGGTGGTGGAATATTCTCTATGAGACCTTTTCCACAGACCAGAAAACACAGTGATCGCCTACCCACAATGTCAGTTCTATCAGTGCCACCAGAGGGCGGGGCGGGTTGGTGGTGGAATATCCTCTATGGGACCTTTTCCACAGACCATACAACACGGTGATCTCCTACCCACAACGTCTGTTCTATCAGTGCCACCAGAGGGTGGGTTGGTGGTGAAAGCCGTCCATGTTCCCGCCGTGTAATTAAACTGCATGATGAGACAGCCTGCCAGGCGTTTAGCGGGGAGGGCGGTGCTGCTGGGAAGTGCATCAAACTACAAATAAAGGTCGACCCTCCTAGAGCTACATCATCATCATCATCATCATCATCATGCTGTCGGTTGCGATGCGACTAAGACTGCTTTCATTACTTGACTGCCGCTCTCCATTTAGCTCTCTGCTGTGAGAGTTGCGTCCATGAGTCGGTCTTAAACATTTCATGGAAGCTGCCTGCAAAAATGTTGAAGTGCTGCTGACTTTTGCAAGTTACCAGTGGCACTCTCTTGGGGAGCAAATAGAGGTTTCACACCGGCAAGAACATGTCAAGACAGGCGCAAAACTATTTGTGCCTGCAGTGGCTGGTCGGGAGATGTTGGGAGTTCCATACATCAACCGCCCTTAATGCTGCCACAGTGACATGGTTTTCTGTTTAGGGTTTGCTCTCTTAGCCTTCGGTTCTGTCAAGAACCTGTACCACAAGGCAGTGGTTTACAACTCTGCAGGGCAGGGGCATTAAACTCCCTGAGGTATTGCTACACCTGCAATACCTGCATACCTAGAGCTACACTGACTGCGTAAAGGCGGAGACAAAATAAACCCAGAAAAAAAAAACATTGGTTGGTTGGTTGTTGGAGTTTTACGTCCTGGCAATACCTATTGTCATATCAGGATAGGTACCGACTTGTGGAAGTGTGCACTCATGATGACTTTATAGTGCTGTCCCCTGGAAGACCAGGCCACCAGCATCATGAGCTGATCACATTATTCTGACACTGAGCCAACCAGTCCTTGCCCTATCTTAATAATGCCAAGCGCCCGGCTAGGAAGCGACAAGTATCAATTTTGTAAGTCATTGGTTTGACTCAACTGGGATTTGAACTCCTGACTTTCCGCAAATTAGACCTTCACTCTACCGATTGGGCGACCACGTCCGGTCCAAAAGACCACATAGCTGCACATTATTTATATTGCTTTGTCAGCACGAAGTGAGGGTGCGTGGAGCCCATCCACGATGTCAGAGATCACTGATGCATTATGGGTATGAAGGGATTGACATCTCCAGGGATGAAAGTGGTCTCCGGCAAAAAAACCGCTGAAATCAAGCTGATATTATTACACCGATGACAAATTTCCGCGAAAACGCGGATTTCCCCCCATAGGATTAGCATTGTCAGGGAATCATGGAAAAATACCAAAGTCAAGTTTCAACTATCCTTGCTGTGGTTATATTATCGCCAATACCTAACTCTTTCTTGCCTGGGTTTTATGTTCTAGCAACATATACGGTCATATAAGAATGGGATACATATGAACCAATTGTTGTCATGATTCCTTGCCATTTTGCTTAAAGTTACTCGGTAAATATTAAAAACTATGTATATCCCTCATGAAAGGAAATCAACAAATCAACAAATCGGGTAGAGCTGACTCCCGTACAAGTGCAAATAGTACACATAGGGTTATGGATGTAAATTCAGTAAAAATTAGAAAAAATATATAGGAAGGGAAGATGGTTAGATTAACAGTACAATCAGATGACTAATTGTATTCATGCTGAGGTTAAAAGGGTTTTACATCCCAGCAACATGTGAAGTCAGATCAAGATGGGTACCAGTGTGCAATCATGGTGGATTAATAGTGCTGCCCCACTGGGATATAGTGTCACTGGAACCATAAGCCAACAATATCACACTCAGTCATATGATTTTGACACTTGTTGTTGTTCTGTTCTAGTATTCGGAACAAGGGGGGGGGGGGTAACAAGTTGCCATTGTATAAGTCTCTCCTTTCATTTTAGTGGAGTACAAATCCCAGTGTCCGACACTATAACCAAATAAGGTAGGGACATATAAAGTGTGCACCATACGCCGTGACCGAATAGGTAGAGCGCATACCTCCCCTGCGAGTGGTCGGGAGTTCAATTCCCAGTCAAGTCAAACCAATGACTTTCAAAATTGATACTTTTTGCTTCCTAGCCAGGGAGTCACCATTATTAGGATAGGGCAAGGACTGGTTAGCTCGGTGCCAGAATAATGTGACTGAGTGGGATATCAGGTCATGGTACTGGCGGGCTGGTCTCCCAGTGGGGAATCACTATAAAGTCACCATGAGTGACCACTGTCACAAGTCGGTACCCGTCCAGATATGACCTTAGATGTCGCCAGGACGTAAAATTCCATCAACCAACCAACGAACCAACCTATAGTACAAGCGCACCCAATAACCTCTCTAGAACCCAGTGGATTCATCAGTACCAAGTCAAAAACAATTTGCCAACCATTTATTATATGCTGGCCTTTCGAAACATAACGGAGCGTATAACATGATTATCCAAGTCTCCAGATAACTTTTTTCTTTTAGTGCGCAAGATATCTAAAATAAGAAAAACAAACAGTTAATTCTACAGTTTGTAGCCGATAAAGACAACCTGGGAGGTTTCTTCACTGAGAGCATTATTTTAATAAGCACAATATAATAAGCTTGTTCACCGAGAGCATTATTTTAATAAGCATGGTATAATAAGTTTTGTTCACCAAGAGCAGTATTTTAATAAGCACAGCATAAGTAGTTTGTTCACTGAGAGCAGTATTTTAATAAGCACCATATAATAAGTTTGTTCACTGAGAGCATTATTGTAATAAGCATTGCATAATAAGATTGTTAATTGAGAGGATTATTTTAATAAGCATGTCATAATAAGTTTGTTCACTGAGAGCATTATTTTAATAAGCAGGGCATAATAAGTTTGTTCACTGAGAGCATTATTTTAATCAAATCAAAGGAAGTCACCCTTAAAGAAAAAAAGTTGTCTAGTTGCATTAGGCATGCTCTGATATCGGGAGGCTCTGCTAATTACAGACTTAATAGATGTGGGCGGGTCGGCACCGATTTGTGCGAACCGTGCAGTTTCAGTACTGGCCCGATTGTGTAAGGCGTGTTTCGTAAGGTGAGTCCAGTTTGGTTAAAATCAGTTAACGCCAGGCCCAACACTAATGCGTTTAAAAGCACAGCACGTTAGTGGTAGACCAAACACCTCACTTAAAGCCATGCTCACCCCTACTTCTGATTAATATGCCATACAACATGACGGGAAATGAAGGCCACACCAGGCAGGCAACATTAGACCGATCCGATATACCACTGGCTCCAGGGACTCTTGTTTTACTGGGAAAATATTGCTAGGAAACAAAAGAATACTAGGGGTAACCTAGTAATATTATACCATGACACCGTTGCCACCAATCTGCTCGGCACAGTGCCGGTATCATGATATATAATTGCCCCCTCCAAATTGTCTCCGCCAGGAAAATCCATTTCGAAAGAAAATCGCCCCCCAGAGATTATGACCAGACGGGATGGCCGAATGAGCTGAGCATCCGACGCCCGTTCTGGTAGATCATGGGTTTGAACGCTGGTCGAGTCAAACCAATGACTTAAAAATTGATACTTGTCGCTTCCTAGCCTGGCACTCGGCATTATTAGGATAGGGGAAGGAGCAGTGGAATGAGGAAGATCAATCGTCCGCGATTGAAATTTCACCTGCTTAATCAACTAATCTAACAAAAAAAACTAACAAAAAACTCTCCCCTACTCCCCCTTCCCATGCCCCTTCTCCGCACACATCCCTTCTCTGGCTGGCTGGCTGGCTGGCTGGCTGGCTGACTGGCTGGCTGGCCGGCTGACTGACTGGCTGGCTGGCTGGCTGGCTGGCTGACTGACTGACTGGCTGGCTGACTGACTGGCTGGCTGGCTGGCTGGCTGGCTGGCTGGCTGGCTGGCTGACTGACTGACTGACTGGCTGGCTGGCTGGCTGGCTGGCTGGCTGGCTGGCTGGCTGACTGGCTGACTGGCTGGCTAACTGACTGGCTGGCTGACTGACTGGCTGGCTGACTGACAGGCTGACTGGCTGACTGGCTGGCTGGCTGGCTGGCTGACTGACTGGCTGACTGGCTGGCTGACTGACTGGCTGACTGACTGACTGACTATCGGCAGCAGCCATGGAGCAGGTCCTGGTGCAGTGCAGCAGCACTACTCATTCTGCATCTTCATCACGAATCGATTCCTGCTAGTTCACCAGACGACTTCAATGGCTACTTATAGTTAAGCGCCTGCCACCGCTTAAACGCACCCATGTTATTTGTACACCTGTTTCTTACTAAAAAGCTTCCCTCTCTTGTTTTTTTCCCCCGTTGTTGTTCTTATTAGTGTAGTCGAGGATTTTGTGCCGTGGTGGGTTTTCTTTTCCTGCAAATATAACCTGCAATTAAAGTACCACGAGCTCTGAGCATCAGTGGCCTGTTATTTGCTTGTCAGAGTTTGTTTGCAAATAATAACAAAATATATGGTTCATTAATATTATGCTTTAGAAAATCAACAGTACCTGAAAGGCGTCATATATATCAGACATAAGCAGTTGGTGGGGTAGCAGACATAAGCAGTTGGTGTAGTAGCTTGGGTGGCATTGGACGTGGCGGTATAAGATCTTCAAAGAGAGGCAAAAGACTTGAGGTCAGGAAGCACTCATTTTTCTTTCGAGTGACAGATCCATAGAACAGTCTCCCAGACCAAGTGGTTGAAGCACCAATGGTAGAAGCATTTGAGAGAAGGCCGGATAGACATTGGAGAGGACACCCACAATTATATGACTTCAGAGCACCGTTGACCCACATATGTGTGCAAAAAAAGTTATTTTTGCCATAACGAGCTGGCATTTGAGGCTCATTAGGGCCTACATCAGCCACAACAGGATATGTAAGTTAATTGGAGGACTGTTTATTTTCGGTAAACTTGACGGTGCTAAGTATATGAGGAAAAATTACCGGAATGATTAAAGCTGCACAGTGTGATGAGGATTACATTTTCAAAACCAAATCAATTATCTAAAATTGATTCTATGTATCAAACTTATATAAGGATGCACTTATTAAACATTTGTTGCCATATAGAAGGGAATGCTAAGTCAATTTAATAGAACCTGTTACTGCTGAAGCCTATGGTGTCAGAAATTTGGCAATACACATTTTATTTTTTGCACTTCAAATATCTCAAAACAGGGCAATTTAAAATAAAAGTTACTTCAAACTAAATTAAGGTAGATTATAACAATCAATTTAATATATTTATCTCAGAAAAAAGGCAGAAACTGAAAACTATCGGATTATGCAAACATCGGAAATCCGCTGAAAATCGGGAAAATGATCATCCACAAAGGCGGTAGGAGTCACACAGATCTCTCTCCTTCTTCATGCTGTGTAAGATCCGAACAAATCGTGGTTCACTAAAAGACACCCAACCATTCAATGATACAATATTGTCCTCTATGCACATGCCCTAACATAAGCTACTTTTGGTGGTTTTGGTTGTTGGTGTATTGGGGTTGTGTAATCGGCACCGTTATCTGATATCCCATTGTGTAATCGGCACCGTTATCTGATATCCCATTCATTCACATTATCCTGATGCTGGATTACCCACTCCTTTCCTTATCCTAGTAATACCAAGTGCTATGCAAGAAAGAGAGTGACAAACTTAACGGTCTTCGCTATGACTCAGGAGCGGAATAATCCCAAGCCCTCCCATATGACACACTCGGACCATGCTGTCAAACAGGTGAGTCTATCATCACGAGATGCTGTATTGAACGGCTGAGATTCGTTTTCCTTACCTTAATTAAGTCCTCGCATAGTCTCCCTCTAATAGTGACTTCCATAGGCTCTCCGTAACGATGACTACCGTAGACAGACGCGACCGGACGCGGTAGCAAAATCGATAGAGTGCAGCCCTACCATGCGGAATATCGGGATTTCGATTCCGGGTTAAGTCAAACCAATGACTTACAAAATTGATACTTGTCGCTTCCTAGCCAGGCACAAGGACTGGTGTTAAATGAAAGCATGCAGTGGCCTTTCATTGGCGTACATCTGGGACTGGTCTGGTGAGGAATTGATGGCGCATTGATGCTTGTTTGTTGTTGTTTTACATCCTAGCAACATCTAAGATCATATCAGGATGGCTAACGACTTGTCACAGTGTGCAATCATGGTATTTTATAGTGCTGCCCCACTGGGAGACCAGGCCACCAGCACCATGACCTGATATCGCACTCAGTCACATTATCCTGACACTGAGTCAACCGGTCCTTGCCATATCCTAATAATGCCAAGCGCCTGGCTTAGAAGTGACAAGTATAATTTTTTAAGTAATTGCTTTGACTCAACCAGAGTTTGAAGCTGCAAGTTTGAATCTTACGATCTACCAAAACAGGAGACGGACGCTCAACTCATTCGGCCATCTCATCTGGTCCAATGTATCCAGGTAACCTACATATATCTAACCAGGGAATATAATTCATGACACCCCGCCATTCGCAGCATTCCAAATTTGTCGAATTGACTAGGTGATTGGATAGGCACCATCCACCCATAGTAGAATTGATTACTAATTGACTAGACAGTGTTCAAAACTAGAAGCCTTGGCCAACTGATTGGCCAGGAAGCATCAGAAACTAGTACTTGTGGTAGATCTGACTACTTGATTGGCTAGGCAGAATCCAAAACTAGTAGAATTGAATAGGTGATTGGCTAGACAGGCAAGACATCATCCAGACCTAGTTGAGCTCCAGTAAAAAAAAGATTTGCATGTGAATAGTACTGGAGCATTTCAAGTTCAAGAGCATGGTATGTATTTTAACCACAGATACCAATGATTTATACTCAATAGGTTTAATCGATTATTAATGACTAAAGATGTTCAGTATTATTGAAATTATATGTTCTGGACGGGGTAAATATATTAATAATTATGTGACAAGCAGTTCTCTCTTTTACCAACCAGTGGTCCACATCTGGTTCATCAAAGGCTGTGTTATGTCCTGACCTGTCTGTGGGAAAGACCAGATAAAAGACCCCTTGCAGCTTATTGGAAAGACTAGCATATGTGGCAGCAGTGGGTTTCCTCCTAAGAAATATGTCAGAATGACCATATGTGTGACGTCCAATAGCCGATGATAAAAATCAATGCACTCTAGAGGTGTCGTTAAATAAAACAAACCTTTTCTCTCTTTTCTGCTTGAATAAGTACTCAAAGGAAGGAACAAGTTGTAATAAATTTGATGCAATTCCACATTAAACACAACCTATTTGATTCCCAACACATTTACATGCTGACCAATTGCGAAGCAGATGAGAATTTCGCAAAACAGACGGGAATTGGATCACCACCACTCTCCTGATCCAGTTTCCACCAATTAGGGTGCATCTGGTGGATTACGCAAAATATAATCGGCCTAATCCCCATAGGCTTTGGATCATCTGGAAGTGGCTTCATCGAGATTAACATAAATCTTTTTTCTCAGGGATTTGGAATAGGAAATGTGATTTGAGACGAAATAGAAAACATCTTTATTGACCATATGGGGTTCGCAGCCGCTGTCACCAGAATCTAGTTTGTTGGCATTATTTCTGCATGTCGTGTTTGTTTCTAATTCAAGTAATATAGCCCATCTGTTTTAAAGTTTCATAGTCCGGTAAAATATCAAATTGTCAAAACAAAAGCAATTATCTAGATTTGACTCTTCATTGCTAACTTAGGTATCGGTGCACTTATCAAATATTTGTCACTACATAGAAGGGAATACCGTGTCAATTTAATAGAACCTGCTGCCGCAGAAGACTATGGTGTCAGAGGTTTGGCATGGGTGCCAAAAATAATTGTGCATGGTTGCACTTGAAATATGTCAAAAGTTAGCCATTTAAAATAAGTTATTTCAAACTAAAGTAAAGTGATGACAGTAATATATTTTATCTCAGAAAATGACAGAAACCCAAAGCCTTGGAACTATGGAACTTTAATATGAATGACCTGACTTAGCCTGACCTCACCTGACTATGGTATTAATCAGGCCTATAGGTCACGTGGTGCTAGCAAATGTTACCTGGCTCTAGCAACTGTCACATGTTGCTACCAAATGTCACGTGGTGATACAAAATGTCAGGTGATGTTACCAAATGTCACTTGGTTGTAGCAAATGTCACATGGTGTCACCAAATGTAACGTGGTGCTACCAAATGTCAGAGGGTGATGTTAGAAAATGTCAACTGATTCTGGCGAATGTCACATGGCCTCACCAAATGGCACATTTTGGATGTTTTCACCTCAAACATTTCCAAAGTTAACCCTTAAAATAAAAGTTACTTCAAACTATAGTTAAATATAGCTCATAGACTATAGATTATTATATTCATCTGTCAGAAACTCAAAACTATCGCATTATGCAACTGTCGTGGGGGGTGATAAAAAAGGGAAATATTGCGCCTAGAGCACGACTCGAACCCACACCTCTTGCATTCCGGGCTGGTGTGCTAACCATTAAACCACCCAAGCTCCCTGATGTAATCACCTTATCCACGCCCGCCTGTCTATGTGGCTCCTTGTGTGTTCAATGTGACCACCTTGAACGCGCATAACCATCTCACCATGGTGAGCTTTCTTCATGTGGAATTCCAACTTCTTTCCCCGGACGCAGTGGCCGAATCGGTAGAGCCCAGGCCTCCCGTGCAGGAGATCGGGAGTTCAATTCCCAGTCGAGGCTAACCAATGACTTACAAAATGTATACCTGTCGCTTCCTAGTTTGGCACTTTGCATTAATAGGATAGGGCAAGGACTGGTTTATAATATCATTAGTTTGACTTGGCCAGGATTCGAATCCAGTGACCTGCCACTCAGGAAGCACGAGCTCAACTCAATAAGCCATCGGTGTGCCGATGTGGCAGTGGGCTGGTGTGGCGGTGTCGTTATGTGGCAGTGGTGTGGTGTGGCAGCGTGCCATTAGGTGTTGGTGTGGCAGTGGACGAGTGCAGGGATCTACTAATGATACGTGACGTCACAGCTGGAATGAGCTTTCAGATGATGCGCACATATAGATCAACTTGGACACAAGTTAGTTTGAAATGTAGCGGCAGAGTGACGGCCCGGGGCAGATATCGCCCGGTGGTGGCGCTCGGGCCCGGCTAGCCGGGGCAAATCCCGGGCAGGTCACCGATTGGACAATAATATCATAACAAAGTATACGAAATAATAAATAATAATGAAACTCCGCCTGTTTTTATACCTGCATAATTCATTATACATCCTATATATCAACAAACCAGCAATGCCTGATGCTAGAGTCCAGATGCAATACTACCAATCCCCACTACTGCATATACATATATGTGCTTTATAACGCATTATGCGAGTATAAAACTGTGAAAGGGAATTGCTTTACCACTTGAGATTACTGATATTATTGATATTACTGATATTGGTATACTCCATAAGACTCTACACTTAACCAGTGGCGACACCTGCGGCCCACCTCTCCTTCTCCGGATGTTGGCAGTGTCAGTTGCACTGGCGGATTTTTTATAGCACCGGAGATTATATATGTATATATATGTATATTATATATGTATATATATACATATATAAATATACACATGAAATGGGCAAGCCTGGGAGCAAGCTTGCCATGTGCAGCCTAGGATGAGTGACAGACATGCACTTCTTTGCGGGTCACTCCTTGGGTCTGCAACTGCCATAGGTGCTGAGAAAGGACTAGTTCTTTCTTCCCTCGCTAGGTGGTGACTTCTGGCACGTCTATTAGCGAGCCTGTGAGGGAAGGACATTCGAGCACTGCACTCGAGCCTGACGGACGGGCCTAATTATTCGGTTTTATATTCAATATACCATTATATACAGCTATTCCTTATTTTGATCATTAATAAAATGTCAAGTCATCATAATCTGCTGGTCACTTGTTTCATTTTGCCACCAGAACATAATTATATATACATGCAAAAAAGAGAAGTGGGTACCAGCGACATAACCAACCTGATTTATAAGCAAACCAGAAGTTATTGTCAATCGGTGGTCTCTGCAGCGGAGTCGTTAGAGTGTCTGACTTTTTCCTAGGTCAGACTCCTAATCTGATGGTCGATGGTTCGATTCCCCATGCCAACTGGGATTTCCACCATTGTATATAACTAACATGGCAACATCAAAGGCCTGTTGCTCTCATACTATGTCTATATGGTGTGGGAGGTTAAAAGTCCCTTTGGTCGGTAAGAGTTTAGGCTCGGGCTTTCTGTCTAATGGTGAAAACCAGACTATCCAGACTTATTCATGATAGGCAGTATACATCTTCAAGAGAAGAAACAAAATACTTGCAGCTCGGGCGATGGGCTCGTATTTTCCCAATGATATAAGTTCAAGTGGTTGCAATCATGTCCTGCATGGACAAGCCTTTTATGGCCGATCACTGAAATGCCAGCATCCAGGCCCAAAGCTCTACACTACTCATATATCCCTATCTATCTATCTATCTATCTATCTATCTATCTATCTATCTATCTATATATATATATATATATATATATATATATGTATATATATATATACATATATATATATATATATATGTATATATATATTTATATACATACATATATATACATATTGTCCGACCCCGTTATAAGACGATATGATCGAGAAAAATCGAGGTCGCATTAAAGTGGGGTTCAATTGACTGAATTACCTTTGAATTAAAGAAGTCTTGGTTCAATGAATCATCGCGTTATATCCGAATTCACATTAAATTTGGGTGCGTTATACTGGGGGCTTCACTATATACATCTATTTGTGTATATGCACATATGCATGCAGTTGTGTATGTATCACTCATACAATGTTCATCCAATGTTCCATTGTCTAACAAATAATATATTGGACTACGGACAAGTCATAAAGTTGCTAAGTGATATTTTATTTTTTTTAAACATCATCACAGAAAACACATTAGTTCATACAAACTCTTAACGACATAGTTCACGCACTGGTAAACATGTTTCGTTAACCCATTGATGAATACTATTGATTTTCGGGTGTCCGTTTTTAAAACCTTGAATATTCCCCAACCACCTTAATTACCCAACCGATGATATGTGGTTGTCATGGTAGCAACCAATCAGGCTGCGTGGCTGTTAGAAGCCAGCTCTAGCGATTAGGTTGGAGGGCATTGCAAGACAGTGTTGTGTTTTTTTTGTTTTTTTTAATTGAGGCTTTATTTATTCTGTCCATAGCATGTAAGCCTGGGTACCCAGGCTTGTTTTCAATGCTGGCCAGCTGTAGTGTTGGTGTTGTCTTACCAAACAGTAGCTGCTGATAAGTTATTTGAGTGTCTGCATTTCAGTAGCAGATAGATAGTATGTTGGTACGTTTAGTAGCCTATGTTAGTTTTTGTTGGGCCCTCTTCGCATTGTATTTTTGTTCTATTCTTATTACTATGTTAGTTGTTTTCTTAAGGTTCTATGTTAGTGTTTTGGGGTTTTCTTGGGAAGAGTTTTCCGCTTTTTTCTACTTAATTCTATACTAGCCTATTTTATTTACATGTCCATAGGCTTGTATGTAATAGGTGGTTGAGTTATGTTTGTTTGAAATTGATTTGATTTATATTGTTGTTGGATATGTTATCTGGCTTTTATATTTCCGGTTATCCCGCCCTGGGCTGTCCAGTTGGTGGGCCGTGACATATCACCTGCCCCCTTGTGGTGCAGTTCAGTTGGGGTTCCCAGTTTTTATTTTGCACAGATATTTTTTGTACGTTTTTAGGTCAGGGATTTGTCTTTCTTTCACCGTTTGTGCATTCCATGCCTTGGCGGCCATTTCCAGTGTGCTCCTTTCATGGGCTTTGATCTGGCTTCTGGTCTGTCTTAGTAGTGGTGCGAGGTTAGGGAACATGGTTAGCATACAAGGTCAAAGGTCAGAACCATAGTGTCATTACAATGGGGACGATATGGTAGTGTCAGTACAGTAATCTCAGTACGGTAGTGACAGCCCTGTATTATCCGTAGAGTAGTGTCAGTAGTGCAGTTGGTTGGTTTTTGGAGGTTTACCTCCTAACAACATCTAAGGTCATATCAGGACGGGTACCAACTTGTGACAGTGCGCACTAGGATATATGGCAACATCATCCGCATGGTTTGTTGTCTGGTGCAATGTCACGATACTGTGACTGGCGAGTATATCAATTCATGATGCTGGGAGCACGGCATTCTAGCATGGAAGAACTATAAAGTCGTACGCTCCTAATATGACCGCAGATGTAGCTCGGTCAAACCCCCCAACCCCCAACACACATACACAATAACTCAATTGTAGGCATTAGGCAAGTTCAGAGACCAAGGACGCCGTCCTTTTTTGTTGTGTTTTTGTTTTACGTCCTAGCAACATTTAAGGTCATATCAGGACAGGGCCATAGCATGGTGATAGTGAAAGAAGTATGCAGCATGCTCTGTAGAATAGGAGGAATTCCAGCAACCCCCCCCCCCCCCCCAGACCAGATGTGATGGCCGAATGAGTTGAGTGTCCATCTCCAGCTTTGGTAGATCGTTGGATACGAACCCTGGTCGAGTCAAACCAATTACTTATGAAATTGATACTTGTCGCTTGCTAGCCAGGCGCTCGGCATTATTAGGATAGGGCAAGGACTGGTTTGGCTCAGTGTCAGAATAATGTGACTCTGAGTGGAATACCAGGTCATTGTGCTGGTGCCCTGGTCTCCCAGTGGGGCAGCACTATAAAGTCGCCATAATAGCATACTGTCACAAGTCGATAGCCATCCTGAGATCACCTTAGATGTTGCCAGTTTTATGTCCTGGCAACATGTAAGGTCATATCGGGATGCATAGCGACTTGTTACAGGGCATACTCATGGCGACTTCATAGTGCTGCCCCCGTGGGAAATAATCCTGCCGGTACAGTGACCTGATATCCCACTCAGTCACATTATGCTGACACTGGGCTAACCAGTCCTTGCCCTATCCTAATAATGCCTAGTGCCAGGCTAGGAAGCGACAAGTATCAATTTCATAAGTCATTGGTTTGACTCGACCGGAAAGGGAACTCCGGACCTTCTGCATCGGAAACCTGTGCTCTACCGATTCGGCCACTACGTCTGAGTACAGCCACTTGGTGACACATGCGCAATCTGTCATTTCAACTGTATAAGTATAACCTACCCAACATTCGTAGGGGACACCTTCGTAGTTGGCGATTTGGCGCCGGAAGTTGTCACGGTAGAACCAGCCGTATTTGACAGTGCTGCCCATGCTGGGCACGCTGGGGTTAGGGGAAGGGGCCGTCACTCTCACACGGGGCGGGCCGTGGGGCGGCCACCCGCCGCCAGGGGGCGCGGCGACAGCCGTAGCGGGAGGCGTGGTTAGGGGGCTGGAGGAGAAGCTTGACGGACAGTGGCTGGTTGTGGACGGGGTGAGGCAGCGGTCAGGGGGCAGCCCTGCATGTGGTGGGTGCGGCTTGGGCTGTGGGTGTGGGTGTGGGTGTGGGTGAGGAGGGGAGCTGTTAGCCGAGGAGTGTGAAGGGCCAATGGTGGCGTGAGGCGAGTGGGGGCTGAGGGGGTGGGAGCCAGCCTGGCACCATCCCGCACTGCAGCCGGCCACCGGTACGGGGAGAGGGGCCAGTGTACTGGCGGACTGGAACAGACAGGAAGTGAGGGCCTCACACAGGGGCACCAGCAGGGTGCACAGGACCTTACACGGGGCGGGACTCACCTCAGGGGGCGGGGGGAAAGGGGCGGAGGCGGGGTCGGGGCTGAGAGGGTAAGGGGGGAGGGGGAGGGGGCAGGACAGCAGAGGGTGGGATAGGTTCTTCGCGAATCCTGGCACTTTGACGGCTTTGGTTCGGCGCGACAACAGTTAGTTTCATTCCAGGGCGCCAGGTGGCGTGCGGCCCGGTGGTTCCGCTTCCGCTTCCGCTTCCGCTCCACAGGCCACGTATCGCAGCTCCGACGACTATCTCCACCTCCACGTGTGGGCTAACTCTACAACTCTCCGGACTAAAACCAGATGTCGACGGGTGTCAAAAGCTCCGCCGGTCGCACCGAGAGGTTTTGTTGGTGTTTGTGTTGGGGAAGACGTGAGGACTGAGGACACGACGCTCCTGAATGGACACCGATGACGTCAGCAACGACGGGCAGTGAAAGACCTACGTGAATATGCTACATGAGGTAGGCCCCAAGTTGTCGGGATCCACTCAGCTCCAGTCGACAAATTGCAACCAATACACTGTCGTTACCTTCTGATCTTCGAGATGGACTGTACGTAATGATTTATTTATACTGCAATCATGACCCTAGGATGACATTGTACACATTGTTGTCACTTGTTCCCGGCAAGTATCTTCTTCGGATTAATTATGCATAGAAAGAGGTTACTGCTGCTCAATGGCGAGTGTTTAACGTCTTGTTCAATAAGAAAACACTATGCGATTAAACACCAGACAAGATGAGACATACATATATATTTATATGTTATATATATATACAGAAATATGATTAATAAATGTTCCTACTGCCTAGTAATGTGGCAAAATCTAGCCTACAATATGTGTTAGTATATACAGATCAGGTCAGAGATGAATGCAGTTTTTTCCTCTTCATATTGTATGTTGCGTTAATATACTGCTAATATATGTAGATAAATAGATATCACAGCAACTAATTATCCTATAGTATATAATCAGCAAAGTGCTATGTAAACAAATTTCGAATGCAAAATGGACGACAAATACTTTTGCGTTTCCATTCATATAGTGATTGATATATGGAAAAAAAGTAAATAACTATTTACCCTAATTATTACAAGTTCTGCTTGTTAGTTCAACAGCAATCATTGAATACATGGAGTGAATGCTCTGTTGCGGTAACATCGACTGCCTTCTATAAAGGATTGCATCAACTGGCTTCCAGGCAGTGTGGAGTCTATATATATATATAAACGTGGCTTCCAGTAACCTCCAGGAAGTGCATAACAGCATGACATCAGGGTGTTTCCGGGGAGAACCTGAGTGGTATTAACTTACAGATTAACTTACAGATCCTCTTCTGGCTGATCTAGGCCCTATTGGGCCTCTAATAATGCCAGCTCAGTAAAAAAAAAACTATATTTTGTGCACACATATGGATGTCAACGGAGCCCTGAAGTCATATATATAATTGTGGGTGTCCTCTTTAATGTCTATCCAGCCTTCTTTCTCCAATGTCTATCCAACCTTCTCTCAAATGCTTCTACCGTTGGTGGTTCAACCATTTGGTCTGGGAAACTGTACCATGGATCTGTCACTCGAAAGTAAAAATGAGACTTTCCTGACCTCAACTTGGCAACCACTCTGCTCTAGAAAGTACAGACATTATGATAACATCAGTGTTAATAGATTGATTTCTAAAAACTCAGTAAATTGTCCAAGACAACATCGGTTGGGCTCCAATAGGCCCATATGCTACATTCACATGTGTTTCACTCATTGTCACTTCCGGAAGTTAATATTTTAAGTGTAAGCATACTGGTTCACGGGTCCCTATATGTAGATATAAGTTGCTAGATCTCTAAGCATGAGTCGATGAATCCCTGTGAGTCGATGAATCCCTATATCGAAGCATGGCAATCAGGATCATTATTTGAATAAGTATGAATTACTGAATCCCTATATGTAAGCATGAGGCACAGCATCAGTATATATAAGTATGAATCACTGGATCCCTATACACAAGCATGCCAGTCACTGTATCCCTATGTTTATAATCAGGGCAGTCACTAGATCCTTATATATATAATATTACTGGTGTCTGAATCCCTATGTATAAGCACAAATCCTTGGATCCTTACATGTACTCATGGGTTAATGAATTCATATATATTATATCCATGCTAGTCACTGTATTCATATTCATAGAAACATGACAGCTACTGAATCCCTATTTAAGCATGTATATAATGGATCTCTCACAGTAAGTATCAGTCACTGGATACCTATATGTAAGCATGTCACTGGACCGCTACATATAAGTATGCGTCACTGGATCCGTATATGTAAGCATGATTGTTATATATCCATATATATCCATATCACTATATATCCATATCACTGCGTACTAGTATCTTGGTATAAGGCAATCGCTGTATTCCAGAAGTCACATGGACAGTGCAGACCACGCGCATGCGCATTCCTATTTTGCAGTGCTTGGGAATGACCGTAAACTACATGAGTGAATGCAGTTAATCACTCGAGCAGATATTCTTGAAAAGCTCCATCAGGCTCCACAACTGGTAGAATGGGAGAAATTCTGAAGAGCTTCAAGAACCACATATATAATGAAGCATTTGTGGTTCAATACTTCTACTGAATTATGGAGGTTTAGCCTTCATAGGGGGGGGGGGGGACGGGATATAGCTCAGGTGGTATCGTGTCCACCTGTAAAGGTGTCAGTCAGTCATCCTGGTTATGTAATCGATCCTGCTCAGTGAACCCATTTGCAGATTAGGCTATTTTCCGTTCTGACCAGTGGTCCACAACTGGTTCATGAAAAGGCGGTGGCATGTGGTGTCGTGTGTGTGGATTATTTCTATTGACAGTAAACTGCTGATATACTGGCATGATGCTTTTTTCTATTAGCAGAATGCCAGTTCTACTGTCAAAAGGTAATTTCTAATGACGAGGTCATCTCTACTGACAATGCCAGTTCTATTGACAGGAGGCTATTTGTGTTGATAATAAACTATTCCTTTTGGCAGTTTATTCGTCTTGACAGGAGGTTATTTGTCTTGACAGGAGGTTATTTGTCTTGACAGGAGGTTATTTCTATTGACAGGAGCTTATTTCTATTGACAGGAGGTTATTTCTATTGACATGAGGTTATTTCTATTGACAGGAGGATATTTCTATTAACAGGAGGCTATTTCTATTAACAGGAGGCCATCCTATTGACAGGACCCTATTTATATTGATCTGAGTCTAGTTATATTGACAAGAGGCTATTCTATTGATAGGAATCTATTTCTATTGACAGCAATCTATTTCTATTGACAGCAATCTATTTCGATTGACCGCAGGCTATTTCGCTTTGTAAATTGCAGCAGTGCCTCACTTGACGTCTGTCACAGTGGATGCTGGTACGGTGCTCAATATAATGGTTGACCAGGGACGGGATTGAGAGCCAATGCTGGATTCTCAGGGGCACGAAATTCTACTAAACATTTAATACAGCCGGACCAAACACGACAGCGGCAGGTTGCATAAAGAAACCACATGTCACTGACTTAATTTCCCATCTGTGACGTCATATGCCACACTGCACAGAGATCCGATAGGATGCTTGATGGTCTTATCTACGCCCAGCGTTATCTAATAATCGTTGACTAATTAATGCAATGCATAGCAGACAGGACAGGCTGTGTCGGCTTGCTGGTTCCTGACTGCTGGGAACACCGTTTTACACACCGGTCACACCCAGGTCCAGTGAAACTGGTCCCCAGGCAGTAGGCCCTACCTCAGCCACTAGGGTGATACTGGCTAGTTCCCGGCAGGTCCAGCTATAACATGATATGCCATACTGCTGAGAGATCCGATAGTATACCGGGTCGCCTTATCTATGCCCTGCGTTATCTAATAATCATTGACTAATTAATCCAATGCATAGCAGACAGAACTGGCTGTGGCGGCTTGCTGGTTAACGACTGCTAGGTGCGCTGTTTGACACACCGGTCGCTGGTCCCCAGGAAGAAGGCCCTACCTCAGCGGCCGAATCGGGACGGCTGGTTCCCGGCAGGTCCAGCTAGGTTTAGCAGTGGGCCGCAGCCACCAAGGCGACCATGCCCTTGTGTCATAGCGTGTTGGTATCACTAGCACAGTAGCAGTACTTAAGTGTAAGCGTCTATGTGGGGTTTCCTCATGCTGGCAAGTCAGCCGCAGTGAGTTAGCTGTACTCCAGGTCAATGGGCCGGGTCCCAGTCAACACATACCGGAAGAAGCCGGCTGCTGCTGTTGTCCGAGTTTCCACTGGCAGAGTAGCCACGCCCACATTCCACATGTACCCGCCTTATATGTATATTCTCGGTGGTACCGTGAGTGATGGTTACAGGGTTAAGCGAGTGGTGGCGCCTCGATCAGGGCTGAGGTTGTCTAGGCTGGAGCAGTAAATGGCTAGTCTAGACTCCAGCACTCGATGACTGAGGGTGGATACTGTAGCTTCAGCGTGTATACTTAGATAGGTAGGTGTTGGCTTCTGGATGAGATCTGCGCCCACGTCAGCTACTCCAGCACGCTGGGGCAGCGAGGTGCATGCCAGGGTAGGCACAACCTGTCATCAGGTGCTGGCAACACACCGTTCTCCGGGTCCCCACATTGGCCAAAACTTTACAACGTCCTGATATGACCTTAGATGTTGCCAGTATGTAAAACTCCAACAACCAACCAACCAGCCGGGTACCTTCCGTGTGTGCTGACCTACTGCCTAACGGACCTCTGACCTCGGCCCAGACGTGGAGCGCATGCTCCCCATCCACCAGGGCGTGGGGCACAGGTAGGCGTGGTGATACTCCCAGGGCGGCCACTACTGACGCGGTCTGCAGGCACTGATGTCAGCTGTCAATAAAACCCCAGACGGGAGCCAAGGAATCCGGGGCTCAGCGTGTCCCATTCACTAAGGCACCCCCGACACCCCCCAGCGGGCAGCAGCTAATGATCTACGGCGTATGCCTTTAAAATGTATACTTGTCGCTTCCTAGCAAGGCGCTCGGCAATATTAGCATTTATATGGCAAGGACTGGTTGGCTCAGTGTCGGGAAAATGTGACTGAGTGGGATATGAGGTCATGGTGCTGGTGGCCAGGTCTCCCAATAGGGCAGCACTATAAAGTCACCATCAGTTCACACTGTCACAAGTCAGTACCCGTCCTGATACGACCCTAGATGTTGCCAGGACGTAAAATTCCAATAACCAACCAACCATCCGATCTACGGCGTCCTTCCAATGACGTTCATTCTGATTAAGTCACGGACGCCGCCAATTGTCAATCACTGTCACGAACAGCCGGCAAAAAGTGTTCGCTCAATGACCTCTTGTTGTTAATGGCAAACCTGTCTTCAGTCAGTTACCCATGTTGTTATCTAGCTACCTCATTAGCACCGGAGTATTTAGCGTAGCTGTTTATAAGAATCGTCTGTCAGCCAACTTACTCCGTACTCCGTCCTCCACACTGCCATAACACCACTCAGGGTGCTCGGTTTGTCACAGATTGATTAATTATCACTCTTTGTTTATCTTATACGCCACTGATAGGTTCACCTCAAAAGCACCTCAATTCTCTCCCAAGTCAAATCATTCAATTTACCCGCGTCAGATTATCCATCCTTCTCCATTAATTTAATTTTCCGGGTAAAAATTAAAATCCAATTCAATTCGGACAAAGTTACAGCACTTTTCCGAACCAAATGTCCAGGTTAAAATTCAAATCTCCATGTCAAATATCCAGGTCATATTCACCTCCCTCCTCACTTGTATGGGTCAACTATCGCTCATTTCTGAGTTCAAACTATTCTTACTTCACTTCATGTTCAATCCCATTGATGCTTCCATGTTCCATGTACATTCACCCCATTTCTGTCAACAAGTTACGTGAAGGTGTAGATAATCCTATCGATCCTGCTCAGTTGACCCATTTGGAGTTTGGGTTATTTTCCATTCCAAGCAGTGGTCCACAACTATTTCATCAAAGGCTGTGGTATGTGCTATCCTGTATATAGGAAAGTGCATATAAATGACCCTTTGCTGCTTATTGGAAAGAGTAGCCTATGTGGCAGCAGCAGGTTCCCTCCAATGCAATATGTCAGAATGACCATATGTTTGACGTCCAATAATAGCTCATGATAAAAATCAAAGTACTCTGGAGTCGTTGTTAAATAAAACAAGTTTTTTCTTGGACAAGTTAAATACCTTCAAATTATCCAGGCAAGTTTCTCACTCAATGACAGATGGCTTCAGTCTCAAGTAAAACAATGCTTCATTTTACCCGGACGTCCCAGGTATATAATGTGTTGCCTTGTTCTGATTTGCTTGTGGAGATGACATGCAATAAGCGACTGATATCCGGTCTGAGGCACAGACGCGGCGGGTCTAACTAAGTACAATCCAGTCCCCGAAGCCGACACCGCTGTACAACTCCCCACTGAGTCCCCGGTAATGGGCAGGTGGGCGTGGTAGGCAGGGCGTGGTCAACAGGTAGGTAGGTTGTACACAACGTACCGAGCTCCGCCCCTGTACTTAAGGCCCGGTTCATGCTATATGGATAGAGTGAATAGTAAGTGTGGCCAGGCGTTGCCGGTCTGAAGCTGGCAGGCCGGGGGGGGGGGGGGGGGGGGGGGTGAGTGTTGAGTGGCGTGTCTTTCTGATGTCAAACAAACCCACCGATGCAATGTTACCCCGACTGGGAGAATTGTCGGCACTGACTCTGTCAGTGTCAGAAGAAGTCCGCCACCAGAATTCCTTCCCTCTCCTCCAAACGCGGCCGCGTTGTCTGGGTACATGTGCTGCTGGTGCTGGAGTTGGCCCCATGTGCTGGTGTGTGATGTGTGTGTGTGTGTGTCGGGACTGGGTGGTGCTGAGAGTGGCGGGCGAGTTGTGTGGTGTTGTCACAGTGCGCACGCAGGCCACCACCCACTGCGCTCAGCTGGTACCAGCGCCAAAGTGGGCCCCGGGCTGCCCCCTGCCGGCTACCGACTGCACTGCCGACTGCCGGCTACCGGCTACCGGCTGCCGCTTGCCGTCCGGCCGCTCGCACCGTCACCTAGCGGTGCTCCAGCTGGTGCCGGCCGGTGAGAACGGCGCGCCTGCACGCCCCACAGCGCGCCGGCTGAGGGGTCTCGTGTCGCCGGGCAGAACTCCCGGCCACCCATGAGTAGCTTTCCCCGCCGGCCAGGTCACCTGCCCGAGCTGCCGCTGGTTCCCCCCTCCTTCTCTTGCTCCTGCTCCTGCTCCTGTTCTTGCTGCGCTCGTCCCCCGGCGGGAACCACAATGCCACCTGCCGCCCGTCGAGCTGCTCCCGGGTTAGGCGCTACTCACTCCAGTCAGGCACAAGTACTGACTACCCGAGCTGCTCGGGAGCCGCTCCACCAACTGCTCCCGTTCACAGCGCACCTTCGCCCTCCTGCTCCGGCGTGGCCCGGCCTACCCCTGCCTGCCCGCCCCGTCGACGCTCTTCCAGCCGGCACTCCGATGCCGCTACGCTACGCCTACTGTCCCGTCCCCTGCCGTCCCGAACTACCCCGGTTGCCCTGCCACCCTATCCCGCCCCTTATTGCCCCGCTACCTGCCCGCCACCTTCCTGCTCCGCCCCGCCACCCTCCCGCCCGGCCCCGCCCTGCCCCCAACCCTCCCGCTCGGCCCTGATGCTCTGCCCCGCCACCCTCCCTCCTGTCCCGCCCTGCTCAGTTACCATCCAGCCCCGTCCAGCCCTGCCTCACCACCTTCCCGCCCCGCGCTCATGCTCTCGTCCTTCCCCACCACCTTACCTCCCCACCCTGCCCCATGACCCTCCCTCCCCTTCCCGCCCTGCCCCGACACTCTCCCTCCCCGCCCTGCTCCGCCCTGCTCCGCCCTGCTCCGCCCTTCCCCACCACACCACCCTACCGCCTCGCCTCGTCCTTCCCCACCACCCTCCAGCCCCGCCTTCCCCCACGACCATTCCCTGCCCCCCCCCCCCCGCACTGACCCAGCACCCACCCGCCAAACCCCGCCCCCCGCCTCCTGACGCTCGCCGGTCCCCTCTCTACGAGCCATGATGCAGGGAGACCAGAGTCTCACTGAATACTATCACCACTGGGTCCTGCAGGTGGTCGGAAGGCCAAGATACTGGGAGACCATTTTGTTTTAATTTACATACCAACACATTTTGGTGATACTATTGACTCCAGACTGTGCGTAATAGGTGCTTTTTCCTTTGCATATTTCACTGAATAAGAACATATAATTCAACACGTAGAATATTAGGCTGTCCGGTTCTTCCGTTATGATACAAGCCCTGTGGCTTGCTTCACCAGTAACTTATCAAATTGAAACTTATTGCTACATAGCCTGCCATTCGGCATTGCTATGATAAGGCAATGACCAGTTTCCTCAGTATAAGGACACTGAGTGGGTACATGATGTCGGCAGATCAGCAACACTAGGAAGTCACCTCAAGTCCGCACTCTTACAAATTGGGATGGCCAAATGAGTTGAGCTTCCGTCTCCGCTTTTGTTAGATCGTAGGATTATAACTCATGTCAAGTCAAAACAATAATTTATAAATTTATACTTGTCGCTTCCTAGCCAGGCGCTTGGAATAATTAGGATAGGGCAAGGACTGGTTGGCTCAGTGTTGGGATAATGTGACTGAGTGGGATATCAGGTCATGCTGGTGGTGGTCTGTTCTCCCAGTGGGACAGCACTATAAAGGTGCCATGAACGTCCACTGTCACAAGTCAGTACCCGTCTGTTATGACCTTAGATGTTGCCAGGATGCAAAACTCCAACAACCAACCCACCCACAAATCGATAACGGATATGACCTAGATATAAACAATTGTCACCCCTCAGTGCTTCTATAAATCAATATGGCCATGTTACGGGTAAGTGCATCACATTTTACCAAGTCAACAACACATATCAGTCATATTCCTTGATAATAACAACCCTTTTGTTTTTACTGACATAATATAATTCTTGTCATTTTTGTCATTCTTGTCATTCTTGTCATTCTTGTCAGTCTTGTCATTCTTGTCATTCTTGTCATTATTGCCATTCTAGCCATTCTTGTTACTGTTGTTACTGTTGTTACTGTTGTTACTGTTGTTACTCGTGTTCCTCGTGTTCCTCGTGTTACTCTTGTTACTCGTGTTACTCGTGTTACTCTTGCTACTCTTGTTACTATTGTTACTCTTGTTATTCTTGTTACTCTTGTTATTCTTGTCAATGTTATTCTTCTTATTCTTGCTATTCTTGTTATCATCATATCAATCTGAAATGAGCGTGTGCACTGATGGCGGCTTTATTTTGTTGCTAGATTGGGATACCACACCATCACTAGCATGAACTGATATCTCACTCAGTCACATTATGTTGTAAGTGAGTCAATCAGCCATTTTCCTATCCTAGTAATCCCGAGCGCCATGCAAGGTAGTGCCATGTACTAATTTAGTAAGTCTGCTCGAGAACTCGCCTTCTACCGGCGCTACCATCGTGTCCGAGCACCAACAGTGATTAAAAGGTAAACTTTCTATCCTGAAGTCAGGTTGGCCAGGTACATTCTATGGAGAACGGTCGCCGTGGCCTAATCGGTAGAGCAGGGGGCCTCATGTGCGGAATGTCGGGAGTTTGGTTCCCAGTCCAGTCAAACAAATGACTTTAAAATTGATACTTCTCGCTTCCTAGCCAGGTACTGGGCATTAATAGGATAGGACAATGACTGGTTAGCTCAGTTTCAGGATAATTTGACTGAGTGGGATAATTGACCTGATTTCCCAGGGTGGCAGCACTATAAAGTCGCCATGAGTGTGTACTGTTCCAAGTGGGTGCCCATCCTGATATGACCTTAGATGCTGCTAGGACGTAAAACAACAACAACCAAACATTCTGCGGAGAATTTGCTGCAAAGTGCAGCTCCATCTTCTGCATCGTGTTATGCTATAAAAACCAATCAATTAAAATAAATGAGATAAAAACCCCAATGTATTCGTGTTACTTTGTTAAAAGCAAGAAACAAAAATAGGCTTAGAGATGTGGCCCGGTGCCGCGGCGTAGTCTCTGTGCACCTTACTGGCACCAGTGTAGGCACTCCCGAGATAACTCCCGAGGCTAGTTCACCCCAGCCGAACACGTACCGGGTCGTGTGAAGTCATTAGTGGGTGTCAGAACATGGCACCACCGCCTGTAGCGCCACCATTCGGTGACCAGGGAGACTGCGCGTAGCGCCACCGCGTGGCTAATGGGGATACTTCACGTAGCGCCACCATGCGGCAACCAGCCCACACTGCCTGTAGTGCCACTATGCGGGTACTGGGTATCCTGCCCGCAGCGCCACCATGCGGCTACTGGGGACACTGCCACCATGTAACTACCGGGGAGACCACCTGTAGTGCCACCGCGCAGGTACCGGGGACATTGCCCGTAGCGCTACCATGCGGAGACCGAGATAACTGCTTGTAGCGCCACCATGCGGCATCCGGGACATTGCCCGTAGGTCCACCATGCAGCTTGCGGGGACACTGCCTGTAGTGCCACCATGTGGCTACCAGACGGAATGGCCGAATGAGTTAGAGCGTCCCTCTCCTGTGTTGGTAGATCGTGGTTTCGAACCCTGGTCGAGTCAAACCAATGACTTAAAAATTGATATGTTTCGCTTCCTAGCCTGGCGCTCGGCATTATTAGGATAGGGCAAGGACTGGTTGGCTCAGTATCAGGATAATGTGAATCAGGGGGATATGAGGTCATGGTGCTGGTGGCCTGGTCTTCCAGTGGGGCAGCACTATAAAGTCGCCATGAGTGCACACTGTCACAAGTCGGTACCCGTCCTGATATGACCTTAGATGTTGCTAGGACGTCATCATCATCATGCTGTTGGTCGCAATGCGACAAAGACTGCTTTCATTACTTGACTGTCACTCTCTGTTTTGTGCGGTTGTACATTTCATGAAAGCTGCCTGCAAAAGTGTTGAAGTGCTGCTGTAAACACCAAACAAGCAAACAAACAAAAACCATGTGGCTTCAGGGATACTGCCCGTAGTACCATCATGTGGCTACCAGGGACACTGCCCGTAACACTCCCACATGGCTTCTGGGGACACTCCTCATGGTGCCACCACGCGGCTCATCGGGGACACTACCCACAACTCCACCACGCGGTTCCCTGGCGCACCGTCGGTAGCGCCACCACGTTGACCGGAGCAGCACTAGGTGGATCTACGCGAGACCTACCATATGTGGAAAGCACGGGTATGGGGTGGGTGTGGGGTGCAGTGGAGGGTGGGGGTGGGGTGGGGTGGGGGGTTGGGGGGGCTCTCCGTACCTGACTAACACAATTGCAAAGCTCCTGCCCAACATCCAGTGTTGCTCACAGATGGCTGTTCCTCCTAATATCGCTCTTTATGGCAGATTTATAATTACAGGCATAGTTTGACGCGGTCTGTTAGTGTGGGAGCGTGGTAATTTACCAAATTAATAACCCACTGCTCCCAGCTGCTTTCACCTCATGCTGTCATGAGGAACTTACTTTGTGGCACCTCACAAGTTCCCGCTTCACTTCCTAAAGCCTCTGTCACACATCACTGGATTGGGGTACCGGATAGAAAACGGGCACTGTCCGGTGAAATATGGCAATGTACGGTTCATATATGGTTGGCATCTGGCATTTCCGTTCTCTGTCCGGTGGTGTCCGGTGGGAAGTTTTGAACATGCACAAAACTTGTACCGGACACAACCGGACTGACGGGTATGGTTGGTGTCTGTCTTAAGTCTGTTTAGTCCGGTTCATGTCCGTTACCCATCCATTATGTCTCCGGTTTGCTTCCTGTAGAGTCCGTTGATGGTGTTGGGGGAATTTGGTCCATCGTTTTTTTTAATGTTTTCGGCGGGTCCGTTAACAGTCCGATATGTGTTTGTTTGATTTTCAGTCCGTCCGTTTGACATTCGGTTTTCGCCCTTTGGTGCACTATTGCTTGTCCGGTTACATCCGGTATCGTCCGGTGTCATCTGGTTATCATCCGGTGGCTATTCGTTAATGTACGTTCCTTGTCCGTTTAGCATCCATTTCGTCCAGCTCCCTTTACAACATTTTGACACATTTCGGTACATTTTGATACCGAACACCAACGGACTAGACAATTCTTTGTCCGGTTGTGTCCGTTGCTCAATCCGGTATGGTGTGACAGGCGCTTTAGGCTTTTCACTGTGCCTTATACCCTACTTTGACATAGCAGGTGTCTGCGGTCTGCTATTTGTATCACATTACTTCAAGTTGCTTAGTCCGATGGTTTTGAGTTTCTTTCATTTTCTGAGATAAATACATTAACATTAGGTTTAGCATTAATATCTTTAGCTTCATTATCTACCTTACTTAAAGTAACTTATTTTAAGTGCAACCATGCAAAATCAAAACTCTGACAACATATCCTTCTGCAATAACAGATTCTATTAAATTGACGTGGTATTCTCTTTTATGTAGCAACAAATGCTTAATAACCGCATGAGTATCTAAGTTGGATATGTAGACTCAAATCAGAGTAAATGCTTTGGTTTTGAAAATATGATGTTTTCATCGGACTATGCAGCTTTAATGCACAATAAGCACACAGGATAAGTCGAACCTCTTTGTATTGAAGCAAACCGTGATAAATCCATATTTACATGAAAGTTTCAGAATCCTAATGAAAACATTTATATTTTTCAAAACAGGAACGAATAATTATATTTGATCCAATATATACAACTTCGATGCTGATGCACTTTTGGTCTGGAATAGAAGAGCTTGTTAAATGAATTTATGAGAGCATGCCATTGCGCAACTAATTTGAGGAAGGCTATTAAAAAAAGGCAAATTTCATAACCATTCTCGAATTCTAAAACTGATTGCTTGATTGGTCGTTTCTTGACGCCGTGGCGGCAGCATAGGCCATATTCAAGGCGAGAATTGTTTTTTTGTTTTTTTTCAACCATTGCCTTTACATATAATGTAAAAAGCATACAATCAATTATGTTCTAATACACACTCATGAATTTTAAACACTCACAATGTCATGGCTATTCTTTATTCTTTCAATAATTTAAAAACTAATATTCATAAACAAAGTAAGGTGGATTCAGAAACGTACTAAGTCAATATGTGTACTTTTTTTTATAAACAGGCTTCAGCTTAAATGAATTAAATACATTAAATGTGCTGAGTTTGTCATTTGTAATGAGATCCAGGCGAGCTGTCCTTCACTCCATGTTTCGGAGGTTCGCGGTCCGGTAACCATGGTGACGGCGTCCAGCATGACAAAAGCTTCCTCCTCATGAGGGGGATTTGCTACTAACACTGGAGGAGGGATCCGTGGCAGGTGGTTGGGAACAATAAAAGTCTGATCATTTCCAAGGGGAACAAATAATACAAAGTGCTCTGTCAGCTATTTTGTTGTTGCTTACAGAAGATTTGTGACAGAAAGCAAATACATCAGCGATTCACCAAGCGATCCTTAGTTAGTTAAATAAACGGAGGGTCAGGATGGGTGGTAGTCCGAGTTAACGTGGAACAGGGTTTTTTGCCAGAGGGTGAAATGGGTAAATTGGGTAAAATGTTGTGTCCTTAAATTGTCTGAGGGTACAACTCTGTGCCCTCAAATTGTTGGGATAATATTTGTTAAAGGTTCTTCAACTTCAAGGAACGAGGGACGACAAAGCCAGCATCAATAATCAGTTCAACTGTTGTGTTAGCATACAACAGTAATCACAGCAGTGTTTATAATTTATCGAGTGATGTGGACAAATAATATTGATCTCGCATGTTTGCGGGGGGGGGGGGGGGGAGTACCCCAGATCCCCCCTCCAATTCTGCGTACCATCAAATAATTATCTGGCAGAAACCCTACCCTCCATTGACAGGTGTACTTATACAACTTTGAAAGTGCATGTGGCTCAATTTGGCTTTTAAATGGAAATTTATCCGACAGAATATATTCATTATATGGCACTAAATAATTCCAACTATATGTAAATTGGAACGCTAGTTATGATATTTATTTATACTAAAGTGGTGTCTAAAATGGTATGATATTAATTTAGATTAGAGTAATGAGTAATATGTTATGATACTCATTTATAATAGAGTTGTGTATAATATGGTATTTCATTCAATTAGGCTAGCGTAGGGCTAATACGTTAAGCTAGACATTTAGACTAGAGTAGCGTCAACTATGTTATGATATTCATTTAGACTAGTGCAGTGTCTAATGTTATGATATTCATTTGGATTACAGTAATGTAAATGTTACGATATTAATTTAGACTAGAGTACTGACTAATATAAGTATATTCATTTAGACTAGAGCAGTGCCTAATATGGTATATATTCCCTTAGACTAGAGTAATGTCTAATATGTTATGCTCTTCATTTAGACTAGAGTAGTATATAATGCTATATTCATTTAGACTAGAGCATTGTACTATGCTATATTAATTTAGACTATTGTAGTGACAAATATGTTATGATATTCGTTTCGACTAGGGTAGTGTCTAACATGCTATGATATTCATTTAGACTAAAATTAAAGAAATGTTTGATTTCAATGTATTATAAGTACTAAAGGGGGGGGGGGGGTTAAGACAGGGTCACAGATTTGGTGAGGACGAGGGTAGAAAAGATGGAACATCAGTAGGAATATGATTCAGAAAGGTGAATAGCATTAATGTACCAATCAATATATATGTACTACAATTCTCAGCTTATGATGGAGGAGTGATTGCCTTGATTATTAGGTAGAGGCTTTGAGAAGACTGAATATTCGTCGCTGAGTGACTAGGGTTGGTGGGAGTGCAGGTGTCTATGTCAAAACAGGCAGGTCTAATAAGACAGGCCAGCTACCTACAGCTCGAGCAGGGCATGGGAGGGAGTCGGGGAGGTGGTGGGAGAGGGGGTGGGAGAGGGATGGATGGCCAGAAAGGGGCAATCTTATGTGGATGGATATCAGGTGATGGGTGGGCTAGGAGAAGGCAGTTGGAATGTGTGTTGGGGGGGGGGGGGCTGAGCAGGTGGGTGCTTGAGGTGCTCACCTGGAAGCGCGGCTGAAGGGTTGGCGGGGAGAGGAGCTGGTGGGGGACAGGGGCTGGTGGAGGAGAGGGGTTGGTTGGAAGAGGGGTTAGTGGGGAGAGGGGCTGGTGGGGGAGAGAGGCTGGTGGAGGAGAGGGGTTGGTGGGAGAGAGGGACTGGTGGGGGAGAGAGGAGGCTGGTGGGGAGAAGGGCTGGTAGGGGAGAGGGAATAGTGGGGAGAGGGGCTGGTGGGGGAGAGAGGCTGGTGGGGGAGACTCCCCATCAGCTCCCAGTCCTACTCCCTCCTGTTGGGGGAGAGGGGCTGGTGGGAAGAGGGGTGTTGGGGGCGAGGGGCTGGTGGGAAGATGGGTGTTGGGGGCGAGGGGCTGGTGCGGATTAGGGGTCGTTTGGGGTGAAGGGGTAAGATGGGTGGGGAGGGGCAGTGGCAGGTGTGACATAAACTAATCTGGTACCGGGGAGGTGTAGTTTCGCAGGCCGCGGAGGGGTCGGGGAGTCGATATAAGGACTTCAGTTGGACACTCTTGACGTGTGGGCGGTAAATGGGCCGGGTGAGAAATGGTCCACACAACACACAGCACCAGGATGGGTGGAGGTAGGGGGGCTGGGGGAGGGGCAGCATTAGCACTCCTCCTACACTGAGCGTAGTCGCCTGGTGTGGGCAGTGGGTGGGAAGGGGACCAGGCGGGACTTCCGCTACATACTAACATAGGTGGTGGGCATGTTACAAATACAAGTCGCTGGTCCCCCCTATGTCAATGTACATACATTCACTCAACCAAGTATATGCCAGTGTACATTATTAATTTGAACCCGGTCCTGATATGACCTTAGATGTTTCTAGGACGTAAAGCGACAACAAACAAACATTAATATGAATCAGTCAGATAATTATTACAATATAACCAGCCAGGTACATTGATTACATTGAACCAGCCAATTCGAACTATGTTAGGAAGAGCTTTAAAAAAATGTATGTATACCAATGTCAACCACCTCAATTAAGATCTGTTTTTGCCGGAGTTGTTAATTCTTGTTTCATGTCTCCATCCCCTGCTTTACTGTTGGCTGGTTGGTTATTGGAGTTTTACATCCTGGGAACATCTAAAGTCATATCAAGACGAGTACCGACTTGTGACAGTGCGCACTTACGGCAACATTCATAGTGCTGCCCCACTGGGAGACCTGGCCGCCGGCACCATGACCCAATATCCCATTCAGTATATCATAATAAGTGACACACACCTGCTAGCTGTGGCGCTTTTTCCGGCAGTAATGTACAGTCCTGGCGTTAAGAAATGGTACTGGGGAAGTAGTCCGCCTTAGTTAAATTTCCATTAGGTGGCCTGACCATAGCCTAATGAACCATCCACGGCAGCAGGGCGTGCTATATGGTCCCCGCCATTAGCAAAATGAGACCCAGGAACCAGCGGAAGGCATGGCGGCCACACATAGCCAGTAGACTCTACGCTAACCTAGATTGGTTGGTTGGTGGATATGTACGTCCTGGCAACATATCAGGTCATATCAGGATGGGTACTGACTTATGACAGGGTGCACTTATGGTGACTTTATAGTGCTGCCCCACTGGGAAATCAGGCTGCTGGCACAATGACCCAATATCAGCCTTGGTACAAATTATCCTGACATTGAGCTGTTGGTACACATTATCCTGACATTGAGCTAACCAGTCCTTGTCCTATCCTATGAATGTGTAGCACCAATCTAGGAACTGACAAGTATCAATTGCAAAGTCATTGGTTTGACTCGACCGAGAACCAAACTCCCGACGTTCCACACACGAGGCTCCTGCTCTAAGGATTAGGCCACGGTGCCTGGTGAGCGCTAACCTAACCCCTATATAAATACTGAGCGCATTCAGTGGCCATCCTCTAATTGAGCATGAATATAAATACCAGGCGGGAAGGCCTAGAGGGTAGCATGCCTGCTTCCCGTGTGGCAACATGTGGGTTCGATCCTTGGTTGGCTCACTGTAACTGAGTCGGGTATCGAGTCATGTGCCGGCGGCATGGTATCCCAGTTGAGTCACACAACAAGGCCGTCCATATTCAGCACTTCATATGACTGGACGCGGTGGGCGAATCAGTAGAGTGTAGGCTTTGGTTACCCGTGCGGAAGGTCGGGATTTCGAATCCCGGTCGAGTCAAACCTATGACTTACAAAATTGATGCTTGTCGCTTCCTAGCCTGCCTTTCAGCATCACTAGGATAGGGCAAGGACTGGTTAGATCAGTGTCAGGATAATGTAACTGAGTGGGATATCGAGTCAATAGTACCATCCCCCCGTCTCCCATTGGGGCAGTATAATAAAAGTTGCCATGAGTGCCGCTGTCGCAAGTTGGTCCTGATATGACCTAAGTTATTTGTTCGTTGTTGTTTTATGACCTAAGATGTTGTTAGGACAAAAAAGCCCAAAGAACCACAACTTCTTGCTATGACTTCAGCGGTTGCCAGGATGTGACACAACAATCACTCACTCCAACACTCACTATACGCCAACAGGTGGCGCCTCACCTAGAAGCAAAGCCAGCTGTAACCAGCAGCTACTGGCTCAGCCTGGTCACGTGACACGCAGAAGCAGGAGGCCAGAATGGGGAGACTTGTGTCAATGGATCGGGGTGTCGGGGTGTGTTGGTTGGTTGGTTGTTGGAATTTTACAGCTTGGCAACATCTAAGGTCATGTCAGGATGTGTACTGACTTGTGACAGTGCGCACTCATGGCAACTTTATAGTGCTGCCCCTCTGGGAAATGAGGCCACTGGCACCATGACACAATATCCCACTCAGTCACACTATCCTTCCACTGGGATAACCAGTCCTTGCCCTATTCTATTAACGCAGAGCACCAAGCTAGGAAGCGACAAGTATCAACATTTTAGAAGTCATTGGTTTGACTCGACCGGGAACTGAACTGCCGGTCTTCCGCACGCGAGACCCGCGCTCAACCGATTCGCGACCGCGCCCGGTAAGAGGTGTGTGTCTGTGTGTGTATGTGTGTCTGTGTATGTGTGTGTTGGGGGTGTTGGGGGTAGCACGGACATGGTGCTATAGCATAATGCACATTTCACTAACTCATTGTGACCTTCCAACTCCCACTGGGTGCACCGGATGTTACCCATACTACGCCTCAGCTAGTTAATTCCACGCATGGGTGATATCCATATGTAGGCTTCCATAGTTCACGTAAATCACATGTTTTTAATAAGCGCTGTTATTATTGATTTCCGTGGAATCTGTTTCCCGGGAGACCTGCCGCCTCCACTGAACCAGCACACCAGGCACCCGCACACCAGCACACCAGCTCCCCTGCCGGGGCCCAGCACTGCATGGGGTGTGTGACCTTGTGACCTTGACCCCGGCGTCCGTCCTGCTGGTAATCGGAGCCATATCCAGAATTTGTGCCGGGATGTTTCCGTTGAGCAGAATCACGGAGTGTTCGCGGAATTAAAAAAAGAAAAAAATATTTTGGGATTCCAACTGTCCAGACTGTCAGTCGGTCACAGAAACGCACACCGTAGGCAATCACACTTATGGATGTAGACATGCTAGTGATTCCACTGCTAGCAATGACGTGTGTTTCAATGACAATTAAATGGATCGGTTGGCTTTTCTTTCGTAGTTTTGCATATACCCGGTATGATGATGTTCTGTAATATATGTACTATTATAAGGCAACATAAGATTTGAATATGCCATGTTTTACTACGTTGTAATGTTCAGTGACCTCATTATATTGAAAAGCTATATAAATTGACAATTCATAATCAAATCTATGTGAATATATCGATAGCAAACGAAATGCTAACAATTACGAATATATCCTTATCTTTGGAGGTTGGGGTTGGGGGCTTATTGGGGGTCGGGTGCGGGCCAGAGATGATGGTGGAGGGATGATATTTTTTAATATGTGCTACACACACATGTCCAATGTGCCACCGCACATTCCAAGCACAAATTGGAATCATCAGTCATCAACGATTACATAAGAGCATATCTTGGTGAAGATCTTGTGAGATTGGTGAATTCGTCTTAAAAAAAAGGACCCCCCCCCCCTTTCCTGCCCCTTTAGTTTGGTCGACAGCCAGGGAGCGCCCCTATGACACCAATCCTGATGAACTCAGATGTTGCTAGGCCGTAAAACCCCAATAACTCAGTCACTCCCCTTATCTTCTCGACTGCCCCGTCCTGTCTCTTTTGTTTTTCTTCTTTTTTAAAATCTATTTTTTCTTGGATTCGTCGATCAAGCAGGGACCACGGCTTTAACTGCCGCCAATTGGCCTTTCTCAGTCAAGTACTGACTACCTTATTCTCCTAATGCGAAATGTCACGCTAGGTGGCGACAAAGCGGACATTTTAAAGTCATGAATTGGAGTTGGCCAGGGTTCAAATGCCATGACTGCCCACGCAGTAGGAGAATCGGGCGCTCAACTCATTCCCCCACTCCATCCGATTTAACTCGGTCGGGGATCGAGCCCACAATCGTGCAAATGCCATGACTCGTCACACGCGAATCGGGCGCTCAACTTATTCCACCACCCCATCCGATTTAACTCGGTTGGGGATCGATCCCATAAGTGTTCAAATGCTATGACTAGCCACACGCGAATCGGGCGCTCAACTCATTCCACCATCCCATCCTATTTAACTCGGTCGGGGATTTGGCCCACAATCGAACCCACAACCTGTCACAGGAGAAGCGGGCGCACAACCCATATGGCCATCCCGTCATTACACTCACAAATCCGTGTGCGGTCAGAGTTTCTACTACTGCGCTAGTTTCCAGTACCATCTACCAGGTTTGTCCTCAGTCTAGGTTTCCTCTCCTGATATGACCTTATATGTTGCCAGGACGCAAAACTCCCAACAACCAACCACCCAACCTTAGTCTAGGAGCTGCTGCACCATCCTTGCACAACAAGGATTCATTGGGTTTAAAGAAATGCAGTGGTGTGGTGTGGTGTGGTGTGGTGTGGTGTGGTGTGGTGTTCTCTGTGGTGGAGTGGTTAGAGTGTCTGACTTTTTTCTAGGTCAGACTCCTAATCTGAAGGTTGGTGGTTCGATTCGCTGTGCCCTCACCTCTGCCAATTTGGATTTCCATCGCAGTGCATAACTTACAGTGTCATCAAAGGCCAGTTGGTCTCGTACCATATATATGTGGTGTGGGAGGTTAAAAATCCATTGGATCGGTAAAATTGCAGGTAGGCTCGGGCTTTCTATCGACAAACTGTCTAATGGTGACACCAAGTCTATTGAGACTTATCCTTAATAGGCAGTATAAATCTTCAAGAAAAAGAAAATCTTCTTCTTGGTTGTCCATATGTGGTGATGACGACAGCAACTCATCATTTGTTGTGACTGATGAGTCCAATTTGTGCATGCAATGTGTCATAGCACGTTGGACATGTGTGTGTAGCTGCTGTCAGTGAGTCCGGTAGATGAAGGGGATGCTTTTGTTTAACTTGAGATATACAATCAGTTTTAAACTGGGGTTGTTCCTTTATGAATAGAGCATGCCATGAACATATCCTTGGACACTACTTCTCAGGTTGTAGTGTTGACAGTACATTTCTTCAGGTTGTATTTGGGGCAGTCCTTGAACCTTTTCTTCTGACGACCTTGATTTCTGCATCCTTTTACAAGTTCACAGTAGAAGAGAGCTTTAGGTTTTATATCCTCATCCATGCAGACTGCAATGGCCAGCCCACCTAAGTTGTGCTCTCATGACCGTGCAACCTATGCTGACCATTTTTTCCCTCTTTAAGATTTCAGTGTCCGGGATCTTTAGCCGTGGTCACATGGACAAAATCTAAAGCGATTTAGACAAGGCAGATAGCAGGAGTCGAATTAGCCGCCTGTTCACACGGGCACTACTTGGGCCGGAAGTCGATATCAGCGCATGAGCAAGTCCAGTCTGACCAGTGCCAGTTTTCAGTTAGGCGAAGTCACCACGAGAGAGTGCGTTCGACCTAGATATGTATGGACTGAATCTTATTGGTTTGGAATGATCAAAACTTCGGCTGGGCAGTGAAAACATTAAAATAAATCATGAAAAAAATATCTGTGCCCAGCTAGTGGTTTCATAGGCTAAATTATATAATATGCACTTTTGATCGACCGGAAAGTCAACAAACTAAGGTTTCGACTGCGCATGAGTGTGACCTCCTTAATCCGCCTCAGAGCGTCCACACGGGAAAAATAAATCGACTCACAGAAATCTACTCGCGTAATGCATCTCCAAAAGTGGTTTCCAGTATCAGGATCACAGGAATCGATTCAGCCCTAATCCGCCTCAGACGCCCGTTCACACCCGAAATGTAACCCAAACTATACAAGTCGATTTCTACGAATCGATTTACAGCGACCGTGTGACCACGGCTTTATTCTGCCAAAGAAATGTAATACAGCGCCCACAGCGGCACATTCAGTAACTACACAAGCAGCAGTGTACTGTGCACCCCCACCCTGGTGAACCACTGCCCCCCCCCCCCCCCCCCCCCACAGCTATGACGCGTTGGGTATCCAATCCGCTGATTGGCTGATTGACTGTGGGGTTATCATCAATCATCGATACTGGTCACCCCAATCCCTCACGCTGATCGATCCCAAAATCGGTGCTCTAGATCCATCTCGACACATCAGTAGCGTTGAGAGACAAGCCAGAGGTGCAGGCGCGTTGGATTGGTAATCAGACAGCCGGGGTCACCGTCTCAATATATCGCGCACACTCACCAGCACTATGACGACAGCGATTCCGTTAACCCTGATCAGAGGCAGGATGCAAGAGGCAGCCAGTCTGCCTGTCTGGATCACCTCGACTCATCCAGTGTCCTAACATCGCCCGCCACACGATTAAGACTTCCTGTCTGCTGGTCTCTCATGAAGGTGGTTTGGTTGTTGGGAGTTTTATGTCCTGGCAATATCTAAGGTCATATCAGGATGGGTACAGACTTGTGACAGTGCGCACTGATGCTGACTTTATAGTTCTGCCCCACTGGGAAATTAGGCCGCCAGCACCATGACCTGATATCCCACCCAGTGACATTATCCTGACATTGAGCTTAACCAGTCCTTGCCCTATCCTATTAATGCCGAGCACCAATCTAGGAAGTGACAAGTATCAATTGTGTAAGTCATTGCGTTGACTCGACCGGGAATTGAACTCCTGATCTCCCGCACAGGAGGCCTGCGCTCTACCGATTTGGCCACCGTGCCCGGTCCCTCAAGAAGGACTGAAGCTGTTGGCTGGCGTGTTTACACACCGGAAGTTGGGGGCTGGTGCCCTTCCCACCCCTATGAGTCACTATAGCCATTCGACTTTAAAATCACTTTGAACCTATATCCAGATGGTGACCAAACATGATAGGGTTCTTAGTCTCACCATACATTAATTAATTTTGTATTTTCATATAGATTGCAGGGGAATTGTCCTAGCACATATTTTACGTTACATAAAATACCACTTCCTGCACGTAGCTCCCCTACCAGCTGACACCACAATTACAGAGAGCTGACACTCTGATCATCGACACCCTGACTTCAGTAGTAACCATAGTAACCCATCCCTGTAGGCAGGTAGCAGTAGCAGTGCAGCACATACACTATGTTTGCTATGTGCCTCCCATCTCCAACATTCAAGTAAGTTGTATGGTATATACACTATCACAATGTGCAGTATCGGAACTGGTTGTATTATGCATACTGTCACAATGCCCAGCATACAAATAACTTGTAGTATGTACATTGACACAATGTGCAGTATCCTCCAGACAGGTTGCCTTTCAAACACTGTCACAATGTCCAGCAGCCAAATAGGTTGTATTGCATACGCTGTCACAAGATCCAACAACCAAATAGGTTGTATTACATACACTGTCACAATGTCCAATGACCAAATAGATTGTATTACACACACTGTCACAATGTCCAACAACCAAATAGGTTGTATTGCATACACTGTCACGATGTCCAACAAACAAATAGGTTGTATTACATACACTGTCACAATGTCCAACAACCAAATAGGTTGTATTACATACACTGTCACAAGATCCAGTAACCAAACATGGTACATTTCAAACACTGTCACAATGTCCAGCAACCAAATAGGTTATATCACATACCCTGTCACAATGTCCAACAACCAAATAGGTTATATTACATACACTGTCAAAATGTCCAACAACCAAATAGGTTGCCTTGTATTCACTCAATAAGATCAAGTAACCAAACAGATTGGATTACATACACTGTCACAATGCCCAACAACCAAATAGGTTGTATTACATCCATTTACAGTACGCAACGATGTTATATCCCAAGCACTGTCCCACTGCATACCATCCAAATGGTTGCTGTGTCCTGTGGTTAGCAGTGAGAGCAGACACTATAGTGATGTGTTATTCAAAAGCCCGCTGTGTTAATACCATTAGGGGTAGACAAACACACTGCTCATTATTCAAATAAGACTGGGCTGAGCAGTGTTGGTATTAAACACTGGCCGTGTCGGTTCTCTGAATGCCTAATGTGCTGACAGTGCTGTCTGTGGTGGCACCCATGTTGGATTTAGAGGCGGAGACTGGTTCAATTTGTCGATTACTCTCTACAAATGAGCCCCAAACCTCCCAGTCAGTGTCAGGGCTGTGAGTTACTTTGCAGACACACAAACAGCAATGCACTGTCCTCACTCACGTTGCCATAGCAATGCAATCTAGCTCAACAGCAATGTTTTACTAATGTTTTACTAATGTTTTAAAATGTGGGTTAATTTTCTTGTAATGAATATATATGACAATCATGTCCTGACTGAGTTTTGACCACAACCATCAATGTTTGATGATGATGCATTGAACTAAGTCAATAAACTGTCCGACTTCATTTGGTGAGAGCAGTTTGCGTCGGCCACCAGTTCAAACCATGTAGGATTTGTCCAAGCCTATCAATAAATCCATTAGATCAAACAAAAATATATTTAAAGTTTGAGATCAAATAGAGTGAGAGTCCTTTCTTGAATTGCTCTATAAGATTGTGACAACTAAGTCAATAAACTGTGCAAAATAATTTGGTGATGAATCAAACCATGTAGAATTTGTCCAATCCTATCAATAAATCTATTAAATCATCCAAAAATGTATTTTAAGTTTAAGACCAAATAGAGTGAGATCCTTTCTTGAACTGTTGCATTAGATGGTGACGAAATTCATTCTCATGAAGAACCCACTTAAAGGTTTCAAAACAGAAACTGACTTAACATAGATTAAGAATTACTACGATGTACTTACTCTTCCTTAGCTCCTGCTTAGCAACGGATCCCAAACTTGGCTTACATAACAGATGTCAACATTGAACTTGTCAATTTATCATCCCTACCTTACTTCTCTGTAGCTGTCAGTGGGAGGTACTTACCTGCAAAACAAAGACACGTATGGATTATAAGTACAATATGGTGAAGGATTAAACATATACAGTGAGACCCCGTTATAAAACGACCTTTGGGATCCATAAAAAGTAATTGTGAAAAAAGCGGGGTTCGCGCTAAATCAGGGTTCAGTTTACTGAATTACCTTTGAATTAAAGAATTCTGGGGCCAAATCGCATTAAATCGGGGCACGTTAAATTGGGGTTTCACTATATTACATGCTTGAAGATTTTTGTTTGAAGATTTATACTGCCTATTATCGATAAGCCTGAATAGACTTGTTTTCACCATTAGACAGTTTGTCGATAGAAAGCCAAAGCCTACACTTTTACCGACCCAAGGGATTTTTAACCACCCACACCACATAGACATGGTATGAGAGCAACTGGCCTTTGAGGACACTGTCAGTTATCCACAGCGGTGGAAATCCAAATTGGCAGAGGTGGGGGCATGGGGAATCGAACCACCGACCTTCAGATTAGGAGTCTGATCTAGAAAAAAGTCAGACACTCTAACCACTCCGCCACAGAGAACATAGATAGAGAATGATAGAGATTCGCTCTTGTTGCAAATCAAAATACACACATTAAGATAACTGCAGATTTAATATTATACAGAAATCTATAGTCTGACAGTGTGATATAAGGAACATTACTATTTTTTAATAATTTAACTGGGAAGATAAATACTCCCGCGAATATGTTTGAAACAAATATGTTGATGGTGTATTGGCTTTCCACAATTGCACTTTCAGATTTCAAAGTTCTATTTAATTAGATAGCAATCCGTAAGGGTAAAGTGGAGGATGGAAAAATCCCCGTTAAATACATGTAAATATAATCACACATGCAGCAAGTACTCTGCTGCATTGAAGGAGCAGGACGTATCTCAGGGGGTAACGTGTCCACCTGTGAAAGTGTCGCTCATCCTATCGATCCTGCCCAGTGGACCCATTTGCAGTTTTGGCTATTTTCCATTCCAACCAGTGGTCCCATACTGGTCCATCAAAGGCTGTGGTATGTGCTGTCCTATCTGTGGGAAAGTGCATATAAAATACCCCATGCTGCTTATCGGAAAGAGTAGCCAATGTGGCAGCAGAAGGTTTCCTAAAAAAAAAAGATATGTCAGGATGATCATATGTTTGACGTCCAATAGCCAATGATACAAATCAATGTGCTCTAGAGGCGTTATTAAATAAAACAAGCTTTACTTTTTGTTACTACTATGTAGCAGTTCATACAATATCGATCCACAGTAAGACAACCTAGAACACAAGTATATATGACAGCAGTTGAGTGTGTGTGGTGGTGGAAAGGGGGGAGGGGGGTATTAATGTGGAAACAACATGGAATCAGAGAACAGAGATAATTACCAGAGCTACATCCCGGATAATCTCAGGGGGCCTGGAGAATGAAATGGTTCTAATGTAATGAGGTGGGCGAGTGATGGCGAGATGCGGACAGATCCAATGTTAATGATGGATGGAGGAAAGGTGGAGGGACAGGGGTTTCTTATCGGATGGATCACGTGGGAGGGGAAGAAGGTTGAGTGGATGTTGCTGTTGTTTGTTTTACGTCCTAGCAACATCTAAGGTCATATCCGGATGAGTACTGACTTGTAACAGTACAGACTCACTGTGACCTTATAGTGCTGCCCCACTGGGAAATCAGGCTGCCGGCATCATGACCTGACAGCCCACTTAGTCACATTATCCTGACACTGAGCAAACCAGTCCATGCCCTATCCTAATAATGCCGAGCACCAGGCTAGGAAGCGAGACATATCGATTATATAACTTGTTGGTTTGACTCGACCAGGAACACTGAGCGAACCAGTCCATGCCCTATCCTAATAATGCCGAGCACCAGCCTAGGAAGCGAGACATATCGATTTTATAACTTGTTGGTTTGACTCGACCAGGAACCTAACTCCTGACATTTTGCACGCGAGGCCCACGCTCTACCGATTCGGCCAATGTGCCCGGTAGGCTGAGTGGTAGGTGGCTATGCTGATACAGTATAACACCCTTAAAACAAACTTGAAGGGACCCTAGAAATTTGTTTGGATTAACCAATCGTTGGTTTAACCGAGCTTTGGCTTCGACTTTCTTTGAGTAAGCGTGTATTGCACATGTACTATGCAATGTATGTGGACACTTTGATTATTGTTTTTTATGTAAATACAGTATAACCCCGTTAAATCAAGCTAAGTTAAACTTTTGTTGGCGGCCTGGCAAAATACTACCATTTATCATATAAAAAAGTTGATGGGGTCTCAGATGACCTTAGAACCACACACAAGTTTGGTTTAACAACCGGGAGTGGCCTGGTATCTGACAATTTTGTTTGCATTAACCGATAATTTGGATTAACTGACTTTGGCTTAACCAACTTTTTTATATGATAAATGGTAGTATTTTGCCAGGCCGCCAAAAAAAGTTTGGATTAACCGATCATTTGGTTTAACCAAGCTTGGTTTAATGGGGTTATATTGTATATGGGTCGTTCTCCGAAACTGCGTACCACATTTGTGACATGAAAACCGAAAGTAAAAATATTCCAAACAATAGCAAAGACATTCCAAATAATTGCACAATTCATTCTTGTGACAGTCCGCCCTCATGGTGACTTAAATACTGCTGTCCCACTGGAAGACGAGGCTGCTGGCACTATGACCTAATATCTCACACAGTCACATTATCCTGTCATTGTGCCAACCAGTCCTTGCCATATCCTATTAATGCCGAGCGCCAGGCTAGGTAGCGACAAGTATCAATTTTATAAGTCATCACTTTAACTCGGCTGGTATTCAAACTCCTGACCTTCCACACGGGAAGCCTGTGCTCTCCTGATTTGGCACAGCTTGCGGTGTATAAATATATAAGAAAATAGAAAGCCAACTCCATTACTGGTCGACGTATGAGGCCAAATAGCGATGAAGAATGACACAGCTGTAGGCCAAACTCTCAACCACAGCTTTCACACAGTTACTGAAACATGGTGTAAAATATTCGGATTTACGGCATCAGGGGGAATGCAAATGTTCTATTACTAAACAGGTGTACGTGACCAAGCGCATGTATGTACATATATGTAAGTGCTGGTGGTGCCTGAGTGCGATGTAAATAGACATAGTGGTGCTGGCAGGGCTGGGTGTAACCGCACTCAGGGCCGACCCCCCTCCCCCTCTGCTGGATAGGATCACCACACTCAGGTTCAAGGTTGGTGGTGGCCCTCGGGCCACATAGCTTGATGGTGGTGGGCAGACGACTGGTAGCCATGGGGACCAGGTATGCTGGATCCCTACTGGTAGGGCCAAGAATGCTTGTTTCCTATTGGGGGAAAGGGGTGGGGTGATACTCTACAATGAACCCATGTACCATATAAATAATAAACCAGAGGGCTTGACTCTCTCTCTTCCTTTACACTTTATACTCTTCCTTTCTCTTTGTCTGTATTGATTTCACTATAGCCTGCCTACACAACCACAGATTCGAGTCCAAGTATTTACATAATTGGCGAACATGACGAGACGATGTCATGGAAGGAGGCAGCAAGCCAGTCATTCCCACATAGCAGTGCGGTAGTTAATCACGTCAGAGCCAACTGGCAATAACAGAATAAACACGCACAGCTGATGCAATCCCTGGTAGGCCTGCCGCACTATTATCTGCGAACCAGCGAAGTCAAGCCAGAATATACCACTCTATTTTGGTTGTTTGTTTTATGTGGATTTATGTCCCAGTAACATCATATGAGGACGGGCACTGACTTATGCCAGTGCACACACATGGTGATTGTTATAGTGCTGCTACAGTGGGAGACCAGGCCACTTGCACCATGGCCCGATACCTTACTTAGTCACATTATCTTGATACTGAGCTAACCACTCCTTGTCCTATCCTACTGATGCCGAGTGCCAGGCTAGGTAGCGACGCATATCAATTTGATAAGTCATTGGTTTGACAAGGCTGTGATTCGAACTCTTGACCTTCCACACAGGAAGCTTGCGCTCTACCAATTTTGCCACCGTATCCACTCTATGGTTAAAGTGGAATAATCCTAATGACTTTTGAGTTTCTGCCACGTTGTTGAGAGAAGGTTCTTTTGTTGATCGCTATGATGTGCCTTATTTTAGTTTGAAGAAACTGCTATTAGAAATGGCTAACTTTAGAGATATTTAAAGTGACAACATGGTAAATTAATTTTGCATGACCATTAACATGCTTGACACCCTAGGCTTCCTCAGTAAATGTCCTTTACTATTACTTCTATGCAGTGAATGCTTGAATGAATGTGTCAATATATTACCATATTCTCGCAGGTTAATGCCGTGGGCGTTTAAATTGGCAAATCAGTGAAGTGGAGGGTGGGCGCTTACCCACACTTAGGCATTTAAGGGGTGGGCGTTTACAAAATATTGGCCAGGTTGGGGGTGGGCATTAACCCACACATGGGCATAACCCGCGAGAATACGGTAAGTTTTATATATAGGATCTAATCTAGGTAAGTGTTCTGGTTTTGAGAATGCTATACTTTCATCTGACTCTGCAGCTTTAAGTATAAGTTAATACTGTCAATTATACATGGTTCCTGGTTCCTGAAGGATATAATCTACTTCTAGTGCTGCCCGACTCACTTATACAATGGTGGCAACGCTGTGCACGATTCAGATAATCAAATAACATCACGACTACCTGCAGTTCAGGATGGAGGTTAGATTACTACAGAATGAAGGCCCTGATATTATCCCAATGTGTGGCGAAGTGTACGTTGATATTGTTAATTATGCATGTTAATTATACATGTTCTTGGTTAGGCTACTACAAAGTGATGTCCCTGATATTATTCCACTCTTTGGTGAAAAAAGTCCTAATATAGATATATACAGGGATGAAGGTGGTCTCCGGGAAAACAAAGCAGAAATGCTATTCTCCCATTAGCATTGTCAGGGAATCGCGGAAAATTCCTGGAAGTCGGGTTTCATATATATTGGTATACGCTGATAGTTCTGCGCCGTTTGAAGCATGTATTAGTAGTGTACGCTGATAGTGCTGCAGCGCTTGGAGTATTTATTAGTAGTATACACTGATAGTGCTGTGGAGTCTGCACCACACATTAGTATACGCTTATGGTGTTGCGGTATTGAAAAATCCAGGAAATCCGCGGAATCGCGGAGATCTGTCATCCCTATATATATGCGATATGAACTACTATCATTTCTGCGCAATCTTTTTTTTCTCTCTCTTAAAATGAATTCTTTGGAAGTCACTGCTGCGCATGAGCAATGTTATAAATAATGATTGCAGATTGGAGATAATATAAGACCGAGATGGTTGAGATGTGATGTAATCTGTAGCAAGGGGTTAATATCGCCTTACAAAATTAAGCAAAATTCCACAATGACTGACAGTTATAGTAAATAACCATGAGGCGGCGTGCATCGTGGTGTAGTCGGTGAAAAATCATAGAGGGCAATACAATAATTGAACCTCCCGTTATTTATATTTGCATAAGATCTTTTACATGACCTGTATTTTAAGTACAGTTGGGCAACACCTTGTTAAATCCGCGCATGTGCAATGTGCAATGTGCAATGTGCAATGTGCAATGTGCAATGCTTGGTCGCCGTCCACTCTTCCTCCCTCCTCACTCCGTCAGATGTGTGCGCTTTAAGGCCCTGTCACACATCACCAGATTGGGGGAAATGGACAGAATGGAGAGCGGCAGTCAAGTAATGAAAGCAGTCTTTGTCGCATCGCGACCCGACAGCATGATGATGATGATGATTTTAAGTACATTAATTTATTAGTAGCATTCAAAATGGCGATATTCATAGTAAACCTCAGAGGCCTGTCTGGACTGATGAATGATAAGGAATTGCTGTTTATGTTTAATGTGAGCAGAGTCCAGTGTATGATCCACACCCCTTCATTGGACCTACAACCGGGTAAATTATCTTCTGACTCTCATACATGTCAACAAACAACCCTTTTGCAGCAAAATGTAAATTTTCCAAAATAAACCATGTAACTTTACATCGGTGTCTCTGTTGGTCTATCCGGCTAGGCAAGGTGGAGGCAGAGAGCTCGAAAGGAGAACGAAGCCACTCCCTCCTCTCACCCCCCCCCCCCCCCCATTCCGATGGTCTCTTTATTTGCACCAGTCGCATTATGCAAACTCAGTCAATCAGGACCCGTCCTTTTTATTACCTCAGATGTTGCGAGGGCGTAAAAGCACCCACTCATATTATATATATATTCGTTGAATAAAACAAACAATTTTTCTCCCGTGCGGAAAGTCCGGAGTTAGATTCCCGCTTGAGTAAAACCATTGACTTACAAAATTGATACTTGGCACTACCTAGCCAGGCGATCGCCATTACTAGGATAGGGCAAGGAGTGGTTAGCTCAGTATCAGGATAATGTGACAGAATTGGATATCAGGCGTCCCAGTTGGGCAACACTATAAAGTTGCCATGAGTGTGCGCTGTCACAAGTTGGTGCCCATCCTTATATGACCTTAGATGTTGCCAGGATGTAAAACTCCAGAGAACAACAAACAAAGATATAGTCCGCGATAAGTGTGTCCGGGAGCACTCACGACGTAATGACCCTTAGACATGAGACCCTGTCCGACCGATCCAACAAGGGTACGGACTTACCGTACGCTGTTGATGTTCTACTTGCAAAAGCTCATGTGTTCTCTATGTTCTTCGCTATCTTCTCTTAATTCTGTACGCTCCCTTACATTAGACAAACGTTCCTCAGTTTCTTCTCTATTGAAATCAAGACTTTGAGCCATAAATTTACTCCATGCTTCTATGTTATCAGCTTCAGCTGTGTAGTTACCCGAATCACACTGACCTTGAAACCAATGGTGAAATTCATAACGCAACTGCTCCTCCTTGGGGCCTGTGGCTGGGATTTTCAAGCTGCTGTTGTATTCGGCGGTAGAAATATTTAAAGAATTGAATCCAAGTATAGTTATTGCCTGTAGAGTAGAAGAAATGTGCAAAAAACTCTCATAGTGTATTACTACACTTCCCCATTCATCCCAAGGTTAAAGTAAATACCTAAAGTAGTCCCGATAAAAAATATATTCTACCGGCTACACGAGGCTTCAATAACGGCAATTTACAGCAATACCATTACCAAAGAGTAATGTACCTTCTAAGAATAGCAGCATTCTGTCAGAAAACTTGTCGACAAGCTAATTTAAATCAATTCTAACCTCGTAATAGATGAAACAATAAGAAATGAATAGAAGAAAAAACACTATCTACACAACTCACAAACCAAGTCGTAGTCAGTTCGTTCTATGCTTTTTAAATTAGCACTTCTTAGTAAATACTGTAGTCACTACCCATCGTATCCGAAACTATTAAATTGCTCTAACTGTCAATTTAGAATAGAAATCATTTTAAATACGTCATAGTCTAACTGTAGTCATTATAACCGTTGTGGTAGTCAATATATAGAATACCAGTCTATAATCTACTCAGTATTACTAACCGTATAGTGTCACTAACCGTCATGGTCACCAATATGTAAAGTCCATGAATCGAATCTGTTGTTGTGTAGGCAAGCTATAGTGAAATCAATACAGGCAAAGAGAAAGGAAGAGTATAAAGACTGAAAGAAGAGAGAGAGTCAAGCCCTCAGGTTTATTATTTATATGGTACATGGATCCAGTATAGTGTATCACCCCACCCCATTCTCCCAATGAGAAACAAGCATTTCTAGCTCCACCAATGAGAAACAAGCATTCCCGGTCCCCATGGTTACAGTGATCTGCCCACCACCATCACCAAGCTGTGTGGCTCCCCTGGCCACCACCTGCCTTGAGCATGGATTTGGTGATCCTGACTAGCAGAGGGGGGAGGGGGTAGTGGTTAGGACTCAGAGTGCCCCTTACACACTATCTTATTAGCACCACAATGTCTATTTACCAATCAATCGAGTACCATCAGCAACTACATAAACACATCTATGAACGTGGCCATGTATACCTGTTTCAAAAATAGAATATTTGCATTCCCCCATCAATGCATCATTATCGGAATATTTTACACCATGGGCAATGTGCAATGCTTGGTCGCCGTCCACTCTTCCTCCCTCCTCACTCAGAGAGACGCGTGCGCTTTAAGGCCCTGTCACATGTCACTGGATTGGGGGAAAAGGACAGAAACCGAACAAAGTCCGTTTTGTGTCCGTACAAGTTTTGAACATGCACAAAACTAGGAACAGATGTCGCCGGCCTGAAGTCTATGGTTCTTGTCCGGTTTGAGTTTGTTTTGTCCGTTGGCTATCTGTTCATGTCTGTTTCATGTCTGTTTCATGTCCCTTTCATGTCCCTTTCATGTTTGTTCGTCCATCAGCCATTGACTCAATAGCACAAAATTTTGACACATTTTAATACATTCTGATACTTATCACCACCGGACTAGACAATTCTGTCCGTTGCTCAATCCAGCGAGGTGTGACAGCCACTTTACCGACTGCCATTCGCACATAAACTAAAACAGCCAACTCAAGCCCTGGTCACACTACAGCTTGTAACCACGTTCTGACCACTTTAGACGAAAGAACCCACAGTCACCAGTGATGTCCAGATGTTGGCAACCATTGTCTTGGTCGCAAGGACATCACTTGTGACTGTGGTTTCTTTGGTCTAAGGTGGTCGCAAAGTGGTCGTAAGCTGTAGTGTGACTGAAGTATCAGGGTCCCAGCTCCCCACGTAGATTGCAGTAAGATTAGCAAGCCTCTGAATAGACCTAATCCACAGAACATGCGTCGTGAGCTGCTACACCCATTAGTACTTGCCAATGCCATTGGGGGGCAGATTGATGACAAAAAATCCTCTATGAGACCTCTTTTCGCAAAGTATTCTGCACTGTGAGCTGCATGTAGTCCATGCCAGTGAAGTTCAAGGGAAGGCTGGTGATGGAAATCGTCTATGAGAATTTTCCGCAAAGTTTGTTTCACAGTGAGCTGCATATGATGCTTGCAGTGAAATCAGAGGGCAGGTAGCTGGTGGAAATCGTCTATGAGACCTGTGTCGGAAAATGTGGCCGAATGCGTTAGAGCGTCCTTCTCTGGTGTTGGGAGATCGCAGGTTCGAATCCTGGTCGAGTCAAACCAATGACTTAAAAATTGATACTTCCTAGCCAGACGCTTGGCATTACTAGGATAGGGCAAGGAGCAGTGGAATTAGGAAGACCAGTTGTCTGCGACTGAAATTCCCCTGCTTAAACAACTAATGTACCCCCCAAACAAACAAACAAACAAAATAGCATGTATAAGCTCGAGTGCTCGAGCTTGTTTTCAATGCTGGCCAGTTGTAGTAGTGGTTTAATCTTATCACGTAATGCATGCAATAAAATTAGAGGGCAGGTAGGTGGTGGAAATCCTCTATGAAACCTTTTCCGCAAAATACAGTGAGCTGATAAGCACACCATTAGTTCTTCCACAGCCACCAGAGGACAGGTTGCTGGTAGAAATCATTTATCGCACGTGACCTGGGCCAGCGTCTGGATTGCCCCTGCGTCACGTGACCCGATTCGCGTTTCAGCAACCCGACCGGATGTTGTGCCATGTCATATTCTGTCATGAAACGCTGATATCGCTTGCTGCCGCCCGAGACCATGATGACGTCATAATGAGGGTGCAGGCGATCTTCTTCCACTGAAGAACGCGCCGCTTTAGCAGGTTGGTTGGTTGGAGTTTTACGTCCTGACAACATCTAAGGTCATATCAGGATGGGTACTGACTTATGACTATGACAGTGCACAATCATGGCGACATAATAGTGCTGCCCAAGTGGGAAACCAGGCTGCTGGCACCATGACCCGATATCCCACTCAGTCACATTATCCTGACACTGAGCTAACCAGTCCTAGCCTTATCCTATTAATGCCAAGTGCGAGGCTAGGAAGCGACAAGTAACAATTTCATAAGGCATTGATTTGACTCGACCGGGAACCAAACGCCTGACCTTCCGCATGCGAGGCCCATGCTCTACCAATTCAGCCACTGCGACCGGTTCTCGCTTGTCAATTTGTCAGGTGCGCTTGTCAATTTGTCAGGTAGGCTTCTCAATAAGGCACACCAGTCGATGATGCACCTACTGAACGCCTATTTTGATGATATCTGCTAGACTGGGGTCAATGCATAGCTGCGTGCACAGGCGAGGTGCAGTGCTGAAGGTCAAGGTCACTGCAGTACCAGGACGAGGCAGTGCTGGTGTAGCGGTATAAAATGTCCCACTCCGATTCCTTCCCCGCTTTACAGTATACCCCTGTTAAACCAAACTTGAAGGACCCTAGAAATTTGTTTGGATTAACCGATCATTGGTTTAACCGAGCTTTGGCTTCGACTTTAACTTGGCTTTGGCAAACACTTGGGTGGATTATGACTGTAATATACAATGTATGTGGACACTGATTATTGTTTTTCATGTTTTTTTGTTTGCTTTTTGTTTTACGTCCTAGCAACATCTAAGGTCATATCAGGACGGGTACCGACTTTTGACAGTACGCACTCATGGCGATTTTATAGTGCTGCCCCACTAGGAAATCAGGCCGCCGGCACCATGACCCGATATCCCACTCAGTCACATTATCCTGACACCGAGCTAACCAGCCCTTGCTCTATCCTAATAATGCCGAGCACCAGGCTAGGAAGCAACAAGTATCAATTTTTAAGTCATTGGTTTGACTCAACCGGGAATCTAACTCGCAAACTCCCGATCTTCTGCATGGGAGGCCTGTGCTCTACTGATTCGGCCACCGCGCCCGGTGTGTTTTTCATGTATATACAGTATAACCCCATTAAACCAAGCTCAGTTAAACTAAACGATCGGTTAATCCAAACTTCTTATGGCGGCCTGGCAAAATACTACCATTTATCATATAAAAAAGTAGCAGATGACCTTATAAACACATGAAACTTTGGTTTAACCGTACCAGAAGTGGCCTGGGGCCCAACAATTTTGTTTGGTTTAACCGCTACTTTGGATAAACCGACTTTGGTTTAACCAACTTTTTTTAAATGATAAATGGTATTTTGCAGGGCCGCCGAAAATAGTTTGGATTAACCGATCGTTTGGTTTAACCGAGCTTGGTTTAACGGGGTTGTACTATATTACCTATATACCTGTAACACTTTCAGTCGGAAGACCAGTGCTACGGTACTGACAACAAATATATATGAATCAAATTCATTTACCACCAACGATAACAAAATGCTATAATGGGAATGAACCTGTGCAGAGTCACGGCATAAAATGTACCCGAAATCCAACAATATATTCATATTAGATTCCCCCCCCCCCCGACTACAATATAGAATAGTCCCACGTTGGGTTAGGTTGTGTTGGTAATCCTGGTATTTACCATGTAGTACTTGTGAAAATCTGCATCTCTGGGCCAGCTTACTACGACTGATGGTGAATGCAACATTGCGAAAGGCCCTGTCACACCTCAGCGGATTGTGGGAAATGGATAGAAAGCGAACAATGTCCGGTTTGTGTCCGTACAAGTTTAGAACATGCACAAAACTAAGAACGGATGCAGCCGGACTGACGGTTACGGTCCTTGTCCGGTTTGATTTTGTTTCGTCCATTGGCTATCCGTTCATGTCTGTTTCATGTCCGTTTCATGTCAGTTTCATGTCCATTTCATATCCGTTTCATGTCGATTTGTAGACCCGATGTCGCAACACTTTGACACATTTTAATACATTTTGATACTTATGACCACTGGACTAGACCATTATGTTTGTTCCTCAATCCGGCATAGTGTGACAGGCACTTAACGTAAGTACATTTGATGGAGTTATTGGTGTTTTATTTGGATTACGTAATTTAGCATAACATTTATAGATTGAGCAAAATTAATATTTCCTTCCGACAATTTTATACCGGCACAATATTGCCTGGGAAGGGCAACATTATCATCATCATCATCATCATCATCATCATCATCATCATCATCATCATCATGCTGTCGGTCGTGATGCGACAAAGACTGCTTTCATTACCTGACTGCCGTTCTCCTTATTATTATACCGGGGCAATATTATACCTTAACACCGGGATATGTTCAGAGAGGCGTTGACAGGGTGGTGATGTGGACGGGGGGTTCACTGCAGGGGACGGGGTGCACTGCCAGCACACACCAACTTAACGACCAGCACCCAACTGCACAATACACCCACCACAATGGTGCTGCAGAGACACCCA